>CM053581.1:220189600-220243903 GCA_028627135.1 Pseudochirops cupreus
ATCTGTAAGAATACAAGTCATTCTCCAATTGACAAATGGTCAAAGGATATGAAGAGGCAGTTTTCAGAAGATGAAATTAAAAATATCTATAAGCATATGAAAAAATGTTCCAAATCACTAGTGATTAGAGAAATGCAAATCAAAACAACTCTGAGGTACCACATCCTACCAGTCAGAGTGGCTAAGATGATAAAACAGGAAAATGATAAATGCTGGAGAGGATGTGGAAAAATTGGAACACTAATGCATTGTTGGTGGAGTTGTGAACTGATTTAACCATTTTGGAGAGTAATCTGGAACTATGCCCAAAAGGCTATAAATAAGTGCATACCCTTTGACCCAGCAATACCACTTCTATGGTTGTATCCCAAAGAGATTATAGAAGTGGGAAAAGGACCTGTATGTACAAAAATATTTATAGAAGCTCTTTTTGTGGTGGCAAAGAATTGGAAATCAAGGGGATGCCCTTCAATTGGGAAATGGCTAAATAAGTTGTGGTACATGAATGTAATGGAATACTATTGTGCTATAAGAAATGAGGAGCAGATGGACCTGGAGAAACTTGTATAAATAACCTGGAGAAACTTATATAAACTGATGTTGAGTTAGAAGAGCAGAACCAGGAGAAATTTGTACACAATTACAGACATATCATATGTGTGACAACTAATTTTGATAGAATGGGCTCCTCTCAGCAATGCAAGGTTATAAGACAACTCCAAAAGACTCATGATGGAAAGAGATGTCCACATCCAGAGAAAGAACTACAGAGTCTGAATGCACAATGAACCAAACTACTTGCTCTCTCTTTTTTTGTTTTGTTTTGTTTCCTCTTTCTCATTGTTCACTCCATTGGTTATAATCCTTCTTTACAACTTGATTAATGTTTAATGTGAAGGTATTTGTAGAGCCTATATTTGATTGCGTGCTGCCATGGCGGGGGAGTCAAAGGGGGAGATGAGGGAGGGGGAGAAAATCTGAAACTCAAGGTTTTGTGGAAATGAATATTGTAAACTAAAAGTAAATAAAGAAATTTTTTTAAAAAGAGTTAATGGTCCTCGCCTGCCACAATGAGTCATCAGAGTAGGATTTTGTGGAAATCCTTCCCAGCACTCATAAAATTTTATAATAACTAGTACTCTTACCTTTTCTGATGCCTCATTATGATATAGAGGTGGCCCTGTGTTCTTGGAGGCTGTGTTTGCTTCTAGCCCAGTCACTACATCTATCATGCAGGGGTATAACCCTGGATGGGAAGAAATCCATCTTCTCCACCTTCATCAGTTGCCATGGTAATGGCATTCTTGGTAAACTCAAGATCCTTGGAGACAACCACTGACCCTGCTTCCAGTCTGCCCCACCTCCATTGGCCAGGCAACTTATACTGAGATACAACTTGGCAACTGTCTCTGTTGGTGCTTTAGCCCCATCCTCATCATCAGCTATAGCTACTGAAGATCCAGAAAAGAAAGTTCTCAAATCCAAAATTCATTAAATAGTTCAACATCAGAAATGGATTCCATTTTATTAATGGAAACAACACTCAAGAAAATGCTAAAGGAGCATGGGACCTCTCCATCTGACTTGTACCTGAGACCATCCATATGCATTGTCTCCCCCAACTAGATGGTGAATTCCTTGACAGCAGGAATTACCTAACATTTCTTATCCCCAGTGCTTAACAAAAATGCTTTGAATATAGTAAACACTCATTAAATGTTTTTTCATCTTTTCATTCATGTCTGTGGAAAGAATGAGCACAGGCCCACCAATAAATGGCATCTCTGTTGTCTGAGCACCAGCCTAAATTCAGAGAGGCTCATCTCCAGGGTGGCCACAGGATAATGAGTTAGCCACAGCAGCTCTTGTGGACTATCTATTACTAACTCTCAGAGGGATGGCAAAGGCAGCTAGGTGTCACAGTGGATAGAGTGGTATGGACTCTGACTTAGGAAAACCTGAGTTCAAATCTGACTTCAGACACTAACTAGATGTGTGACTCTATGCAAATCACTTAGCTTCTGTCTTCTTCAGTTTCATCATCTGTAGAAAGAAGATAATGATAGCTCCTAACTCCCAATGTTGTAAGCATAAAATGAAATAATATTTGTAAAGTGCTATAAAAAGCTATATGTGTCTGTGGCATCAGGGTGGTCTTATGTCCATGGTGACCCACACCAATGAAGAACCTCAAAGTTCTATCATCTAATGATACTTGGCATTGGTCAAACACCTCATAACACATAATAAAGATTCACTGCTGATTGACTCTGAAACCTGCTTCCTTCCCAGCCAGGAGCAGGCAATAGAAGAGAAAGATGGTGCTATTTAAAAGAGTACCTCGTCAATCACAACTGACATCATACCTTTTCACCTTTGGGACCTGAATCTCCCTTCAGACCTGGAAGGCCTGGGGGGCCCTGAAAGAGAAAAGTGGAAGAATCATATTTTAGCGCTAATGAACACTGATTTATCTGATTTGGAGTTTCCTATAGTAAACAAAACCACAGGTGTTTCTCACCAAGTTTGCACATTATGAAATGCTTAAGGTAATGGATGGCACTTACCATGGGACCAGGGGGACCATCTGGGCCAGGAGATCCTGGAAGACCTTGTTCTCCCTGAAAAATACATGTCCTCTGTGTAAGGCTCAAGCACAACAGCCCCTTCAATCATAATCTGTGCTCCTCCACTCATTACCCAAGACCCTCTCCCCCATTTCTACTTTGCTAAAAAGTAGGATTTGGCATTCCCCCCAGAAAGCCTTTCTTCTAGCTTGCTTGGACTGAGAATTGGCCACCAGTGTTCAGGCTAAGCTACCCTTTGGTCCATAAGACATTTACCACAGGGCCTGGAATCCCTCGAAGGCCATCAGGACCAGGTTTGCCTGGTGCACCTTGGGGACCAATTGGGCCAGTCTTTCCAGGTGGGCCCTCCAAGCCAGCTTCACCCTATGGGGAAAACAAAAGAGAGAAAAATAATGTTCTTTGAAATGCAATTCAGATGCCCACACTGGCCCCTAATGCATGCAGAAGTTTTAAAGATTTTCCTGTTTATTTGATAGGATCATAGATGTAAAGCTGAAAGGCACTAATTTCCCCCTTGCCCCTCTTCTTTTATGGATGAGGAAACAGAGACCCAAGAAGTTAAGAGACTTGATCCAGGGCACACACATCCAGATGTCATAAGGCTGCTCCCAAATATTTATGTAGTCAGGTCTTTTCAAAATTATGGCTCTGACCCCTAAGAGTTAGGTTCCCAGAGTTTCCCATAGAGCCCTTAGGGCAATGATGATGCAAGACAAACATATGCATTTTGGCAGACAGACAGTTAAACATAAACGCATGCTATAAGGAACCACCCCTAGGCAAGGCAAAAAATCATTAACATTCTTCTGGGTGTGTTAAGTATCTCTAAGGCTGGAATAAAATGCAACTTCCTTTGAAGTCAATACCCAAAGCTTTGCTGTTTCTATTGAACAACTGGGTTAGGAAGTTAAATGTTGATTTTTTTTTCTTTCATCACCTCTGCACCCCACCCCCTCAACCCTCCAAACAGCTCCCTCTTGGGTATTACACAGAATAGTCTGGGCAAAATGCAAGTTACCTTGGCTCCTTTCTCTCCTTGTCTTCCTTCAGGGCCAGCTGGTCCGGGAGGACCCTAACAAAAACAGAGAATAGACATGAGGCCATTCGCTCCTTTCTCGCTGGCCGCCTCCTCGACTCGGGCTTTTTGCCCACACCAGAGACCATATCTTGGAGAAACCTCCACTCTGGGGCCGAGCTGTTCTGAATCATGGAACAGTATCTCAGGAAAGTTCCCACAATTCTTTGATTTAACACTACCTCCTCTCCAATTGCCTTGCCACCAGAGCTTCTCTCCAGTTGTGGAGATGTGACCAAATTAACTCTGCCATTGTTCCTTAATTGGTGTGCCAATCTACTGCTCTATTTCACACACCCACACACACACCTGTGATTTTCCTGAACAACGAGCCCCTTCGAGGCCACCACTCCCTTCTGTGTACTGTTTCCCCCATTCAAATGTAAGGTATTTTTTGTGGGCGGAGATTAGGGGGTTTTTTTTGCCTATATTTGTAGCTTCAGCACTTAACACAGTACTTGGCACGTAAAAAGTGCTTAATAAAAGTTTTTTTCATTCACTCATTCACTCATTCACCAACTGAACATAGAGGGACAAGGTCAAGGATTGATAAGAGAGAGAATAATGGGTTGGGGACTGTAGGATGGGGAAAGTAATGCACAACCACCCCAGGTTTGCATAGACTCTTACTCAGAATAGTTATTATTACTTCCATGTCCCCTCCCCCACCCACAAAAATCACAAAGAAAAATAAGAGGGAGACAAGAATTGTTGCTGTGTCTATGGTTTGACCTCATTTTTCTAGTTCCCCTTTAAGCAGCCAGGTTTAGTGAGGACGGGTATATGAGTACATTATTCACCTTATAAACGTCTTTAATTTTTTTTCTGGTTTGCGTGAAATTCTAAAAGGGGAGATAGAAATGTAACCCCATTGGAGTATCTGATCTATTCCTCAATTGCTGAACTTGCCCTATCACCCAAAGAGTCTGGCATCAACTTGATGTAATGATAATGTCATTCTATCAATAGATAAACAAATCAATCAGTAAGCATTATGTGCCTATTCCATGCCTGGCATTGTTTTGTGATAGTGAAGGAAGTTGAGTGGAAAGCGCATTGTGAACAGGAACCCTTTCCCCACCAAAGTCCTGGTTACGTTATTTAGATTCCCAGCAAAGGACGCTGAAAATAGGTGATCGCTTCATATAGAAAACGAAAAGCCCGATATTTTCTTCAAAGCCATTTACCCTTTTGCCTGGAGGTCCAGATGGCCCTGGTTCACCAGTAGGACCTGGGGATCCCTAGATTTAGAGAAAGAAAACAGGAAAGGTTAGAATCAAGATTTCCTGATTAACATGAACGGAAGTGGATAGATACTAACCACCTTGCGGGGCGGCGGGCGGTAATAATGGATAATCCTTTGAGTCTCAGTTCTGAGCTCTCCCCAGCTAGCCTGAAACTGTATCTCTATTCTCTCCTAGCGCATGATAGCACAGATGCCTGGAAATCTGGAATCATATTAACAGGAGCCTGCATTAATCTAGCCCAAAGAATTCTCTGTTACAGGTTACACAGTCTAATTAATGTCCTGGCTGTGGCCACATGATCACTACCTACTCCCATCCTGCAACTCTACTGCATTGGGAAATGGGAGTCATCAAATCCCAAGATTCTGGACATAAGCTTCCCACCCTCAGGGCGTGTCATTTCACGACAACCAACTGCTCCATTTGTTGGGGGGAAGGGGGGTGGGACATGGTTGGGTGGAGCTAGTCATCATCTCTGAGTGGAATACTAAGCAATGATCTCTGCTGGAAGCAGAGCCACATTTAATCATAAACTCAGCATCTAATTTAGGATGAGAAATCCTGCAGTTATAGATGCACAGATGGTGGGAGCTGGAGGGGTCCCAAAGGTGTCATCTGGTTCAGATCCTCTAGGCTCTAGACAGAAATGGACCAAAACCCTTCGAAGCAAATGATTTCTCCCCATGAGCAAAGCAAGGTGAGAATGCCAAGTAAGAATGATAGGATTATTTTCTGCCAGCAAACTTGGAATTTGATTCATAGTGGGTCTAGACTCTAAAGCACTGAAAATAACTTACAGTTTGACCAGGTTCACCATCATCTCCTTTATCACCTGGTGGACCATCTTGACCCTATGGAAGAAAGAAAAATGAATTAATTCTAACTTTCCTAATTTCTTACTGAGGCCTTAAAATCAGTAAGCCTTTCCAAAGTGTTCCACTCATCAGCAGCCTACATGAACCCCCAAAGTATCCTCATTTCCCTCTCAAAAAATGAAATGTGTTGACTCAAGGCATTTTTTTTCTCTGAAGAGATGTTTATAAACAGAAAATGTATTTTTCCTTTTTTTTTAACAGCCATCAAAATGTTGAAGGCTGTCAGGAGAGAACAATGCAGCAAAGTGGAACTCTGTGTAGCTAAGAAAAAAAAATTCCTCGATGAAAGAGGTGGGGAAAAGGACAGCTCAAAGTCTTTTCTCAGACCACAGTAATATGCCCAGTTGATACTTACTGCAGGACCAGGTTCTCCAGGGGGACCAGGATCACCAGGGAAACCAACAGGGCCCTCAAAAGAGAAAGACATCTCTAGGTCATTATCTATTATCCATTCAGCTGAGAACATCACACCACTTAGCCCATCACATCAACATTATCTCATTCTTTTAACTAACTGTTGCCACAATGTGTCTTCATCATCACACTACATGCATCTATCTCCTAATGTAACATATAGGAATGCATCTCCAGTAGAAACAAAATCAAAGACATAAATTTATCAAGTTCATTTTTATGCATAAATTAATCTTTTCTATAAAGTATCTTGAAAGATATCCTGGGCAGAGGTGGGGAACCTGCAGCCTTCAGGCCATATAATTTGTTGTGTGAAGTTTGGATTTGGTCAAAAGGCTGCATTTGAGGACCTAGAGGGCCACATGTAGCCTCGAGGTGGAAATCTGGTCGTGAAGCCAGGAAGATCTGGTTTGGAGTCCTTTCTCTGACACATTATGGCTATGTGATCCTGAGCAGGTCACCTAATTTCTCAGTAGTCTTGACAATTTACCCAAGAAGACAAGTTTCAAAGAAACTGCTGACCTGTGTTGGTAGAGTTTCCTTATTGAGGAATTCTCTATAGCAGTGAAATAATGGATCATTCCCTATCCCTGTCTCTATCTCAGCAAATTAAAGCTTTACTACCTAGGTATATTTCTCTAATAGGACTTTTCAGAAAGCCCTCCTGCTTTTTATCAGCATTTCCCAGTTCTAACCACTTACCATGTTATTTCTTCAACTAGTGTTTCAACAATGGGGAATTACTGTTGTTCAGTCATTTTTCTGTCATGTCTGACTCTTCTTCGTGACCCCATTTGGGGTTTTCTTGGCAAAGATATTGGAGTGGTTTGCCATTTCCTTCTCCAGCTCCTCGATGAGGAAACTGAGGCAAAAAGGGTAAAGTGACTTGCCCAGGGTCACATAACTAGTAAGGGTCTAAGGCTGGATTTGAACTCAGGATGATGTCTTCCTGACTCCAGGCCCAGCACTCTATCTACTGTGCCACCTCTCTGCCCTTAAAAGTGGGGAATACTTATGTTGATAAAGTACCTGATTATTGTGAGAGTTAGAAAGCAGATTTTAAAAAAGATATTCTTACTCCCATTTGACAGAAGAGGACAGAGGGTTCAGGGAGGGTAAGTGACTTGCCTAATGTCACACAGCTAGTGAGTTGGGACTGAAACGCAGATCTTTTGACTCAAGAGTGCCTCTTTTGTCATATAATAAGGAGGAATACATTGGAGGGGTTATATAAGGAGCAGATCAATAAAGTGTCTGCTGACTGTCAGGCTTGTGACCAATAGTACTGTCAAAAAACCTGCTACAGTACAGTGTGTAATTAGGGATTTGACACTTAGGGAATTACAATTACATTTTGAGAATGACACTTCTGATGTTTGCTCAGATGTGGTTCTCAGAAGCCTCTGACTTTTCGGTATCATGCAGATACTCACGGGGCTTCCTTTTGGTCCATCATCACCAGGAGGGCCTTTGGGTCCAGGGGGTCCTGCAGCACCAGAGGGACCAGATTCACCCTTTTCTCCTCTTTCTCCTTTGGGTCCCTACAGGCAAAAAGGCAATTTCTTATGAACCGACAAAAACATCTTTGTGGTTTCTACATAATTGCTATTGGTCACCATCATTCCCTTTCCCTGGTTTTACTCAACATTTCAAATGATAAGGAGTCCACCTCTATTCTCTAGTTAACACACTCACCACTTACAAGGGAGTGCCTGACAAAGCTGTTTTGAAAGCTTCAAACCACATAGTTGGTTATAAATTAAAGAAGACTATCTGCTATCTGAGGCTACCCCAAGGGCATATTTAGATGTGTCCTGCCACTGCTAGTCACAGAGGATTATAACATTGAATCCAGTCAAATGGATTACAAATATTTAGAAGAGAAGAAAAAGGAAAAGGAATAGGTGGAAGAGGAAGGAGAAGGAGGAGGAAGAAGAAGTAGGAGGAGGAGGAAGAAAAGGAGCATAGAGAAGCCTAGCCAATCTAGCAGTTCACAAAAACCTCAAAGTCTCATGCAGGGATTATCATCTTAGATTTAGAGCCAGAAGAGTCCTTGGAGGAGTTTTTCTATCCAGAAGTTCTTAAACTTCATTGTATCATGGACTCCTTTGCCAGTCTGGTGAAGCTTTTGGATCTTTTATGAGAATAATGCTCTTAAACACACAAAATAATGTACAAAGGAAACCAATTATATAGAATTTTTTTCTTATCAAAATCGATGAACTCCTTTCCTCCAAAAATCTAGCCACAGTTGCCTTGAGAGTCTATGGATATCAGGTTAAGAATCCCTGATCTAGTCCAACTCCAATTTTTAAAATAATTGCTACTGATAATTTTTGTTTTTATATCACCTAAATTTCCCAATTTGTATTTCTCCTATAATGAAGAACAGGGGAGAAAACACTTCAGTAAAATTAGCCAGCATATTGAAAAATTCCTGGCACTTCAGTTGCACACCCAGGGGCCCTACCCCTGTGAGGAAAAGGGCAAGATCTTCTCATAGTTCTTCCTATGGGTAAAGCCAAAGCTCTCATTTTACAGATGAGATAACTGGTGCCCTAAAACGTACCCTAACTTGCTTAGTTCATGAGTCACAGAGCTGGGATGTATTGTCGTTAACATCATTCAGTGTGATTTTCAGTTTCTAGCCTCTCAGGGATAACAGGGTACCTACCATAGTTGTGGAAGGGATCAAAGCTTCCTTCTAATCCTCTTACAATGTGGCAAGAGAGACAAAAAGCAAGAGAGCTAGGAGGAAGGGAGAGAGTGAAGGAGAACAAAAGAAACTTCTACCACCCCCCAACCCACAAGAATCTCTGTAGCAGATTTCTCTTTCTCTAGGTTTCTCAGGGCCCAGGGGCTAGAGACTCTGTGTAATTGTTTCTATTAATAAGAACATTCTATACATATGTTAGCAACTAGCTAGCAGAATGATGATGATAACAACGACAACAGCAATCTTGCTTGTAATCTTCCTCCAGTATTTTTGGAGATACGTGATTTTTTTTAACGTGGGCACTCTTCCTCACAGAGTATGACTCCTCTGTGCCTAAGTCAATGGTCTGATAAATTTCAGTCACTAGAAAGATTATCATTTGGTCATCAAAATTCTGGCTGTGAGCTTAGCTTAGAGCTTAGCTAGGTTGGTCCTTAGAAGCCAAACACTTGGTGTATCTCTGGAGCCATACTCCAAGTTCTTCATTTGGGTAGGATGCATCAGAGCATAAATTCCAATGGAAAAGCCTGAAAGAGTCCTAGGTCACCTCCACATCAGCTGAAAGTGTAAGTGAAGGATTATAAATCATGCTGCTTCAATTCACAGGGTAACCCCAAAGTCTCATTTTCTAATGAGAAAAGTTCAGGGATATGACCTGGTTATAGAACACTCTGCTTATACTTCTATCCATATCCATCCTCATCCATCTGGATGGAAGCATGTCTCTATCTATGCTTAAAGCTCTTCCACTTACCGGGAGGCCACCTTCACCTGGAAGGCCAGGTTCACCAGATTCACCAGGCTCACCCTATTGGAAGAAAAGGAAACACAATTATCCTGCTGAACATAAAGAGAGTGCAGAGGACTCAATCCCAGGAGCATAGGCTTGTTGATACAGAGCTGGAAGGGATTGTAGAGGTATTATCACTCCCATTTTATAGATGTAGAAATTGAAAACTAGAGAGCTTAAGCGACTTGTGTTTAAGGTAGGATTTGAAACCAGGTCTTCTTAACTGCAAGTTCAGTCTCTTCTCCATTACATCATGCTGCCTCTCCTTGAGTATTTCTTTCGCTGAAGAGAAACAATACGCTTAGAAGATGATCTTTTGGTACCAGCGCTATGGGCTGCTACACACTGCCTTATACTTTAGTGCACATCTGTTGGCAGAAGTAATCCCAACATTCTCTTTGCTCTTGGAATGCTAAGCTTCTCTTTCATTTCCTTTATCATTAAAAAAAAATCAATAATGGAAGATTTCATTTAAAGACCTGAAGTCAGGAAGAAATCTACTGCAAACTGCATATGGAATGTATGCAGATGGTTCACATCCATTTCCTTCTTTTTGTACAAAGAAATTCTGTTAAGTGTTTACAGAGTGGTGAGAGCTCATGGGTACCAACATAGAAAAAGAAAGGAAGAAATCATATCATGTCTAGAAGATGCAGAGCTCTGGGCGAATAACCATTTGACTAAAAATAGAAATTCTAAGAATAGGTTTTAAGATGCTTCAAGATAGAGCTGCTTATTCCTTTCCAATCCTTAGCTGCTGGAAGGTACAGGAATAATAATAATAACTGATATTTATGGTTTTCCAAGCACTTACATTCATTACCCTGTTTGAGTCTCACAACAATCCTGTGAGTTAAACACTATTATCACATCCCCTTATTACAAAGGAGGAAACTGAGACACAGGATCTGAGGAAGAATTTTAATGGTGAATATATTGCCTTGAATCTTCCTGCAAGGAGGTTGTTGATGGGTAGACAGGTATTTAATAGCTCCCAGTTAAGTTTTTCTGGGTCTACTATCATAAGCCAAATTGTATTTTCCAGGTATGAAGCAGTCACTGATGTATACATATGAAGACACACACACACCCACACACACACACACACACACACCCTCTCCATATGTATAATAATTTGTGTATTTGTGCATGTGACACAACTAGTTTAATGTAATGGTAATTACACTACCTTAGCCCTTAAGGGCTAAGTACCTGCTAAATTAATTACATTTATACACAACTAGTTTATAGTTTTGTTCACATAAGCATACATACCATGTATGTGCATACATGAACACACATATGTACGACTGACTTTTATGTGTCTAAATGTAGACACTCATTCATATATGTATATGCTCTGATTCTCTTTGACTAATAGTCATTAACTATAAATCATGAATGAATAATAAAAATCACCTTCTCTCCCACTGCTCCAGGATTTCCTATTCCTCCTGGAGGACCTTGTGGACCATCAGCTCCTGGAGGGCCAGATGGTCCTCGGGGACCAGGAGGACCAGGAGGGCCCTAGGGAAACAGAGAGCAAGCATTCAGCATCAGTAATGGATAAAATCTATAGACTAAGAAGAAGGCCTTGCATTTGTGGTTGGTCATGCTTACCATCTGACCAACGTCTCCAGTTTCTCCTTTCTCACCTGGGGGTCCTGGTAAGCCCTATGGGAAGATGAAATGGCTCAGGAATATTGCAGGGGATATTGTTACATCATACACTATAACCATACTTCTTAGTGATTACAGATACAAGGTTGCAGTGGCAGGAGTAGTTCAAAGGTTTGGAGGATTTAAAAAAAATAAGGAATATATTTTTGTTTTTAGAACAAATATAGGTACTCTTGATAGAGTGAGCATTGAAGGTATTTCAAAGTATATAATGCTGCTTTACCAAAGAGACTCAGAAGGACATAGAAAGTTGTCTAGCCTTCTCAACTTTTCATTTATTTATTTTATCTATATAGCTTTCTTTTGTGGGGGTGGGGGAGCAGGGGCTCACCTTTACAAAGGTATTAAGAAGAAGGGAGTAATAACATCAAAAATAAGTTGAAAGCAAGAGTTTAATGGGCATATGCTTATGGGTAATTTGGGGGCAAAAGTACAGAAATAGCATCCTGAGTTTTTGTACCAAGCCTCTGACTCATCAAGCTGTGTGTCACACTGAGTCCCATTCCCTGCCTTGTGAAGTTACCTGCAATCCAACTGGCCCTGGGGGACCAGGAAAACCTCTTGGACCTTCATCACCTTTCTGACCAAAAAGACCTTGCTGGCCCCGGGGCCCAGGCTCTCCATCACCTCCCTATGGAAACATAATTGAGCACACTGTGTGAACACATCCAAAATGACAAAGCAGCTTTTTCAGGAAAGGTTGTTGTTCCTCAGCATTAGTAATAATGATGAATACTCACAGAGGGACCAGGCTGTCCAATGGGGCCTTGAGGACCTGTAGGGCCTGGTGGACCCTGTAAGAAGGCAAGACAGAGAGATGTTCAGAGTAGTTTCTGGTAACACAGATGCACTTGAACTAATAGGCTCAAATGTGTCTTAATCACATGGTTCTCTCCCTTTTTTCAGCTCTCATTGCACTGAGTTTGTAAATCTTTTAGTAATTTTCAGAGCCTATTTCATATCGTGCACACATGTCTTGATTGTAAGCTGAGGATGGGAACTATGGCATTTTCTCTGTAATCCCCATTGGTGCTTAATACGGGAGCTTGTACAAAGTAGGCATTCAATACCTATTGACTGATTAAGTCAATGAGTGAATTGTTAAAAAAGAAATGAAGGTGGGAGAAGATATCAAAGGAAAAGCTCTGACCAGTAGACATATACTGATGATCCACCCAATGAGAGTGAACTATCTTATGGACATACCTTATTATTCACAAGAGTAAATGAGAAGTTGTTAAGGCCTTTCCCAATTTTAGTTTGTGTTTGTTTAGTTTATTTCATATGTATTTTGTATTTATTTTTCTGTGTATCTACTGTGTTTCCCCAGTGGAACGTAAGCTCCTCAAGGGCAGGGACGGTTTCATTTTTATCTTTGAAACCTAAGCAACGAATATGATGTCTGGCCCATGCAAGTGCTTACTGAACATTTGCTAAATTATTGAATTAAATAACTGAAAGCAACTTGTGCCCAGTACTGGCAACTGGAACATTTATGCTGCTTTGAACCCATCCAAAAGACGTTTACTTAAAAATAAACTTGAAGCTCACCTGTTCACCTTTGTCTCCTTTGCTTCCCTTCTGCCCTGGCTCACCAATCTCACCCTATTAGAAAAGAGTGTGAGAGTCAGTCACATGACTCAATAAAGCAAATCAAGGTGTTTTCTTGTTGACTTGGGTTGGTTGGTTTTTGGGTTTTTTTTTTGAGAAAAAAGAGAGAACTTCTCAGAGTTGGAGGTTAACTGAGCACAATCCACCAATTATGCTTAATTACCCATGGGATCCCACAATGTATTATTATTACTCTTGTTGTTGCTATAATCTTCTCCCTCCTACACAGTGCCACAGTTTTCCAAAGAAATATTTAGACATGTAAATTTGTATTTTGTGTGAGTACAAGTACTGAAAATGGAGAATGTCTTCTCTCCTTCTACAGGGAAGGAAAACAGAGAGGAAACATAATAGTATGTTTGAAATTATCACAGAATTTGGGTGGGGGGAAGGGAAACAGATTGGAATTTTGATCAGCAATGATTGAGTTTAATGTGCATATGCTAGTGGGCAATTTGGGGGCAAAAATACAAAAATATCATGCCAGTTTTTGTTGTTTCAGTGTTTAGTGATGTTTCCTTCAGGAAGTAAAGCACCCTTTGCACATTCTTGCCCATGACTGAATGTGAGATCGTAAACAGAAAGCAAAATTGAGTATCTTCAGTCAATGGAAAATTAAAGTCCAGGTCTCTTATAGAATAGCATGAAACTCATACATTTCAAAAGAGATAAACAGTGAAACTTCATTAAGTTGGACCCCATCAATTCCAGAGGCTGAGACGATTCAGTCCAAGTCAAGACTGGGCGGAACTTTTCTACCATGCTTTCTATACAAGAAAGGGTTATTTCAGTCAATGATTCATGCTACACACTGGCTGGGGAGGTGCTTGAGTTACTTCAGGGGAAAAGGGGTTTTTAAGAATTTCTAAATAGTTTAGAAGTTCCCATTTATATGGATATATGTTTTACTGCAGCAATCTACTGATTGGGATCAGAAAATTTTGGGTCTCAAAGGGAGCATTTAATCATAGAATCACATAATCTGAAACTGGAAATTTTAGAGACCTTCATTTCTAGTCCACCCACTTCCACTTTAAAAATTAGGTAAATGAGGACTGAAGATGTGATATAATCTGTTTAAGGGTAGAGTGAGTTACAAGATCAAAACTGTAACTAGAACCCAGGACTCCAAACACTTTCCTCCGGCTAATTAATGTTAAATGCTTTTGTAAAAGGAGCAGCTATTTAAGAGAAATAGTAAATGTGGTTTTCTAGTAAAGAGATTGAAAAATTAAGGGATAAAATAATTACATAGTGTTCTCCTCTGTTTATTAAAACTGGTCCACTAAGGAGTTCTGTATTTGACTGAGGTAGCAAGGTACTATGAAAAGAAAACTGGGTTTAAATTTCATCCCTGCTACTCACTAGCTATTTAACCTTGGACAGCTCTCTGCACCTCAGCTCCCTCATCTGTAAAATTAGGGTAACAATAGTAGTTACACTATCTACCTTATAGGACTGCTATGAGGTATTATGTCCTGCTATTTGGGTTCCATTATTACACGACCTTGAAAGGAATTTCTTAAGAAGTATCTTATAATTCAGACTAGGTACTTATTCAGATTGGAGCTTCTCCTAGGAAGGAATTAGGGAATTTTTACTCCATGTCATTTTAGGAAAGGAATTGCCATTCTACAGCTTTTTCTCACCTTATCTCCATCTTCTCCAGGGGGACCCACAGGACCAGCTGGGCCAGGGAGCCCTACAGGACCTTGAATTCCATCTCTGCCAGCTGGTCCTTGAGGACCTTTCTCACCCTATGGATGATATAAAACCAGTGATTAGAAATCAGTGAATTCTTTGATTTTATAAGTAGGACCCCAAAATTGAAAGTTTAGACATAATGGAACCAAAAAAAAAATTTAAAGCATCTTCTCAGAGTCATAGAATACTTTCAAAGGGGGAAAAGAAATGTAGAAAAGGTAGCAACTACCCACAGCTGCCAATTATTCTTTACTTAAGGTCAAGATGGTCCTTTGAGGTTGGTGATACAGAGGCTTTTTTGAACTAACCCTAAGCACTTGGAAGGTCATTCAAGAGTTGAAGTGTGTTGATGAGAAAAAAAAGAACAAGTCAGTGGTTCGTCAAGTAGTGGAGTTTCCTTCTGGCATGACACCAAAAGAGGTCTGGATCGAGGGCTTGTGGCCCATGTCTGAGAAGGTGTAGGGGTTGAATCACTAAGAATGGAGTGGGAGTGACTAAGTTAGATGGAATTAGTATCTGGCTGCTTGAGAGTTTAGTATGAAGGATGAATCTTGATTGGAAGGTGTGTAAGGTGAGTAGCAAGAATTAAAGGAAGCCTGAGGCAGCGTCTCATCCCTGTGTATTTGGAACTGAAATAGTGTAGGCTCTGAATCCTAGAGATCTCTCATGCAGTAATGCTACCTCTGCAAAGCAGGGATGAGAGAATCCAATTAAATTCTGTATTATAAACATAAGCCAAATTTCTGTGTCCCTAACATAGACCCTCCACAAGAGAAGTGAGTACCTGAGTTGGGGGTAAGGGAAAGGTGGCTCCAGAGCTTGGGTGTGTATGAGCAGATCTATGCTATTACCCAAAGACTAATAGTGTTTACAGAAAAATTCAAATATGAGATACAGCCACTTCAAAACTGCTATTCTTATTTTTTTCAACTCTATCTAACAACAATGTCCAACCTAACATCTTCCCTCTGGTCATTTTTTGGACTCTCTTTTCCGATCATTTTAATTTAAGTTTTGATTAATCCTGAAAACAGCAGGTTCTCAGATTCCTAGATATAGAGCTGGAGGCCTTCTAAACCAAAGCCCTCATTTTAATAGATGAGGAAGCCAAAGCCCAGGGAGGTGCAGGGAACTCACCCAGGGGCACCCGGGTTCCATTTGAGCCTAGCCCCTCTGAATCCAGAGCCAGCAATTTTCCTACTGTATCGTACTACTTCCCTCACCCTACTTATTTTCACTCTGGGGTTTCTCTGCACAGCAGTGGAACCATTTTCTTCTGAAATGGCAAATATATTGCATCGAAAAGGAAAAATGAATTGAAAGATTTAGCTTTTAGATCAGACTGTATCATTGTTTCATGAAAACATCTTCACTTTCTTCCTCTGCTGCATTGCAGGAGCTGATGCTTCTGGTTTCTCTTCTACAGTCTCCTCTCCCCTCTCCATGAATCACTTTCTCCTCTTCACATTTGGTTCTTATTGATATCAATTTCTCCTCTAATTAAGTCAGGAATAAATGCCAGTACCGAATATAGAATGTACATATAACTTCCTTTCCCCACTTGACTAATCAAGCCAGTAGTTCTCAGAGATACACTGACCTTTTCTTCTCTCTTGAGCTATTCCGGGTGAATTGAAAAGCTTTTAAATGGATAAAGCAATTCTTACTGGGCTCCTGCTTAAATATTTACTTTCTTGAAACAATGAACAAAATAGTTTTCAACTGAATTTGCTTTGAGTTTATATGTGCTGAATGCTTGATGTGCTTTAGCTTCCTGGTACATAACTCAGTTGTATCAAAATCCTGGGTGCCCTATTGTAAATGATTAGATGTCATTTAAATTGCCTTTTTATCTCCCCAATAAGGCATTGAACATATTCTCAATGGCACAGATGTTCCAAAAATGGCTTCAATGGGAAATTCTTGCCTGAGGAATGGAGCTGGGCTGCTCTTTTTTCCTCATGAACCACCAAGGGCAAAATTTCAGGGAAAATAACACTTTTAATAACACCAATCAATCAACAAAATGCTTTAACTCAATCTGAAATTGCTTATGTTGGCGTTTGCCAATTTCCTCTGGAACCTGGGCTCAGTCTGGCGTTCTAGATTCAGAATCAAAGACTGCGCCAATGTATATTTGCATGGCTGTTCTAATGCAGGCGCATCCTGGGTGGCTGTAAAACTGCAGAGCTGAAGTGAAACGGGAGGCACAATGAGAGACTTTGAGGGAGGACGCTTTTTCCTTACTTGTTACTCAGGGAAAAGGATGCAAGGCAGTTATGCAATTTATTCTGAGGAATTTTCTAAGAAAAAAAAAGGATATTCCTGAATCAGAAGTGGGATAGGATAGGATGGGATGGGACAAATGTTGTTCTTTACAATTACAGGGGCGTGGATAAATGATGTCCCAATGTTGTTTCTACTTCTACTAGTACAGGAAGCCAGAAAAACTTGAATTTTCTCAAAAATCAGGCTACAATTATTACAAAAGAAGAAGAGGCTTTTAAGGTATATGTTTTGACAATATTTTCTGAATCAATAGTTATCTTCCTGTGGCAAAAAGAAATAGAAATTGTTGGTTCAGAGTACATGCTCATAACTTCTAGACATAGACTGATCTCTTCACTAGATCCAGTTCTAGAAAGGTCATCAGAGCATATCTTGAGTTCCCCTCTGTTCCTTCTCTAACCGAGGAACTGTAATTGTTCTCTGGTTGTGCTAGGTGTGTTAATCAGGATTTTCACTCCAACAAGACTGGAAGCTTCTCAAAGGTGGGGATGGATTTTCGCTATCTTTTGTGTTGCAAACTCCAAACCACCTGTACCCATCCACTAAGGCCTTCCACAAAACTAGACATGGAGCAAAGAGCTGTTGACTTGACATTTTGAAATAGTACATTTACATACATTCAAGTTCCAAGGTTTCAAGAAAACACTCTCCCAAGTCAATAATCCTTTCTAAGGAGGGAATATCTAATAATCAAGAACCACTGAAGAGTGTAGATCAGGCCTTTCTGAAACAAAGTAAATGTCTTAGTGACCAACCCCCTCCACCTTCCCATTTGTTGCCTGAATTAAAAAAAAAAGGCAATATTGTCCCAAGGACAATAGTCTAATTTGGCATTATCTGTTTCCTAGGTCACTGGGGCAAGGAGAACTCTTAAATCAGACCAATTCTTTTCCTTTGCAAGAGTTTATTCCCTGGCCAGGTGCAAATCATTGACTCTGCATCTTGTTTTCACAGAAGTTATTTAAACTTCTAGTAGCCAAGAAACCAGAGCCCTGCGATCTTCTTAGGAATTTTCTAAGCAAAGAGGGTATATTCTTGAGTCAGAGATGAGATAGGTCTGGCACACTAGTTAAATGGGGTAAACACCATATTGGAAAACCATGAATGGGCAAAAAATTCCCATGCCAATTTTCTTTGAGGTGAAATGTCAAATATGGATATCCATCAGCTAAATACAATCTAAGGGGAATGTCACTAATCATAAGTCACGGAATCTTGAGACCTGCCCCAAGGGCCAAGTCTAAAGAGACTAAAGTCCTTTCTGGCCCTCCTTCCATTCACATGTTCTTTGACACAGCTGTAGAAGGAAAGTTTGGATGTCACATTCTTTTCCTTTTATTTTTCTTTCTTTTTTTTTTTTTTTTGATGTCACATTCTTAACCCAGGTGCTAAACATACTGAGTTACAGATGGTTGTTAGTCCCTATACATCCCTTCTGGCACAACGAATATGCTAAAGTAATTCCCAAACACAGGGAATCTTCCCTTTGGGCTAGAATCAAGAAGCCTTGGAAGTTACCCATTCTTTTCCAAGGCAGTGCTCAAACATTAGAAACAATCTCGCTTCCTTCCCCTGACTCCTCTAAGGGCTAATCAGGGGAGGTATCCATGTATAATGTAACCTGTTGAAAAAGGAAAGGAGAAGGACAGGGAGGCAAAAGCTGTCTTCATAATTTCAAGGGGAAAGATGACTCCCAGCTTAGGCCATTCATCAAAGCAATACTTACAGGGGCACCTTTCTCACCAGCAGGCCCAGGTGGTCCTTGGGGTCCAGGTCTCCCAGGAAGACCAATTGGTCCAGCAGCACCAGCTGGGCCCCTTTCACCTGGAGATCCCTGTGAGGAAGAATAAACAATGGTGCATGAAATAGAATCATTGCAAATAGTCTCTATCGCAGAAGCATGGCTTTATGGAATACTGTGTCCTTTAACTCACTTTCTTTACTCCTGAATCTATAATGACCCCTTGTTGTCTATTGCAGGAACAAACTACGCAGTCTGGAATTCAAGACACTCTTTAATTGGTATCACTTTAAGTATTCGCACCAGATTTCCATTACTATATAACCTTATGAGTAATAGCATCTAAACAATGGAAGAGATGGATTGTGTAAAGGTAAGAGGATCATAGTGGAAAGAGATCTCAGGCCAACTAGTCCAACCCCTTCATTTAATTTTTCAAAATCAACTCAAGAGATTTTATTTGGACATAAGGAAGAATTTAATAATCTGGGAGATAATATATATGGATAAATACACATATGTAGATGTATGTACACATATATACATACACATCTCTGTTTTTGTCACCAAGAAAACAGAGTATCAGAAATAGAACATGAGAGTTTTCGTTTTACATGTAGTGACATTGAGCTTTAGAGATTGTCTTGTACAATCTCTCCCCTAAAACAGGAATCACCTAAGAATCCAAAAAAGCCTTCCCCTGAATACCTCCAGTGGCAGGGAGTTCATTTGTCATGGAGCAACCTATATAACTGTAGGGTAACTCTCATTATTATAATTTTTTACTTCACATGGAGTCAAAATTTGCTGTTTTATAATCTCAATCTTTTAGTGCTAATTCTACCCTCTGGAGCCATAGGGAATAAATCTGTTTGCTGTCTCAAATGATTCCCCCCCACCCCATACCTCAAATATGTGGAGATAACCATTATAGCTTAAGAGGCTGAAAGGACCTTGGAGGCCCTTTAGTCCAAGCCCCTTGTTTAAAAGATGAGCAAATTGAGACCTAAAAACATTAAGTGACTTGCCCAAGGTCCCTCAGGCAGCAAGGTGGGTTTTGGATCAAGGCCTTCTGATATTCAATCCAGCCCTCTTCCCACTGTCCTACTCATAAAGTGGTTAGCGCAGTGACTGGCACACAGGAGAAGCTTCCTAAAGGCCCATTCCCTTCATCATTCCCTCCCCTCCAAGAGAAACATTCCCAGTTGATTCATCAATTCCTATGACAGGGGTGCCAGATTTCTAACCACCAAGATCACCTTTGTGTGTGTCAATATGCCTCTCAAAATATGAACCTAACCCACCCTTATGATGATATAGGCTGAATTACAGCACCGAAGGGTGCTAGAAATCTCAGGTATGCATTAGAAAGGGTTTTGTTTTGTAGGGGGAAGGATGGGGAAGATAAAGTAGAATAATGAAAAAAAGTACTACTCCATACCAAACTACTAAAAATAGAAAAAATAATAGCAAAATTCATATGGAGTAATGAAAGATCAAGAATATCAAAGGCATGAATGAAAAAAAATGTGAAGGAAGATGACCTAGCAGTATCAGATTTCAAACTATATTACAAAGTGGTAATCATCAAAACAATCTGATATTGGCTAAGAAATAGAGTGATGGATCAGTGGAATTGATTATAGGTACATAGGACACAGTAGTAAATGACAGTAGTAATTGATAAACCCAGATATACAAGTTTTGGGGGCAAGAACTCACTATTTAACAAAAATGGCTGGGAAAACTGGAAAGTAGTTTGGCATAAATTCAGTATAGACCAACATCTCAAACTAGATACCAAAATAAGGTCAAAATGGGTACATGATTTATACAGAAAAGGTAATATCATTAGCAAATTAGGGATACATGGAAAATTTTACCTGTCAGATCTATGGATAAGGGAAGAATTTATGACCAAACAAAGTGGAGAGCATTACAAGATGTAAAATGAAAAATTTTTTGATTACATTAAATTAAAGAGGTTTTACCCAAAAACAAAACCAATGCAGACAATATTAGAAGGAAAGTGGGAAACTGGGGGGAAGGGGGAATTACAGCAAGTTTCTATGATAAAAGTCTCATTTCTCAAATATTTAGGGAAGAGTCAAATCTATAAGAATATGAGTCATTCCACAATAGATAAATGGTCAAAAAAAAATATGAACAGGCAGTTTTCAGATAAAGAAATCAAAGCTATCTATAGTCATATGAAAAAGTGCTCTAAATAACTATTGATTAAAGAAAAGAGAATTAGAACACTGCTGAGGTATCACCTCACACCTATTAGATTGGCTAATGTGACAGAAAAGGAAAATGACAAATGTTGGAGGAGATGTGGAAAAACAAAGACACTAAGGCATTGTGGGTACAGTTGTGAACTCATCCAACCATTCTCAAGACTAATTTAGTCTCTCTATAGCCATAGGGCTATAAAATTGTTCTTACCCTTCTTACTCTAATACTAGATATGTATACTAAGATCAAAGTAAAAAGAGAATTTGGAACCCAAAAAATTTAAAAAAATGTTTTAAAATGTTTACATATAATTGAGAAATATTTAATGAAATAAATAACATATGGAGGGGGGGGGAAGAAGAAGAAAGGAAAAAGTACTACTCACCGCTGGACCTGGGGGACCAGGAGGACCTTCATTGCCTTTCAGTCCAAGGGCTCCCTTCAAGGAAAGAGAATTTCAGTCAAAGGGAACCTTAAACAACCCCCTTGATGCTCTTTGTCTGCATTATCTAAAACGAGTTCTTAACCTGGCATCTGTGAACCTTTAAAAATGTATTTTGATAACTGTATTTCAATGTAATTGGCTTTATTATAATCACATGCATTTAAAAAGTTTTATTCAGGAAAGGGGATAGTAGGCTTCATCAGACTGCTAAAAGGGTGTAGGACACACAAAAAGGTTAAGAACCCCTAGTCAAATATACCATTCTGTGATTCCAGTTCTTTAACTTACCACTGGACCAGGGAGACCTCGATCACCAGGGAATCCTCTCAACCCTGGAGGACCATCTTTCCCAGGAATGCCAGCAGGGCCTGGATCACCCTGGAAGGGGGAATCACATCTTAGATTTAACTTCTAGTTATTCCTTTTTAGTTTCTGATGAGCATAATAAGCTTTGTATATTCTCTAAAACCCAGCGCCACAGTGAGTTTAGATATAGCTAACTGTGCTGGACCATCAAATTTCCACTTAAAGACCTTGGTTGGGTTAGGAAATGGGACTTTCCACTTTTGTTCCTCTTTTAAGTAGGAGATCTCTGGTTTTAGATTGGATCAGTAGGTAGGCAATAGAGGTATTACACATACCTATTGATAGAAATGATTGCAGGATGGGCAAAATAACTTTTTGGTCCCATGACTTTTATTTTACTCCTTAAACTGAGCTTAGTGAAATAAAAAGTCACCAATCTCTTACAGTACTTTGACAACATCTCAGTCAAGTCATGGTATTTTCCAGTCTTTTCTTTATGAGTATCTAAGATTAGATCCAAAAGGCACTTTCTAGGTCAATATCCAAGTCCTCTTCAGTATCACATAAAAGCTGTTTTATGGTTATATAAAATATTGTACAATGTAATACAGACTGTAAGCTACCTGAAGACATGGGGTATATCTTACATAGAATTTCTCTCTCTCCTAGCCCCCAAGCAAGTGCTCTGTACATAGTAGGTATTTTAAAAAATGGTTGCTGAATTTGTTGGGGAAGCCCAGTATCAGATTAGATTAATGGCTTTCTTTATTAAAAAAAAATCCATCCTCTTTATGATTTTTATCATCTGTTTATAAACAGATCTGTTTAAAATGAATCAATCATTTCCTTAAAAGGAACAAGCTAAGACCCATCAAAGTGATAAACTGTGGGAGTGGTTCTTTGTAGAGAAATGAACAACACACCTTAGTTCCTTCCTTTCCAGCAAGGCCGGGGAGACCCTGCTCACCTGGAGGGCCAGGTGGGCCAGGATGGCCACGTTCTCCCATTGGGCCAGTTTCTCCAGTGGGGCCCTGTGGAGATCAGATGATAACCACGTTTTCAAGGAAAAATGGACAGTAAACAAAAAACTTTTTTCCCATGTCCAATGGCACTACCCTTAATCAGTAGGATTAAAGATCTGTCCCCACTATTTCGATTTCTATTCTCCCACCCATAAAGATTCTGAAAGAAGCATCACCAAAAGAGATAATCACAGGAAACCAACATCCTTGACATTATTGAATTGATACATTAACTGCTATCATGTGTCTAACTTTTATTTTTCCCCCAATTGACTGCCACCTTTCATTTAAGCAAGCCAAGACTTCCATTACACAGGAACATAGGAGGGAAATGAGTTCAATGAAGTATCACCAAATCCACTCAGAGAATAGCTATTGGTAAGGAAGGAAATTTGTCATGAATAACCCCTGGAGCTATTGTTTTCCTTCTCCTGGTGACCAGTACAGATCAATATCTTATTCAGCACCATGTCTTCATCAAGTGTAAGATTCTAAGAAATGTATTGACCTGTAACTCTGTTTAGGAGATACTCATCCTACCTCCTGGCTTAAAATCACTATTCCCATTGGTTTGCTGAAAATTTCATTGATGAGCCTCCAATGAGAAATTCACACGTGTTGGAAGGATCAAGTGAGGTGAGAATTGGGAGAACAATTATTAAGTAAATTTCAAGGGGCTCTCTAGTAGGATAAAGTCCGCTTTTCTTAGCTTGGCATTTAAGACCCTCTACAATCTCACTCTACCATACTTTTCTAGGTTTATTTCCCATTATTACCCAATATCATCTCTCCCATTTCAGTTTGACAAACTAGTCTCCTCATGGGCCCCTGAAAATCCTTTGCAGATACATCTCTTATCTCTATTATCTCCACTTCAAACACTTCCTGATATACTTTTCTCCTATATGAATACTACTTATTCTTCAAAGCCCACCTCAAATTCATGAAGACTGATGGATTACCATAGTTTACACTGATTTCATCCTACACTGATCACTTAGATTTGCTGTCTATCCCACTCATTGAGTAATTACCATAAACCACCATCTGGTCTGTGTTTGTATCTTGTCACCCTTATCAGACTGTAAGCTCACTGAAGGGAGGGTCCATGTCTTTTATTTCTTTAGTATTCTTTCACAAAGCTAAGCAAAGGTTTTACATATAACTGAGATACAAATAAATATTAGTTGACTGCTGGATTTAAATTTACCAATCCCTTTATTCTCCATAGTTAGTTTTCCTGTCTGTGAAATCATATTCTTTAAGGGATGTATGGAGAGTACCAGACAACTCAAGAAATATTGCTTTTTTAAAAAAAAAAATAATTCCTAAATGAACACAAAACCATTTTATTTTTTTCCTGATCAAAAATATTAGAGAATTATGACTCCCAGCAAATGAGTCATTTTTACATAGGCAAAAAACAAGTCTTTCCCCTTCCTCACTGATCAAAGCCACACTATTTTCAAATGAAAATCTGCTGAGAGATTAGCAGAAATATTCCAATGTTAATATCTCACCTGGGGGCCAACAACACCTGGGGGACCTGGAGGACCAGTCTTGCCTTGGAAGCCCTGTTAGGAAAGAAGCTCATTCATCATATTTGAATATGTAAAACAAATCATTTCTACACCTCCTAGTGACATCCCAGTTCTCATTTGAACATTTACAAACTCCCTCAATATCTAGAAGTTCCAGATTTCACATGGTGAGCCTCTATTCTTGTTTCATTTTTGCATTTAATTTTTTGAAGGTAATGAACCTAGATGAATTAGTAGCACTCGCTGCTCTCAGTGCATCATGTATATGTGCTGAAAAACATAATTTAAACTTACAGTTAATCTTTTTGATATCATGAAACATTCATTTCCAGAGTATACTTGGTGCCATTTTTCCCTGTATCTAGCTGGTGCAGCCAATGTTCTTCGCTGTTTCTCATTAGTGGCTTCATGGGTAGCTCTCTCTTTCTCTCTTTAGTGATTCTTATGCTCAATAGGTAATTTAACTCTCTTGCTATTCTGAGCTGTCCAAGCACGCAATTGTGATTCCATGCTGGTTCTCAAATTCAGTGGTTTCAATAGTCTATATGACTCTAGACTGAAATGAAATATTCTCTTTCTGGTAGGAATAATTTAAGTAGATGCAAAAAATGATGGTTTTTCATTTGATAATTAGTTTGAAATCTCTCAGTCTGCCATTTAGAGGAGAAATGAATCTTTAGGGACACATTTTACTATTGATGTCTAGGATATTCTTGCATGTCAAAGAATATAGCACAGCTCTGTAGTCTTCAAAAGATGCTATTTGTTTCTAGGATATCATAATACCATAAC
Organism: Pseudochirops cupreus; assembly: GCA_028627135.1. Taxonomy (NCBI): domain Eukaryota; kingdom Metazoa; phylum Chordata; class Mammalia; order Diprotodontia; family Pseudocheiridae; genus Pseudochirops; species Pseudochirops cupreus. The sequence continues at coordinate 220,214,675 of CM053581.1, forward strand.
TGTATCACTAAATCCATTCAGGGAATAGCTATTGGTGAGAAAGAAAATCATCATGAAAAATGTCAGGAAGATTTCCCTATTGTGTGACCATAAGGATGATCTCAGAGTTGTGAAACCAGCAGAGTGGTACAATGGAGAGAATCATAGATTTGGAGTCAGAGGGACCTGGGTTTGCATCCTGACTCTACCACTTCATACCTATATGACCTTGGATAAGTCACTTAACTTCTGAGTCTCAGTTTCCTCATCTTTAAAATGAAGAAATTGGACAAGATGACTGCTAAGTTTCTGTACAGCTCTGAATCTATGACTCTATGAACTAAAGAGGGGCTTACATTTCCCAAAAAGCAGAGAAATGCTATTTCTTCAAGATACAGATACCGTACTCCTCCCTCCAATAGGAAATTTTTCTCTTTTCAGCATAGGTAAATGAAAAGGACACAAAGACAGGGACTGGGAATATTCTTAAGACATGAATACATTTTCAACACATAGGAGCCAAGTCTTTACTATGCAGCATAGAATTTGAGTGAATTCTGGACCCTACAATCTTCATCCATGTAATATTGGATACTCATGGTGTTGAGAGAAAGAGAAGGAGAGAGAGAGAGAGAGAGAGAGAGAGAGAGAGAGAGAGAGAGAGAGAGAGAAACATGTACACACACATGCATACTCAAGACAATGCACTCTGGGCTCCATGATAGTTCTTTGGGACTATGTATATAGCTGGACACCAAATGTTGCCAAAGTCTACATGCAAAAGCACTGAGTTATCTTAATGCCTATATTTAAAACTATAAGAAATCTCTTCTCTTTGTTTCTAATGCTGAGCAGGCCACAGCAGCTTTTGGAAGACAGCTCCCCCTTCAGCCCCAGGCTAAAAAAGATCCTTTCACTTCACACTGAGAACCATTTTCAAAGGAATCTTAGATAGCTAAAACTTTCAAGGACATTTGGCCTCATTTTCCAATTGAAGAATCTGAGGCCCACAGAGGCAGTGAGTTAATAACAAAACTGAGACTATTATCACCACACAGCCTCTTCATACATGCTATTGCTGGTGGGGTCAGCACAGAATCGAAAGAAGTTGGAACAGGGCAAACAAACATTGGGGATGGGACAGAAATACACCTCATGGGTATGTGTATCCATTTGGGCCTTAGAACCTAAGCACCTCTTTGGCAGAAATGCCCTAAATGGGTCTCAAAGATTAGGACAAAACCATTGCCCACGTGAGTTACTGCAAGCCTTTCTCCTTCTTTACCAAGCTCAGCCTTTAGGAGTGTAAACAGGCACAAAAGGAATGCAGCTGGAAAGTGCTTACATTATTTTCTTAGAAAATGACAAGCAGCCTAATTATTTTCCAACTTCCAGGTTAAGTCAGAGGGGAAAAAATGCACCAGATGCAAAGCCTTCTACCTTATTACTCCAGCAGGGCATTAGATAAAAAATGCAAAGCTCAGAAGAAATGTTTTAATTTGTCCCTGTAAACAAAATATCAAATTAATCTCCATCTCCTTGCTACCATGCATCATGCCACATTGTGGTTAGAAGGTAATTAAAAGAAGTTTCATCAAATTGAACCAAAGTGGAGGAAAGGAAGACGAAACTTTTTTTTCAAAGCAGATTGAAAGAAAATATTAAATATGACATTGAAAAAACACATTTTACAAGATGGCATATATTTGCTGTGGGCATTCTTAAAGACCATTTGACACCAGATAGGAAAGAGATTGGCAAAGAAATAGAGTCAGTTCATCATACCTTCTGCATGCCTCATCATTCTCCTTGGTGTCAAATAATGTTTGCATCTGAACAGTAATATCTTTTAAAATTGACAAAGTGGTGTACGGGGAGACAGAGAAAGAGACAGACAGACAGAGAGACAGAGAGAGACAGAGAGAGACAGAAAGAGAGAGAGAGAGAGAGAGAGAGAGAGAGGGAGAGGGCGAGAGAGAGAGACAGAGAGACAAAGAGAAAGAGAGAGAGAGAGGGAGAGGGCGAGAGAGAGAGAATACAACAGGGTAACAAAGTAGGTGCAAAATAGGGAAACAATTCCAGTTGGGGGATTATTAATGCAGTAGCTTGGGCCAAACCATCATCACTGTCTCTGTAGCCTGCCTAAAAGAACAGCTTCGGTAGATATAATACTGGCCTTCACTCTCAGCTTCGTCAACCAGGGTCAGCTACAGACTGCAGGAGTCTTATGGTTGTCCATATTATTGACCTAAAGGTTTTCTAAAAACTGAAAGCTTAGCAGCATTTTGGTATGCCCACCGCTATGAAATTCTAAAGAATGGAAAAGTTCATTCTGAAGGTCAAAGATAAATATGTGATCCTTAGATATACTCAACACAAGTAGTTATTTTATCTTTGCTTTTTGGAGAGGCAATTGGGGTTAAGTGACTTGCCCAAGGTCACACAGCTAGTAAGTGTTAAGTGTCTGAGGGCAGATTCGAACTCAGGTCCTCCTGCCTCCAGGGCTGGCGCTCTATTCACTGCGCCACCCAGCCGCCCCAAGCAGTTATTTTTTACACTACAGAAATTTTTTCCCTACGAAGAGCCTAATTTGAAAGCTTGAATTATGTTCAGGCTTCTTTACTAAAGAGAAGGCCAACATTAAGTAACTAACTGCAAAGGTCAGCGTCGTGTGTAACTACGATTTAATTTGATACATCCAGGTCATTTGTAAAGACAAGATCAAGTTCAAAGGGATCCTTCTTCCATGAACTCATACCTTATAAAAACGTCTTACTGCATAAGCTAAGAGAGTGGGACCTCTTTAGCTCCCTTCCAATTTAAACACATGCATCGTTACATACATTCCAATGTAAACACACAAGATACTCTTCTAGATAGACTAGAAACATGGGTACATATGAGTTTGGATAAATGAAACTGTATTACATTTATTTGTGATTTTCTACTAATATCAAAATGGACTTCCACATGGCTAGTAGTTAAATCCCTAAGGCTGGTTTAGAAGCAAAGACAGAAAGAACTGTTCTTAGCACATCTGATCTATCTTCTAGTTATCCTATCTATCTGCTCCAGGCTAAATAACTTTTTGTCTACTTCAATGCTTAAAAAAAGATTGTTCATTTCATCAATGTAGGTACCTCCTCCACCAACAGATAGAACTGGTACTCTGTGCTATAATAGACTGTGCCATTATACACCCTCCCCTCAACCCCCCCCCCCCCAAGAATGTTACTTGGTAGCCAACATTGTGATGATGTTTTGATATTTCTCCAAATTTATATAGTCTGGCTCTGAATTGGCAGTCCCTTGCCAAACCTAGTCACAAAACCTTTCTAAATTTCTTCCTTCCAGAGCCTCAGGTAATCTCCAACCCATAATGAGACATTAAAGCAAGCTCTTAGTGGAGAATCATAGTCTAGCCCAGACCAAAACTAATTTTTTAAAAGTTGCATATGTGACCCTTAAAGGAAGTCATCATTAGCCTGATTGGTCCAACCACAAATGTGGCTTGATTCTCATAGACTTCTTGACACTGCTGAAGACACACAAGTCTGGAAATAAGCATCAATGTAGGAGGATCTCCTCTTCTACACAGAAGAGTTTAGGGAAAAAACCCAGTATGGTCATGTTTAATGATCCACTAACATTTCCAGATACTTACAGTTTCACCTCTCTGTCCAGGGTGCCCAGGAAGTCCATCCTTCCCTGGAGGACCCTGAGAAGAAAATAGAGGAAGAAAAATTTTCACTCAAGTTCTACTGAGCATGCACATTGCTAGAAAAATAAAGACCTGAAACACTGTTTTTTGTTTTTATTTTTATATTTTGCAATTCGATACTTTTCCTCATGGACATTTCAAAGTAATGCAGTATAGAAATATTCACTGTTAAGCATTTTCTTGGGGATCACTAATGATTAAACCCAACAGAACATGTATTTTTGACAGAAGGAGAAACAGACGCATATTTTTGTAAAGGACTGTTGTCTTGGCAATATCGGGCAAATCAACTGAGAAATCAACAGATGGCAAGACATTGATGTCAGCTTATTAGACTTGCTTTTGGGGAGTTCACATGATGCCTTGCCCATAGAAAGTGCTAAATAAATGCTTGTACTGTTGGATTGGGCCCCTCCCAACCCTTGTGCACAGAAATTTAAGTCAGTGATGACACCAATGTAAGTACAGTCATTATAAAAATGACACCCATTTCCATAGCACTTCAAAGTTGGCAACAACTCTGGGAGGTAGATAATGCGAGCGTTATTCTCCCTATTTTACAAATAAAGCAAATGAATGCTAGCAGAGACTGAGAAATTACTTACAGGAGGACCCTTTGGTCCGGGAAATCCCGTGGGTCCTTGAGGCCCATTAGGTCCCTGTAGACAGAAAGTGATTTAAAAGGTGAATTTTAAAGAAGCTCTCTTTGCTCCATATTCTCCCATACTAGCAGTCGCTAGCAGGATAGGGATGTATCCTATTTACCCTTGAGCCCACCTGGCATCTCTCAGAACTGAATTCCCTCCCCCTCCCCAGATTTCTCTTAGCACCTTTCTACAGAGCTTCTAGCATAATGTTGTATATCATAGCTGTTTGTATTTAAGCCTCTCTTCTTATTAGACTGTGAGCTCCAAGAGATCAGGGACCATGGCTTATCTAAACTTGGCATTTCCATCTGTTCCTACCTACTCCAAGCTGTAGGTATAGTAGGTACCATGTAAAAAATAGCACTGACTCTGTAGCGAGAGGATGTCTTCAAACCCTGCCTCTGACACTTAACTACCTGTATAACCTTGGATAAATCACGTAACTTCCCTGGGCCTCAGTTTCTATATTTGTAAAATGAAAGGGTTCTACTAGATAGCCTCTGAGGTGCTTTCCAACTGTAAAACTATGATCAGATGATCCTAGCAGATGCTTAATAAGATTTGATGAATGAATTAAATATCCCTGGAACCAGTGAAAAGAAGCATGCACTGGTATTTGGTGGGAACATTTGTCACAGAAAGCTAGAGATAGTGTTCTCTGAAGACTGTCACTATCCTGGATTAGAGCAAGCCTGACAATCGTCCTTGACAGGTGCTGCTTCCATGAAGATTTCTCTATGCCACCCCCAAACTGAAAGGGATTTTTTTGTTCAGCACAGCATCTTGCCTGATTCTCCCTCTGGCACTTCCCTTACTCTCTCTTATTATTGCTTAAATATTTGTTCTTTGTTTAATTATTCTTTGTTCTATTAGAGTATAGAATCCTTGAGAGTGGGTCTGTATTCCATCTGTCCTTGTATCTACAAGTGTGTGTGTATGTGTATGTGTGTGTGTGTGTGTGTGTGTGTGTGTGTGTGTGTGCGCGCGCACACACATGGGTGCTTGCATGTGTGCGCAGACAAAATCTCTTTGGCTCCTCACAAAAACAATGTAAATTAGGTGATGTTATTATTACCTTCATTTTACATATGGGGAAACTGAGGCTGAGAGAGGTGAAAGGGTATGGCCAGGGCCACACAGCTAATAAATGTCTAAAAGAGGATTTAAATAAAGGTCTTCCTGACTCTAAATCCAGGATTTTATATACTATGCTGCTCCTAGTTGAAAGGCTGAGGCATTCCAGTGTTTGCTGAATTCAACTGAAGGGCAGTTAGGTGGCACAGTGGCTAAAGAGTAGCTCGTGAAGTAAGGAAGACTTGAGTTGAAATCTGGCTTCAGACCCTTGCTAGCTGTGTGACCCTGGGAAAGTCACTTCACCTTGTTTGCCTCAGTTTCCTCACCTGTAAAATCAGCTAGAGGAGGAAATGATGAACCCCTCCAGTATCTTTGCCAAGAAAACCCCAAATAGGGACATGACTGAAGACTGAACAACAACAACATTCAACTGAAAGTAATCATTGAAAAGAGAACTTTGGGTCTTTCCTTCTTCCAAGTACAGAAATGTAAGCCAAGCTTTGTGTTCATCTCAGAATGGATGTGATCTAAGTCCTCATTGCCTGAGTACTTCCCAAATACCCTGACTGTAGCTAAGGGCATGTTGCCTTATTTCCTGCTAGCTGTAATTTTTAGGTGAGAGATTTGTTTTTCTGAAATTACCTACACCAATCCTTCACTTTCTTGCTTATAAATCTCAAGAGTAGATCATATTCCTTTACGAAATCTTAGGATATTTTCATCTTTCCTGGGTGAGGAAAGGTGTCACTTGGTACTAGGGAAGGAGGTATGTTTGGGGAGAAGATGCATGCTACAGTCATAGTGTATAAAACATCTTACCCGTTCTCCAGGAGGACCAGATGGGCCATCGCCACCAGAGTTACCCTTTGGAGAAAAAAGAAGGAAAAATAGCAATATTTGTTCATTTTTAAGGATTCTATTCTATGGCATTATAAAAGTATAAAAATCTGAAAAGACAGATGTCATAAAGATGTAGTTGCTCAATTTCCCTAGGATTTCCTCTGATTTTCTAATAAAAGATGCATCAGCGGTCCAAAAGGCAATTATTATCCACCACTACCACTGAATACAAATATATGACCGAAATAACAGCAACAGGGCTAGGGCACTTGAAGACGATAACTGATGCCTGCTGGGAGAGAAATGCTGAGCTCCAGTCAAAGTATTTATCAAAAATTCATGTCAAGACAAAGCACAGCTGTTTATTTTAATGCTTACTTCAACATGGTGACAATCTATTTTCCCATAAAGGCTTTACTATAATTATTCCAAAATGGCAGCTATGAATGGACTCAGTTTATGGGGTGGATAGTGATCCAAGAGAATTATTTATATGTCATTACTATCCTGCTACATTCTGGTTAGCTATAAAAGAAAGAAAAGAAGAGAAGAAGACAGGAGAGGAGAGCAGAAGAGAGGAGAGGAGAGGGAGAAGAGAAGAGAAGAGAAGAGAAGAGAAGAGAAGAGAAGAGAAGAGAAAAAGGAAACCCCAAGCTAATCAGAAACTATTTTCTCCACAAAGGTAACTCATTTCAGAATATTGGTATCAAAAGAACAAGAATCATACAGCTGGCTAAAGCTTATATTTTTTAAAAGAAAAAAAAGGATTACTGATTTAATTAGCTGGCTCTAAAACCATTAGTCAGAAGGGAAGAGTTGTATGTTACTGGCAGATGCTTACTGATGACAAAAAGATCATTCTTTGTGTTTCTGACAAAATTCCCCTCCAAAGATCTGCAAGTTCTTTTCAAATAAATAACGAACCTTCACCATGAGGAATGGGTGATCCCAGCTGTGTTTGGGGATTTATCAAATGCCTGGATCCAGCATTCCAGAGTTAAACAACTGGGGCGCTACCAAATCACTCAATGTGTTTGGGCCAATATTTTCCCTGTTCAGTATTTAGAACCACATGTGAATAAGTGTTATACATAGTTCTGTAATTACTTTGATTTAGCTTGGTGAAAGGTCATTAAGGAAGGGAGAGGAAGATTCCTTCCAAACCTAAGATTCCTTCTTTTTTATTTTTTTCCCAGGAGGAGAAAAAAAATCACCCTCATCTGCTAGATGTTTTGGCAGCATTCCAACCTCAGTTCAGTACATGGTATTACTTGATAGGGATCCAGGATGAAGAGCCTGAAGACATACCTTAGGTCCAGGTTTGCCAGTGATCCCTCTTGGACCTCTTTCACCACGTGGGCCCTGGAAACACAGAAAAGTAGAGAAAATGTTAAGTTCCTAGAAACAGAAAAAGATTTGTCCAATGCAACCTAATAGCCCTTCCTCTGTTCCTACTCATTCCAGTACATGCCAACTCTGATATTTTAAAGATCATCTAAAACAGAAGCCCCCAAACACAAAACAAGAGTTACCGTTGGACCTCGTTGTCCTCTCGGTCCTGGTTTTCCAGGTGTTCCCTAGGATCAAATGAGAAGAATGATGAGTCACTCATCGTATACCAGTGGTTACGATCACTGTAGTCATTACTGTGGTCTGATTACTTTCATTTGAATTTAGCAAACATTTATAAAATGCGCTAGAGGTATAATGCTTGGAGCACAGGATTTGGAGTTAGGGAGACCTGAATTCAAACCATCACCGTCCTTGGAAGATGGTGTCAATCTTGTGCCACCAAGGTGACTGGATGACTGGTATTCTTTTGGTGTTAGCTTGGAAAGATTCCCAAATTCTGAGCGTCTCTTGGAGCATCATTTCTTCCCATTTGTTTTCAAGAGAAATGTAAACAGGCAAGTCAAGTTACCATAGGCACAACCCACATAGCTACATATAGTTGCAGAGGCCCTTTTGAGATGCATTTTTCTTATTGCAATTTGAATGAGGTTTAAGCCTACTCACACACACATGGCAAGGGAAAAATCATTATTGTGAGAAAAAATGAAAAGAAGCAACTCTTTTCATACATAATTTACTTGAGCTGCAGTTAAGCATATTAGCCATTAAAATTTCAACAGATTCTCTCGACAAGCAAACTTGCAATTTGGAATATAAATCATATATGAAAGTTATTTTTCTTCTCTTCTAATGGAATTTGGACTTCTCTTCACATTCTCCAAAGCGTGGAGCATAATGTGCTGTATTTGTTTCCCAGCAAAGCCATAAGAATTGGAAAAATAGAGTTTACCTACTGCCTGCTGGCCTAATGGATCATGTTGTCATATAGCAAGAAATGACAGAGCTGGGAGTAAACTCTGACCCCTTGACCCCCTCCCCACCCCCCCACGCCAGTCTGGTTCTCTTTCTACTGCACTATTAAGATTATTTCTTGTATATGTAGGCTCTAGGGAATGAAAAACAAAGCTGTTACATTACTTGAATGGGCATTTTTTTTTATTTAGAAAAATCTCATGTACCTTTACAGTTTCTCAATCCACCTTATTTTTTTTTTCAATCCTTCTTATTACACTTCTGGTTTCGGATGATAAAATCCCAAAAGGACCACATTTTGTTAGACTGACTCACAAAAAATATTCACTGTCATTTAATCATCAATCATTCATTTGCTTTGAAACAAAACCTGCATTTTAGTGATCTGTGCTTTGAAAGGAATTTAATAAAAGCATTGATAATGATGAGTTAATTATGTTGCTTTTTAACAATGTACTCTGCCTCCATTGCTTTAATTACATGGCAATATCCTTTGGCAACAGAGAACTGTTTGCACGAGAAAATTAATGAAACATCTGCTTTTTTCAAATTACAAACTTTACACCAAAGCAAATATCCATGACTGAACTGAGTTTGTTCCTGGCATTTATAAATGGAGACACATCGGTCATGTTTGTGTTTCTGAGAGCAACTATAGTGAAAGGACCCACCTATCTTCAAAAATGAGAGTAGGGATTCAGAGGAGCCATGCCTGTATAGTTAGTCACTTCTATTTCTGTGATGCTAGCGTCTAGCCCAGGGCCTTGCACATGGCAGGCATTTTATAAAGTTTACTGAATTGAATTGAAAATGACATGGCTTGGTCTTTTAATATTGTGGTAAATGTCCAGTTATCATCTGAAGTCAATCAGACCCCAAATTCATGCACACAGACCTCGGGACTGAACCCAAGAATGAAAACTACAAGATGTAACCACAGCTTTAATCCAAGGTTCCCAGGAGGCATTATGTTCAAGGACTTTGTTTGCCTTTCTTTAAAACAATCTGGTCACAAGCAGCTCATGGTCCAGATGATTGGACCATGATACAGAATGATCCCTTCAGTCTGTAGCCCTTGACATAAACAAATCACTTGCTTGACTCCTCCTTGAAGAAGGCATGGCCTCTGAAGTGGCTTAGGCCCATTTCTCACTTCTCTTGCTCCTCTCTAGTGTCCTTTGCTTTGTGAAGGGACCCTGGTCACTTCTGGAAAGCAATGTGGAAAGAAAGTTGGCTTGGATTCAGAATATTTCAGTTCAAGTCCAGAGGCTGACAATGAACAGCCATGTGACTTTGGACCTGCCTCAACCTTGTTGTGACTCAGTTTCCTTATTTGTAAAATAGAGACTATCTTCCTTGTACTAATTACCTCATAGGGTCATTTCGGAGAAATGGTAGAGCAGGGGCACTGCAGTAAAAAATATCAGTGAACTAGGGGTCATGAGACCTCAGTTCAGAGCCTCTTTTTGTCATTTGCCACCTGTGTAATTTTTGGCAAATCACTTCATTTTTCTGGATTTCCTTTCCTTTGTAAATGGAATGGGGTGAAGTAGATGGCCTTAAAGGTCCTTTCCAGCTCTAAACCTATGATCCCATCTAAGCATTTTATGAGTTGCAAAGCCAGAGGGAAGGAGGTTGGTGTTGTTATTGGAATTCTGCTTACTTGACAATCAAATAGATCAGGAAAGTTCTCATAACCTCAGGTAGGTTTAGGAAGATTTGCTCTGCACAAGCCAGGGCAGTGCTCTCCAGTTCTCTTCCATTCCAGAGGAACTTACTCCCAGACCCCAGGGAATTCACTGAGGTGATCTTACCATTTTGCTATTTTTGTCTATTTTTCTGCTTATGTCCATGGCTACTTTTTGCAAGGTGGAAAAATTTATTCATGTTCAACCAATAGATTTATTTTTACTAACAACAAACAGAAAAAAAAATCTCTGGGTTAAAATTAATTGAGAAAACAGCACTGGCTCTGAGTATCACAGATGAAGAAGGATGCAATTATCAATGACCCTCGTCTCTCTTTGGTCTACTAAAACCAGGTGGAAAAAAAAATCCAAGAAGATGTTTAAAGAAATCTGATTCTCAAAATTCATGGTCACTGATTTAAAGTTTTTCATTACTAAAATCCACCCTACCCTCAAATCCTGGGAGTCTACTAAAAAAAAAAAGAGTTCTAGACAAGAGGACATGGAAAAGAAAGAAGAAGGGGGTCTGAGGTATTTGTAAATGACAGCCACTGAACCAACACTGTAGCTTTGAAACTATTCTGTCCTCAAGAGTACTGTGGAATGCAAACCTAATTAAGGTGTCCTAAATATTTACATATTCTTCCTCTATTCTGGAACTTTGCTGAGAGAGAAGGGGAGTAAAGGAAGGCGATGGGAATGGGGGTGGGGGAACCTCAAATGAAACAGTATTTAAACCATCTTTCCATAGCAGTAACTAAACAGAAGGTTTATGAGTCTGACAGATGCACTCAGTTCTCTGAAACAGGAGGCTATGATTAATTCTGACAGGGGAAAGATAAAGATGGCTGGTCTCTCCGTCTAACAACATATTAAACACCATTACCGTGTGTTCAGAAGAAAAGCAATGGCCTCGTTTTCCCATGCTGAAGTCCGTGTTTTGACTCATGCCAAAAACACAAAACGGCAGTGGATTTAATTTTCCTAATTTGGGCTCCATTGTCAGGAAGCAGAAATGTGGAGAGGAGATTTAATTTGCAGTTTTCAGCACTTGGGGTGGGAGAGCACCTTAACAAAATTTGACTTTTCTCTCCACCCTGAATTTTCCAAACAGCCAGAAGGCCACTGGAGAGACCTTGAATTGTGTTCTACACTAATCCAGACCAAGGATCCAAAACATGTGGCACAGATATTCATTCTTTTCCAACTCTCTCACTCTGAAAATGAAATTGTTCCATAGCCCTCTTCTACTCAACACAGTATCCACTGTGAGCTCCCCCATCAGTTCTCAGCGGGGCAGGATTAATGAGGTGCAAGCTCTTTGCTCTGGTTGAGGTCGCTGAACTCCTGTTTCTCATCACCTTCTCCATTGTTTCCCATTGCTTCTGACCAGGTTTTAATCATTTCCATTTGGGGCACTAGGAGGTGTTTTGTAAAAGTGGCCAAAGACTTCTGACAAGTGACAAATCTTTATTGGGTACCATGAGCATATCTGCAGGGACAGGACTCAAACTTAATGACCTGATAACTGGGCCTAGGAATAAGACCGATGAAGAAGTCAAGAACTAGCCAGAATCAGCACCACCATCCTCTAGCATGTGGCTCAGAGCCATGACTGCAAATGCTAGAGGAACATTCTAGAGAGAACTAATTGGTTCAGTAGTCTCTGGATGCCTAAGTAACTCCATTTGTCAAACCAGCAACTTTTACGGTCCTTTAGCTGTTTTAGTTCACTGAGGTAACGTATTGATTAATTAAATAGGTATTCAAAGAACCCACCTTAAAACGGAGAAGTTTCTGAAATATCAGAGAATCTGAATCAGGGAATCTGGTCAACATTCGATGTGCTAAAAATTCAATACCAGAGTTTTCGAAAGAGGTTTTAAATGTTAAAGATCTTTGGAATCATTGACTAACCACCACACGAAGAACTTGCTTTTGTTTTTTTAATGGCACTATTGGTGACATGCTAGTTATATAGCCAAAGTAAGGGATGGGAGATGAGATAACCTGAGTATTCAATTGGCATCCATGAAATATCTAAATAGAATTAGGCTATCTCCAGAAGTGATGGGTTCCCCTTTATCTAATGGCCTCAACCTCCAATAATCAGGTATGTTATAGTAGGGATTCCATTCATATCCAGGATTTGGTGGCCTTTAAGTTCCCTTCCACCTCTACAATTCTGAGTAAGGCCTTCATCACTTTGGAGAGATTCTCTATGGAATATTTTAGGAAAAGGCATTGATAAGAATCACATAAGATGACAAGGTTAGTGTGGGTTGCAGACTGTGCTGGTGGAAGGAATGCTCACTGAGTACAAAAAGATGTTCCTGGTAAAAATATTGTGCACTGAACAAAATTGACTTTGCACTGTACCTTCTTCCCAATGATAAGTGTAGATACTACTAACACACAAGACTGACAGATCTTAGAAAGAATTGTGGAGAAAGATTGATCCAACCCCCTCCTTTTATAGCTAAGGGTACTGCAAGTCCAGAAAAACAGTGCTACTTGGCTAACTAGGCTCATGCTCTTCCCACTACACCAGTATGCTTACATTCTTTAGATATAATCTTTGGAGTCAGACCCTTCACTGAACTAAGTTGCTAAAGGGGAGTCTTTGGTTAGTAGGACACCATACTAATCAAGATCCCTCTCAGAAAGAAAGAGGAAATTATTTGGTTGCAAAGTAAAGACTTTGGAAAAGTCCAAATGGTGATTATAGAATCATAAAATCCCAGAGTTCAAAAGCTATCTAGGCCAGGGGTGGGGAACCTGTGCTCTTAAGGCCACATGTGCCCTTCTAGGTCCTCGGGTACATTCTTTTGATTCATTCTAAGTTTTACAGAACAAATTCTTTTATTAATGGGATTTCTTCTGTAAAGTTTGGATTTCCCAACCTTGATCTAGGTCAGTCTATGCCTAAGTAGAGCTCTCTCTACCATAGCTTCAAAGAATGATCATGTAGGTTTTACTCAAAGACATCCAGTGAAGGGGAAGCCATTTTCTCCTAGGTCAGCCCATTCTGACTTGGAATAGCTCTCATTAAGCATGGAACACAAGTATTATATATTGTTCATTGCATATGAAAGACATGCAACTGACCCAATGATATTAGGGGACATGTCTGAATTGCATCTCTGTTAGTGAAGGAGAGCTATACAGTAAAATCCACATTCTCTTACCCAGATCCACATCCAACCAAAGGCACATTTTCATGAGATAAATGATTAAGGGTCAGTGTTCATGGAATGGAGCGAAGTCAATCGTTCCATATGAGGTTCACCCCTTAATCCCTGAGTTCATTAGGACTAAGCCCTAAATACTAGAGAAGAAGTCTGTGGAAAATGTGAAAAAGACAGAGACAGAAACAAAGAGGGAGTGGGGGGAGAGGGGAGGGAGGGAAAGAGAGGGAGAGAGAGAGAGAGAGAGAGAGACATTATTGCTTTGAGGAGTGACTTGTCCCTGGCTTATTTTGTTGGCAGCATGACATCACATCCAAACTGCTGTGACCAATATGGTCACAAATCATCAGAATCACACTAAACCTATAACAATGTCATGTAAGGGCTACAGAAATGGAGGGCAAATAATATTTAGTATTTGGCATGATTTGCACCTTCTTCATCATTCTGATGACTCAGCTGGGTTTGGGAGTTCTCTGGCTCACCCTCTATGTTTACACTGTCAAGTTTCAACCAGAACAGTCATCATTTTTCCATTTTGTGAAGTCTGGCAGGACACGTTTGTTTACATGGGATTTGGCTGGTGTCTAATCTATCTCCCTGTTCTCAAAAGAGCATATCTACTCTGCCTTTGAACATGATAACATTAACATGGAGCAACATATTTCAGAAGAACTAAAAAAAATGTAACTGTCTCTGCTGGCACAAGTATTGAGGGACTGGCAATAACTGGTTTGAGTTTATGTTGAATGCTTGGTCTTGCAATGGCACATGGGGCAAATATCTTCAGAGGGTCTGTGCTCACAAAATGCCAGCTCTAGAAGCCCTTGAATGAAATTAGCCACCTAAACCAGTCCTTTATCTCTTTTTCCTCCCTTTTCAATGACCTGGTTTAACAGGTACATTCTAACACCCTTGAGAGGCCCTCTCTTTGCTCCTGATTGGCAATGTATGAATCACTACAACATGATTTCATTAATGAGTGCCCAGGGCAGCCCCATGCTGGGAAGACTTGCTCACTAGGCAGAAATATTTGGGAAGAGGGAGGAAGGACATTAATTTTACCCAGTATGCTGCTCTGAGAATGCCTTTGGTCATGACAATAACAAAGAAGCATCAGCTTCTGCAACCACATTCTTCCACCCAACTCACCCAGGTGGATTTTTGTCACAATGGGGTCTTTTTAGCAAATAAATAAAATGAAAGAATCTTGAGTTTGGATCAGGGGAGATGGCAGTGGAGGAAAAGCATGATATAGTCATTTCTTTCTTTAAACTCCCTAGCTGAACACTTGCAGTGGCCTGGAGAAAAAGATCAGTGGGCTGCTGAAATGGACCTATAAGGGTCTTACTGTCAGGAACAGCTTTCCTAGATGCAAAAATTGATCAGGAATTCAGGTTTGTCTCCCCTCGTATTTGGACCCACTTCTAACACACGCATTGTGCCATTTGTCAAAACCGTCGTTGACACTCACAGCTAAAAAAAGCTTCTTCCTGAAGGTTAGCAGCTGCAAAAAGCATTTCTTAAGTGGGAAAGCAGGTGAGAAATCAACAAATACTTCTTAAAAAACCACCAAATCCCTACACACATACATTCTGGTAACAAAAGGGAGAAGAAGAAAAAATTAGCATAGGTAAAGGACTAAATCATCCTTACTTACCCTTCCACCTTTCTCTCCATTTGCTCCAGGGAAGCCAGGAAATCCAATAGAACCCTGTAATAAAGGGAGAAAGTCACATGAAATCAACTGGGACTGATTGATACTGAAAGATTTTAGAGAATTAATCTGGTGGTAACGTTAGCCTCCATTAGCCTTAATTAAAAAGAACATACTGTAACTATTTACACCCCAAATGCTCAACATGAATTTCAAAAATCACAGAATTTCAGAGTGCAAGGAGCCTCAGAGGTCATTTGATCCAATGCTGACATAGCTGAGAATCTCCTCTCTTGACATCCCCAAGAGACTTGCCGGCTTATGCTTAGAGATCCCCAGAGAATGGGGCGTCTACTACATCTCAAGGCAGACCATTTCACTTCTGGCTAACTGTAATTATTAGGAAGTTTCTCTTTCTCTGAAACTGCAATTTGCTTCTCTGAAACTTCCATCCATTGTGGAATAAAACTAATCCTTCTTTCTTATGACAACTCTTCAAATACTGGAAAAAAGTTTTGGTATACTCGCTAAATCTTCTTTTCTCCAGGATAAAAATCCTTAGTTCCCATAACTCATCCCCATATGGTAAGATCTTGAGATTGTAGAGCATCCGAGAGCTCTCTTTTACAGTGATACCCAGAAATAAACACAATGTCATAGCTAGAGTGTGGCAAGGACGGAACACAATAAGATCACCATCTGTTTTGTTATGGACACTGTGTCTTTCTCTTAATGCAGTTTAAGTTTCTATTAGTGTTTTAGCCACCATATCTCACAATTGACTCGTATGGATCTCTCAATCCCTGAAAACTTCCAGATTTTTTTCTTAAAAGGTAGTTTTCATCTAATAGTAGTGGAAGAGAAGGGTCATGTATGTATTCACTTACTAAATATTTATTGAGCTTTTATTACTATATGCACGTCTCTGTATTAGATGCCGTGAACAACACAGAGATGGATAGGATAGTCCCTGCTTTCAGGCAGCTTATAGTTCTGTTATCATAGCAAAGACTAAACTGGGTCTCAAACATTTCTATTGGATTAAAAACCAAGTGAGGTAGGCAATACCCACTTGCCTGATGCCAGTTTACCTGCCTATCATACCCATTCAGACAAGTATGTGGAATACACAGAGAAATGTGTAGTATCATGCTACAAGTAGTATCGATGCTATTATCTAGAAATGAGAATTTTGAATCTGGATATAAACAAAAGTATTTAGTTCCCTAGTTCCTTTGGCTTTAATGAGATATCTAAAATAAATTTACTCTAATAAGTGCAAGGTTATTAATGCACTTCTCACCCAGCCAAAACACTAATTTCAGTGAATCTATCCAACAAATATTCCTCATGAGCCTACACTAGGCAAGACACCACACTGCGTGCTAAATTCTCTGTGCCACTATACATTATGCTCTGTATGTCTATACAAGCCATGGATAATATCTTTAGCAGGAAAAATATCCAATTCATAAAGTATCTTCCTGTTCTCCAAGAGAATTGCATATTTACATTAATGTTCCTGCCTAAATTATAGCCATCCAGACGTGGGAATGTGCTTAGTTTCTTGGCATGTCCTTGAATTTGACAAAACTTGAATTTTAGACCAAGGAGCTAAGCTCAGTTTAAAACTGTTGTGAACTAAGGCAACTAATTCAAAGGTGAAATCTTAAATACTTATCTCTAAGAGGAGCAGTATAATCTGAAAAAAAAGATTTTTGATTTTTCTAATTCCTTCCAAACAGAATTGTAGGATCAAGAGTTGGCAGGAACCTCATAGATAATGTAGTCCAATACCTTCATTTTCAGAAGGAGAAAACTGAAGCTCAGAGGTTAAGTGTATTGTCCAAAGCCACAAGGCTAGTCATTAGGAGACCTGAAATTCAGATCTGTTCTTTTGACTCCAAATTCAGGTTGTTTTTTTTTTTCCTATTATACATCTCTGCTTCATTCTACCCTACTAGAGATTAGTTGATGTTTGGGTTTTCGTCCTAACATGTGCGTACACATAGACACACAAACATACACATACAGACATACATACATGTATAAACACACAAACATACACATAGGTTTAAAATCTCTGCTGTCACATTTTTCAAAAAGCTATCTGGAAGTCTGAAACAGATTTTCCATATTAGGCAGAGGACAATGGAAAAAATGCTGACTTAGGAGTCAGAAGATTAGGGTTTTAGTCCTGGCTTTATCATTTACTACCTATTTGACCTTGGGCATTAAATCTCTCTGCACCTCTTTCCTCATCTGTGAAATAAGAGAGATGGAGCAGATGTCCTCCAAAGTCCCTTATAGTTCTACAATCTATGATAGCTATAATCTTTACCTACACACACCTACACACTCTCACACACACACTCAGATATTGTTCTCTCTCTCTCTGTCTCTGTCTCTCTCACTGTCTCTGTCTCTGTCTCTCTCTCAGCCTCCTCTTGTCATTCCCTTCTCCTCCCATTCCATCCCTGGCCAACAATTTGGTGTTGGTGGCTAAAGAGATAATTGCCTGGATGATGCCAACCTTTTTCTCATTTCCTATATATACAGAGAGCCTTGCAGTTTATAGCTGCAGTGGGAGTTGCAGGGTCCGCCACAAATAGATGTTTTCATAAATCACATAATGCTCCCTTTGCCCTAATGCCTCCACTGCATATAAATGATGTGCTTACATATTGTAGGTGTGACTATTAGTATTCCATAGAACTGTTTGAATCGATCTTTCCTTAACCAGGGTGACATTACTGAGGACTCCTGTCACAGCCCACTCTCCTTCCTTTGTTAGTATGATCAAGTATAGTCAAACTCCGTTAAACACTCAGCTAAAGGTATCTTGGAATAGGCATCATATGTAAATGCACTACAGAGATGAAACACTCTTTTGCTGTTAATTATGTCTCCAGTGTCAAGCAGCTAGTTATTTTTTAAGGAAGAACCATGAATAATAAAACATGGAGCTTGGATAAAATAATTTTTAAATGGTTCCCAAAGCCTCCAGGAGCTGTTAGAACCAGGCTAGAACATGATTTCGCGTGAGAAAAGTTCTTGTCTTTCGTTTATACTTGGTTCCTGGCAAATGACCTTCAAATCTCCAAAGTGATTCTTCCTGATAGCAGATTAAGTTTTGCAAGCTTTGAACATCTCCAGCTCTATAGCTGATATCAACCAAATGATGCTGTGGAAAGCAAGGCAAACAATCCAGCTTTGTATGTGCTGGGTAGGATACGTTCACTTTCCATCCTCGCTTTGGAAAGTTCAGCTACAAAACAGGCCCCTGATTCCAAATCAGCTACAAACATGTGATGGTCAAGAAGCAAAGTCATACTTTAAAAGCCAAATGAATCACAAAAACAAAAGTCATAGCTAATGATGGAGTAGAGACAACAGCGTGAAGGAAAGGAGTGAAGGAGGCTAGAAACCAAAGAAGGAGATTGGCATGTATTACTGTTAAGTAATAGCAGTATTACTGTAAAGAAGGAGCATTTAACCCGTCCTTAAGTTACCTTTGGACCTTGTCTTCCAGGGTAGCCTGGTAAGCCTGGGACTCCAAGTTTTCCCTGGAATAGAAACAAAAACATTGAGTAGTCAGTTTTAAGGGCATTTCATATTTATATTGAGGTGAAGACAGAATATAAACACTTGTTTGGAAGGTAATGCAGGAGAAATATAGTTTCTGAGGGCTGAGGGATACAGGAGAGACATTCAAGCCAGTTTTCTTCAAGGGTGATATTTCTAAGCTATGATAAGATGATGTTAGCCAGACAAAGGCAATGATTTATAAGCAGGAGAAACTAAAGCAATCTGATTTGCGGCCATGTAGTGAAACTGTCTGAACCGATAGCTGAGATGAAGATACATTTATCGTGTTCTATGGTCTCATGAGGAATGGTTCCCGGCAATTATAACAACTCACATTCGGATAGCACTCTACATTCTCTCATTTGGTCATATCAAGTCAAATTATAGATAGTTAGGCATACTGTGTGCTCAGTCCAATGTCTAGGTAGTCTGGGGGAAATAGAAAAAGAGAAGATATGGCCCCTGTCCCTGGCGGACATGTGAGTTGAGAGGTCAAGAATTACACATACAGAACAAAGACAGATCCTATAAGGTCAAGGATGAGTTTGTGCTCTGGGAGTTGAGAAAAAATGTGCCTGTCCAGGGAAAAGCTGAGTTACTCAATCAATAAACCAGTAAATCAAGGAGCATTATGAAGAATCTGCTCTGGGCCCGCTATTAGCACAGGCGCTGGCAATGCAAATGGAAAGGAGGAAAAAATGCCTGTTCTCAAGGAGCTTATATGTGAACGTGGAAGACAACAAAGGCAAACAGCAAGAGAATAAACACAAATTAGTTAAATGCAGGACAGAACGGGAGGGAGGGCACTAGCTGCTGGGGGAATTAGGAAAAGTTTCAAAGAAAAGGTGATGTTTCAGCTGAGTTCTGAAGGAAACCAGAATTTCAGAAAGGTAGAGGCAAGGAAGGAGGGAATTCCAGGCGTGGGGGACAGCCAGGGCCAAGGCCCCGAGAGGGGAGGTCGTGCCCAATGAGGTTGGAAAGCCAGGCTGGGGCAGGTGGAGAAGCACTCTAAAAGCTAAACAGAGACATTGATATTTCATCACGAAGGTAATAGGGAGCCTCTGAAGCGGATTGGTTAGGAAAGTAACAGACCTGTGCCTCAGATAAGTCACTTTGGAAGCAGCAGGCGAATGGCCTATAGTCATAAGAGAATGGAGCTAGGAAGGTTAATTATAAGGCCTTTGCTATAATCCACTATGGGGGACGAGGGGCCTAAACTAAAGTGCTCAGAGACATTAGCCTCAGAAATGAATCAATCAGTCCCCCAAAGTTTAGAATGTAGTGGAGAAAGAGAACTAAGAAATGTGTGGAAAAGGAATCGGAATTAAGAAATTACAGCTAGGTCTAAATGCTAGTTTGATCCATAGCAAACAATTCTGAGAAGCAGGTATAAGTAGAGAGGGAAGGAGGAATGTGTCTGATACAGCAGCGTCCTCAAGTCTTCCTGAGCTCAAACTGGGACAAAGATAAAGATTGCCTACCCTTATCATCCCCTCCCAACTAAGATCTACCTTTTCTCCAGCAGGACCAAGGGGACCGGGGTCACCATTAGGACCACCACGACCTTTTGGGCCTTCTGGGCCATCTTCTCCTCTAGGTCCAGGTGGCCCAATCTCACCCTATATATAAAACAAACAAAAAAGATCAAAGGTGGGGATGACGTAGAAAAAAGATTTCTCCTTTCTCAGCCCCTTTTCTCCCTGATAAAACATCCCATCTCCCCCTGCCCCTGTCTTGCTCAGTATCTGAATTAGGAGATGAGAACTATTGAGCACCTTATGGAAAGTAACATTCTGGCTTGCCTCCTGCCTCCTGCCTCAATGAAGCAGATGACAGGTTTGCACTGTTCTAGGCAAAGTGGAGCTATTGTGTGGTAAATTATAGGCCTGCATTAAGCCAGCTATGTTGGACTCATCATCGCACTGAGGTTGAGTTGCTATTTTCCTCAGGCTGTGGGATCTTACACCTCAATTATCTCCTCTAAATCTAGTACCTCTTAGCTAAAATAACTTGTGTTCACAATGGCTGTGCTCAATTCACTCATCCAAAAATACTTCAGAATCTTCCAAGTAACCTCTGGCAAGGGAGTATGCGAAGGAACTACTTTCTTGCTTGGAAACTCCATAAGGTGTGAACAATCCAGGCTCATCCTTAGAAAATGGTTAGAAATGGTCTGCCTGTTAATGGGACCTCTCCTGAGATTTTTTTTTTTATTAAGGCAGCTGTAAAACAGCTGCAAAAAAAAAAAAACCCCACAAACTACGACAACAAAGCATATGGCATGGGAAAAAAGCCAATGACTTACTTATTCAAGATTTCTTGGGTCCTACAGGGGTTTCAATAACCCATTATCCCAAAGCAGGCCTTTTCTATTTCCACATTCATGCTCAAAAAAAAAATCCAAAGCCCAAATAAAGAACTTTGTTAATAATAAATAAGAGTTGGTCCTTTCCTTTGTATGTATTTTTTACAATCACTTTCAGAGCAGGGTCCTTTCAACCTGGATTCCAAATAGATGCACTTAATCTTCAAAAGGGAAGAACATATCAGATTTTTTTAATGTCAAGTTGATATGTACATATGTAGCTGCAAGGTATTATAAGGATGAGAACCAAAGTAGAATTCAGAGACCCTGGCCTCTGAAGAAAGTTCCAGAATTACTATCCTATTTCTAGTATTTCTATTTAATATGAGATAAAGATCCCTTTATTTAGCTAGCCTCATTCAAATACACACACGTGTGTATACACATCGCTATAGAGTATTTGTCTATTGCCTGTCAGATTGAGGTAAAACAGATTTAAAAAGCTACTTCTTTGTTGAACTATCTCTTGAAAAAAAAAACCCTGGGACATTACTTTGTGGGGGAATAATTACAGTAGCAGAAAGAAAAAATCACCTCAGCTAACACATTTCCATATAAGCATGCTCTGTAGCTACTGTGACTGCCAGCAATCTTAGAGAAATTTATTTTTCCTTCCTTTCTTCCTTCCCTTCTTCCTTCCTTCCTTCCTTCCTTCTTTCCTTCCTTTCTACCTTTCTTCCTTCCTTGCTCCCTTTCCTTTCTTCCTTCTCCTCTCCTCTCCTTTTCCTTTTTTCCAGTGGTCTATTCATTCTGAGGTTGTTAGTGAGACTTCAAAGCTCTTATGCCAGGGCGGCTTGCCCTGTGCTGCTCCAGATATGAATCTGACTTGAGACGGCTTTCTGGTTCATTTGCATTACCCTCTCCTCATATATATTAAAGCACAGGCTGGTGGCTCTGTGTTGTTTGTGTGTGTGCGGGCCACTGAACCCTATCTTCTCTCAGCAAAGCTTGTCTTCATCTGTGGCAGAACTGAAATATTCATTACAAAAGCAAGGTGGGTTGTTACAACTTCTTTCCCTCATTTCCCAACAGAAAATGACAGAACACAAGGATATTTGCAAGTCCTGGAAAATAGTTGCTATGGATTCAAGGATTTGGCACGTGAAGTAACACCAGCCTGGAGTGATGTAAAGGGCACTGTGCCAGGAGACCTGGTTCTAGTTCAAATTCTGCCACCAACTTGGGCAAATGCATCATGCATTTTTCCTCATCTATATAATGATGGGAGCTGGAGTGATGGTTTGACTCTGTCGAAGGTTTTTTTCTGATCTGGTATTCTATCATTCTCCTTTATCCCAAAAACGGTGCTAGGATTTTTCAGCTACATACATAAAGACCATACTTCTAAACTCTCCCAAATGAAGAAAAGAAGATATTACAGACTTTAAATACTCACTCGGTCTCCCTTAATGCCCATGTCACCTTTAAATCCAGGAAAGCCATCTTCACCCTGAATAATGGAAAAGGAAAAAAAAATATGTAAGGATGGATATAGAAACATGTGCAATGTGGTTGTTTTCTAGTTTGCTAGAATAAATGATTATATGCTACTTATATAAATTCAGAGTTAATGCAATCCCTACCCAAATATATGTCGTCATAGACCCTGAGTCCATCAACTCATACTTCATCATCATCTACCCATTTTAAAATATTTCATAGAAGGGCCAGGATGGTCATGCTTTTGTTTCATTTCTACTAACAGCTTTCTGATGACACCAACCTAAGCAATCTGCTAACCTGGAGTGAGATATAAAGTGTTGGGTGTACACACACACACACACACACACACGTATGTATACATTTTGTATAAATACAAATATAGATAATATAAATATACACACATACATCTATCTACAAGTATCTCTGTCTATTGTATGTATATAAACATACATACACACGTATCTATATGTATTTCTCTATTTCTATATCTATTGTCTATATACAAATATATACATATAAAGACACATATATCTATATTTATATGTATCTATCTCTATATCTATCTATGCATTTTTTCCCTATGTTTTGCAGTCAGGAACTCCTTGAGAATAAGGAATAGATGGTAATACTACTCTAAAGTGATGTCAGATGCCCTTAATTCTACTTATTGCTGAAAGGTGGCATTACCTTAGATTCCCTCTTCGTTTGACCTGCACATTCTCTACCAAGGGAATGTCAAGGAGGGAGACTGCTAAAAAAAAGCTAGCTGTGAGAGCAGCTGTACTTTCACAGATAGAGAACTGGACATAACATTTTTATTCTCATTATAGGGAAGAGGATTTCAGGACTTTGAGTTCTCTATTCTATCTGTACACTCACCATGGACTAAGAGGAAGAGGCCTATAGAAAAACACTCAGCCAGTGAAACCAAGCCAAGTTGTAAATGTTCAAGGTCCCGACTTGGGGAGCTCATATGTCAAGGAATAACACAACTCTCGATGAAATGATGAGGGCACTGCTGTCACCAACCAGCAGCATGTCCCCTGCCAGGGCCCGTGTCTCTGACATCCGTATAAATGCTGGCAACTTATCAGGAACAGCCACAAATTATTCTGGAGTACTGTAGAGTCAATTTTTTCCCCTCCAGAACTATTTCACACTCCACTTCAATAGAGCCCACAGGACAGTGGCAATAATTCCTCCAGAAACGAAGCTTTCTGAGCTGAACCCTCTATGTACCATTTCAAACAATAACTACAAACGTGTCTTTCTGGTAAATGTGCCAGTGCTAATGTTCAGGTTAGACCAATTAATCAGAATACGTACGTACCATGTGCTTATGGTGTAATGGTGTTCACAGAAGTCATTTATCTTTATATTTTGCCCCTTAGAATTGTTAATTCTGCATAGGCCAGGACTGTGTGGTCTAACCTTTGTATCTCTTCTAGCCCCAGGCAAAGTGTTCTCTACATAATTCAGGATGGAGGTCTTAAGCTTTTTGTGTGTTTCATGGACCCCTTTGATGGTCAATGTTTTTAAATGCATGAAATAAAATTCATAGTATTAAGAACCTCTGTTTAGGAGTTAAAAATGTTTGTTGAACAGATGACTTAATAAAAGATTATGTGCCTGACCCGGTTCTAGATTCTAATGATATGAAAATATTCTTTTAGTGGGGGTGGGGATGAATTAAGGGGTAGCGACAAAGGGGCAAAAAGTTTTTGGTTTGTTTTTTTTAAGAAAACAGCATTAATAAAACATTAACAAATACACAGAAGAAAAGCAAAGTAATTCAGAAGGGAGGAAAAACAAACAGGATGATTTCATTAGCATCTTGTTAAATTAAATAAATGGATACTTAAAAACAAGCTGCACGAAGCAGAAATTCAGATTGTCTTACAATTCTCTTATTTGCTACTTGAACACTGGAATATTCATTGATAACTGTTAAGTCTACAACAAAAACGAATTAAGATAAAACTGTCTCTGTTGTCGATATATACTTAAATCCATGAAAAGACCTTTGGACTTGGCTAAGTAGTTCCTTAAGAGACAGCTAGGTGGTGAAGCCGATAGTGTCAGGCCTCACCAGGCCGACTCATCTTTATGAGTTCAAATCCAGCCTTACTAGTTGTGTGACCTTGGGCAAGTCACTTAACCTTGATTGTCTCAGTTGCTCATCTATAAAGTGAACTGAAGAAGGAAATGGCAAGCCACACCAGTATCTTGGCCGAGAAACCCCTAAATGGGGTCACAAAGAGCTGGACATGACTGAAATGACTGAACGAGAGGAAGCACTGTGGGTAGAAAGCCAGCCCTGGAGTCAGGAAGACCCTAATTCAAATCCAACCTCAGACTTGTTGTGTGACTCTTGGCAAGTTACTTAACCTGGGTTTGCCTCAGTTTCCTCAAATGTAAAATGGGGATATTAACAGCACCAGGGATGTCATGAGGATCAAATGAGATAATATCTGTAAACTACTTAATACAACACTAGCACATAATAGGTGGTGTTGTTGCTGTTGTCTTTCATTCTCAAAGAGGACCAAGGACATAGTGATGTGATAGGCAACATCTTGACTTGTGAGGCAGAGCCACACTACGTCACCAGACTCACTCTCTCTTCCAGTCATCAAAGTCTAGTGGCAGGACAAAAGTCAAGATGGCTTGTGATGGCCCAGGAAGCAGTGCATGACCTTGGTGTCTTTGCTGTCTGACCAAACTTTAAGTGCCCCACTGGAACAAAGCGTTCTGATCTGCCCATTCTGCTGGGGGAAGTCTTCACACGCTTGGGGTATAGACACCCCCCCAACTCACCAACAGGTCTGAGGCCTGTCAGTTACTTTCAACCTAATCTAGCACATCTACCAAGACAATTTTGCTAGGATGTGGATGCTGTGCACACTACAGCTTCTTGGAGCCACAGGTGAGAATCAAATGCCAAGTAGACACCAAAAGCAGATGAGGAGCCCTGAAAAGGACTCTGCAAGCCCTCACACCAGAGGTGCTACTCCAAAAATGCTCGTTCCCTTACCTTCGCCTTAAAAGAACAATGGTGTTCTCTGTGGCAAATCCACCATTGGTGACCAAAGAAAACAGGGATATTTAGGGGAAGATAGAAGTGTAGTGTGGCCTTTCTTGTTCCTTTTTCTCTATAAATAATTGGTGAGTTTGCCAATGAGTCTGCCATGAAATGTTTATTATTCAAATCTACATTAACAGGTAGCTTTATAAAGGACTTCCATTATTCCTGGGCTTTTTATTCATCCAGACCTATGCTTTCCTTGGTTTAAGGAATTCTTGATGGAGAAACCAGTCATCCCCCTGCAACTTATAGTCTTTGAAGAGCTGCCTAGTGCCCCAAGAGATTAAATAGTTTGCTTCAGGTCATATATAGTACCTGTCTATGGAAGGGGGCATTTAATCTCATACATTTCAGAAAAAGAAGGGGAAAGTTAAAGGTTTAAAAATCAGACCAGTAAAACAATAGAACAATTTCTAAAGGAGCACTTTTTGAGAGGGGCTTCCAAAGCATCATTGCACCAATATGAGAGGGGCCTCTTCCAGGTCTTGACGTGTATGGTGGGTGCATGAGACTCACGTAGCAAAAACTATGCAGGAAAGCTGGTTTATCCAAAGGTCTCCCAATGGCACTTCAGCAGATTACTAGCACCATGACCCTAGGGTAAAGGTGTCAAACTCAAACAGAAAATGAGACTAATGGGGCCACTAACTCACATAAGGATCTCTGTGGGCAGCATCTTGACTTAGAAGATCACATATCAATATTATCCATGTACTCTATTTTTATTTATTTTGTGAAATATTTACCAATTACATTTTAATGTGTTGGGGTCTGTGTGTTCCAAAACTTCCAAGAATGCTTAAATCATCTTCAGGAGAGTTTTAATTTTCATTGTACTAGATAGAGAGACATAAGGGTATAATGGAACAGTCACTATATCTGAAATCAGAAGACCTAAGTTCAAATCTCGGTTCTGCCACTTACTGACCCTGTAATATTGGGCATATGGTTCTTTCTCTCTTTGTTCCATTTTCCTAACACGTAACATAAAGGGACTAGACTAAATGATATCCAAGGTTCCTTCAAGCTTTAAACCTATTGCCCCATTGTATTCCAATACTTTGTAACTTTGTTGTTGTTCTTATTCAGTCATTTTCAGTCATGTTCCACTCTTGGTGACTCTATTTGGGGTTTTCTTGGCAAAGATACATGAGTGGTTTGCTATTTCCTTCTCCAACTCATTTTATAGATGAAGAAACTGAGGTAAACAGGGTTAAGTGACTTGCCCAGGGTCACACGGCTAGTAAGTGTCTGAGGCTGCATTCGATCATGTGAATCACCTCACTTTTCTTCATGATGGGGTGAGACAAGATAAGTAATTGGTATGGTCCCTTCCAGCCCTCTGATGTGAAGTAGACTGAAGAATGCAAGTTTCTGAAGATGTCAGGACAGCAGGAGACAGGAGTTTAACCAAAGATGAGCTGGAGACAACTCAAACTGGTGGGCCAATATTTATACTTCAATGTGAGCATTTGCACCTCAGAAATCAGCAAACTCTTACTAATCGGGATTAATTTATTAATTTGTTGAGACTTAAATTGATAAAGCCAATGTTAATGATGCAGACTAAACTGAAAAGTGAGTCAAGTGTACTTGGAGAGCCAGTTGTTAAACCTTCATCAGCACAACACAGAGTCTAGCTACAAACAAAATTATGGGATTGCTGAGTAGCACCTGAAATTAATAGTGTGCTTTATCGTGTTTGGCTCAAAGACTTCCTTTTTCCTGTTGCCAGTGGCCACCAAACTGACCCAGTGGCAATGAGAACTTTACAGGAAGCTCTGGGGTCAGACTGAGGAAAAAGAACACTGCTCAGGTGACCTAAAGACTCTTCCAGTCAGCCATTCACAGAAATACCTTTTCTTTGAGAAGGAATGAAATATATTGCATAGGGCTGGACTTGGAGTCAAGAAGATGGGTTCAACTCTCAACCCCAACATTCTTTATGTGTTTCTGTTTCCATCTGAAAAATGAGGACAATAATACCCATAGCACTTGACCCCCAGGGATGGGGGGAAAGGGGTGTCAGTGTCAATCTCAAATGAGATAATAGTAGGTTGAGTGCTTTACAAACTATAGAGACATCCTCCTTTTTCTTCTTTCTGTCCAGGAACAATATCCACCCAGACTGAAATCAGATCCCTTCAAAAACCTGGAGAGCTAAAATCCAACATGGTCCAGTGATGCTCTTCCAAATAAAGATCCAAACACTTGGGTAGATCTCAGGAACTAGAGCACAATTTACCTTGGCCTGCCAAAATGCTTTCCCCCCAAAAAATATACTCACCTTTTCACCCTTGGTGCCTTTCAAACCACGGATGCCATCCGCCCCCTATGCAGAAAATAAGAGGAAAACATTACAGATTGTATCCTTTAATATACATTAATAGACATTGTATAATGTCAAGATCTTAGACTTACAATGAAACCCCAAGGTTCTGGGAATCCATTGATCTCCTAGTTGTCTGTAAGACATGTCCAGGCCTGCACAGTCCTGCTCTATTCTATTCTCACTCTCTAGAAAAGGTGTTTCCTTGGACATGAGGCTCTCTGAAGTCACCTGTAACATAGTTTTCCTAAACTAACTCTGAAATCATGCAGAAAAAGAGGCATCATTTTGGAGTAGTGGGGAGGATAACCATGAGACTTGTCATCACCAAAAGGGAAAGATGGCTGAAAGCAAGCTTCTCACTTGGCAGAGAAGAAGTGGGCTACAGCTCACCACTGTTTTCAGATATGGCCAATATGTTGATTTGTTCTTACTTGATTAAACTTATTTGCTAAAAGAGTTTAACTGGGGAACGGGGAAGGAGGGAATCACTTGGACACAACAATGATTTTTTTTTAAGACCATCAATACATCATTTGAAAAGAAAGACATGAATGCATGATCACTGATGGGAGTCAAGCCACTTAAGGTCTAGTCTCTGTGAGACCACTTTCAAATAAATGATCTTGGGGAAGGTATTTTATACCTCTAGGCCTCAGTTTTCCCATTTATCAAATAAGGGAGTTGGACTGGAGGCTCTCTGAGAGCCTCTGCCGTGGTTAAGAAATGGTACAATACAATGGAAAGATACTGACCTGATTAGACATGGGGGGAGGATGAAGAATGGGATTAATAAACTATCAAGCTGGAGCTGAAGATATATATTTTCCTTGGGACCATTGCCTGATTTCCTTAGACCCTGGGCACATGTTAATTTTATGGCTGGTCTTCACACTAATCTGCCACCTGACAGCTAATGACTTTCCACCTTGCCTTCCCAGCCCAGGCAGCATCAAGCTAAATAAACTGATCATGTATTAAAGGCTTTATCAAGTCATCCTCTGTGTTGAATCTCCACTCCAGGGAAAGCAGAACCGCACCCTCCAAATTAATGTTTGCAACAGAAACACAGCAGGGTGGATGGCTTGGCACAGCCACACTTCTCTCTGCAAGAAAGATGGTTTTTCAAGTGCCCTCTTGTGGCAAGAGGTTTCCTGAGCCCATTTGGCTCAAAACCTTGAACCAAAAGTCTCAAGTTGGCAGTGACCTCATTTCTGCCCCTGAGGCAGTGAGAAGCCTGGGATGCTGGATCTGCAGGAACCAAGGGCTGCATTCAGTGAACCTGTCATATGGGGAGTGG
>CM053581.1:220244003-220297652 GCA_028627135.1 Pseudochirops cupreus
CTTGTTTACTATTAAGCTGTAGTAGGCACCCAAACCATTAACTCTAATAGAAATGTGGCCGACACCAAGATTCATGGCACACACAGCAAAGAGACACTAAGGGGAAATGGAGCCCTAATATCAATCCACAGCTACCACGGGGGGGGGGGGGGGGGAGGAAAGGTAGCTTAGGAATGGCTGTTATTAATGTAGGCTGACATTAATTATATTAATATGGGTCGAATGCTCCATTTTCTGAACCATTAGTCTTCTATGGAACTGCACCTGGTATTGTAAGATTGTTATAGAAATAGCACAGCCTCCTCCAAACATTATTGGAAAAGGCCAAACGATACTCTAGGTGAGCAAAATGAGTCCCCCAGTGTAGATTGTCTCAAAATGAACCAATAATGGGATATTGAACCAAAAATAGTGAAAATGAAAATGTAAACAAGGGGGAAAGCAACTATATATACTCTAAGTAAAGGAATCCAGGGGATCCCTTCTACACTGACCCCTCCCCCCAACCATGTTAGTCACCTGGTTCTGGAGGCTCAAAGGACAGACAAAGGCTTAAAAGGATTTTTCTTTTAGATCCAAAGGACAGACTAGAACCTACAAGGGTGTTTTTGTTTGTGCACCAAAGACTCTAGATCAGTTCACAGGAGAGATTCTTACACATTTTATTACCTCTTTGGGTTCTTATCGAGTACAACACAGAGGTAAGTCTCGGACTTGATTCATTACCTCTGACGCTAAGAGGAAAAGTTGCCGAAGGAATTATAAAGGATTTGAATCTGATTCAAGCAATATGGGAATACTGTGTTCAAAACTACTTATATAGAATTTAATTTTAAATGTAAGGAGATGGCTGAGTTTAACCCCTACTGTGCAGAGCTAATCCAGGGAGATGCAAGCATGTGGATGGATATTTATACCAAATAGAAATCATCTTCAGAAAGTAAAGTATGGTAGAACTAACAGAGATGGGGTGTGTTGAATTAGAAAGAGTGTTGCACATACGGTTACAGGAACATAGCTCTACAGCTGGAAGTGACCTTGGAGATCCTTTAGCGCAATGCTTTCATTTTACAAATGAAGAAATTGAGGTGCAGGGAAGAAAAAAATCCACATCAAAATCTAGTAGGTTATAAGTAGCAACCTATATTTCAATTCAGGGGCTCTGATTTCAAATGTGATGCTCTTTCCACGACACATTATGTGGTCTCACAAGTGCCCTGGTGAAAGCCAGATAGACTCTGTCTATGGTATTGCCCAAATCTAGCAGTGTAGCAACTGTGTCCAAAAAGGAAATGCGCTTTGCCTACCACAACTGGAGAGAACCTAGGTTGCCTCCTAGGGATAATCACTTCCCTTTCTAAGTGTCCACAAGCCATCCCTTTAATAGCTTATTTGAAATGTTGGCGAGAGCTCAACACAAGATTCACTGGTCTTTAATAGGTGGAACTGACCTTCTTGAAAGTCACACCAAGATTGGGAATCTGTGTTTGAATCACAGCCCTTATCTTTCTTGGCTGTGATTCTGGTTCTACTCAAGCTCTCTGAACCCCAGTTTCTTCACAAGTAATATTAGGATGATAATACATGCACTACCACCTACTTGATAGTGTTTATAAAGAAAGGGTTTTATAAACCTTAAAGACAGAGCTAGACTATATCTAGATATCTTTTTCTCTCTCATTATCTATCTATCATCTATCTATCTATCTACCACCTAGCTGTCACTTGAGTTATTATTAATCCTAGACTTGCCACTAACTCATGTGACCCGAGACGGGTTAATTGTCTTCTCCACACCTTCATTTCCTCATTGGTAAAATGAAAGAAGTTGGATTATAACCTAAAGGTAGTTTCATTTCTCAAATATGTGTGATTTTGAAAGTATCCAAGCAAGCAAGCATTCATTAAGGTCCTATTTCATACTCAGTACTGAAGGTGAATAAAAGGACCAAAAGCGTTTTGGAATTGGAAGACACTTTAGAGATCACCCTAGCCCCTCATTTTATAGGAAGAAGAGAGTTAAACACCCAAATATCCACGTAGTTTATTCAAGATCACATAGCCAAGGGCGCTCCTCACACAGAGCAGCAGCTAGAACACAGGCCTCCTAAAGACCAATACATTTCTTTTTCATGCATTTTTCATTCTTTAACCTCAAAGAAACATGAGAGACCATTTAGTTCGACGTTCACATTTTACATATAAGGAAACTCAAGTTCAGGAAGAGAAACAAATCATTTAAAGCCAACCACACTGTGAGTAGCAGAACTACAAACAGAACCCACGTTCCAGGCATCTTTGTTCAGGTCTTTTTTTTTTTCCAAACTATCCCCTATAAGCCTAATGATAAGCCAAGTCCTTCAGATGCAGGGGAATATACTGTGCAAACCCTGATCAAATCCAGGTGGGTGTCAGGCTCTAAATCAACAAAGGGAGAAGTCAGGAGAATGCTGCTAGAAATTAATGAAAGGCAAAGGAAGCTATTTCCCCCAGTGCCTGTGTGGGCATTTGACTAAAAATAAGTAGACCTCCCTTGAACGTCCCTGTGTCATCCTCCTAGAGATGCTAATTATGGTATTAATCATAACTATTAGCCATCACCTCTCTTCTGCACACGTGGAATCAGTTAATCTGTGCGTATTGCCTGTATTCTTAATGAAAGAGGGGTTTTTCTTTCTCAGAACGCATTTCTCTCTAAGATGAATGCTTTTCTGTTGCGTTGGTTTTTTTTTAAAGAACCCCTCCTCATTCCTCAGCTTTCAGGCTCTGCAATAAAAACGGAAACACTGTCCCTTTCATGCTTATGTCAGGAAAGGATGCTGATCAGAGAAACAAGATGAAAGTATTTATCATGAAAATTTTAAGGCAAATATCTCCTCCTCCCTTCCTTTAGAAATACAGAAGTATTCAATTAGCAACACAGTGCTGTCGGCAAATGGTTTTAACTTCATGCCAGGGATTTTTCACCACACACAGAATATTGCTCTCATCGTCATCTTCCTGCTAATCTGTCACCTTTATTACTGCTGCAGTTCATTCCAATGAGAGGTGCTGGAGGAAAGGAATGGAGGCATTTAATTTTCCCTTCCAGTGGAGAACGGTAGGATTTAGAAGTCTGAGGAACAGCTGTGTGCAGTAGAAAGGATACTGAATTGAGACTCAGAGGGCCTGGGTTCAAATCTCAGCTATGTCACTTTATTCCCCTAAGCAAATCACTTAACTGGTCTAGGCTGGAGCATCTTCAGTTAAAAATAAAATAAATAATGGGGCAGCTAGGTGGAGCAGTGAAAAGAGCACCAACTTTGGAGTCAGGAGGACCTGAGTTCAAATCCGGAAAGTTACTTAACCCCAATTGCCCTGCCTTCCCCCCTCCAAAAAGGAAAAAAAAAATAGGGGGAAATGGGGAGGGACATTATGGAGCATTAAACTAGATAATGTCTGAGGTTCCTTGTGGCTCTGGATGCTCTCATTTAAGCCAAATCCTTTCATCTCATAGACCTTAAGTGGTAAGGAAGGCTTATCCAAGGTTATAGACATAGCAAACTAGCAAAGTCAGGCCTCAAATGTGGATCCTACCATTCAAATCTGGCACTCCTTTTTGCTAAACCATACTGAGGGAGAAGATTTGTGGAAAGAAAAGATTTTGGAGAAGCTATATAGTATAGCAGAAAGAATGCTTAATTGAGAATCATTCCAGAGCCTGGTTCTAGTTCCACTAATTTTCTGTGCAACCCTCAGGAAAGTAATTTCACTGCTTTGTATCTCAGTTTCTTTATCTGTCAAATGGAGACAATGATCTCTGCCTACTCTATCATTGTGAGGACAAGATGAGGTCATGTAAAGAATATGGAAGCACTGTAAAAAGCATAAAATACCATATCAAAATTTTAAAATAAATCTGACTTGAGAGATAGTGTGGCAAAGTAGATAGAGCTGGGCTTGAAGCCAGGAAGATTTGGGTTCAAGTCCTTCCCTGACAGATACTGACTGTGTGACCCTGGGCAAATAACTTCTCAGTGCTCAAGACAACTCTTCAAGTCTCTGAGTTCCAGAGGAGGTGGAGGCAGTTTCTGTGCTGGGAAAATTTCTATATCAAAGAAATCACAGACCCTATATCAGCCCCCAATTTTTTTTTTGGGGGGGGAGGCAATCGAGGTTAAGTGACTTGCCCAGGGTCACACAGCTAGTAAGTGTCTGAGGCCTATTTTGACTCGGCCCCTGTTCTTGATTTATAAAGTGCTATCTATATTTTCTTTAAAACAAAGATGAGCACTGGGGGAAGAATGTAGCCCCCTTCCTTGAAGATGAGGTACGTACCAATTTAAAAATGCCTGTTAGGTCAACTTTTTCAGAGAATGAAACCCCTCCTGCGCATAATTCTGGAGAGTACAACCATATACACAGATCTCGGCACGTAAACATCCAAGGAGAACTGCATAGCTCTAGATTAAATTACACGGTTCCAAACAGATGCAGTTAACTTTAATGAAACACCACAGGACTTGTGTTTGGATATTGCTGTGGTGCACTGTGCTTCGTTTAACAAGATTCTGGAGGCCTTTAAAAACCACAGAAATACAATTTTGTATAAATGGACACAGATCACACTGAACTCCCTCTCTTCACAACTCTGATTGGGCCAGACTTCCCGAGAGGTGCTGATTTTCTCTATAAATGTGAAAATGCCTCCAAAGACATTTTGCCGTACTCTACCAGGAGATGGTTCCAGGTTGATCACCAGAGCCTGAGATCTACAGCCTAAGAGGGATTTCAGAGGTTGACAGGTGGGCCTAACAAATGGTATCTACCCACAGAAACAGCTCGAGGCCAAAGGACTTCATTCTATTGACAGATGCCTGACTAACCTGACTGATGATTTTTCGCACTCCAACCACATTAGTTTTTTATTCCTAGCTTCTCCATTCCTGATTCACATCAGAATCTTTCTCATAAATGGTGTAAGGTTTAGACAGAGCTACACAAATCTTAAAGTACTGTATAAGTGTCAGCTAGTATTAATTACTACTGCTACTACTATTACTACTACTACTATTATTATATCATTCCCATTCTTCCAGGGTAGTTATCTAACCAGGTGTGGCAAGTGTATCAAAGTTGGGTCAGTACTTTCTCCATCTGGGATTTGGGGCAAGGCTTAATCATGGAAAGATTCTATAAAACCAATCAACAAGGTCAAAGTCTCAAATAAAAGATTTTAAGAGAGATAAAGAAGAGACACAGAATTCTTGCTATGAGCAATGTTCTTACCTTGACTCCTCGAGGGCCTGGATATCCAATTGGACCCTGCGGACCAGGTGGGCCCTAGGATTAAAGGGAAAATAATAATTGGGCTTTGTTTCAATGACCAATTAAAGCTGTTCTCTCATAACTCTAGATAATTTGAGGACTCAGTATAAAGGAAAGGATTCTCCTTCAGAAGAGCCAACTAAAGATCAGCATATGGCCTAGATAGATGATGGGTCTAAGTAAAAATGGTTTGTTAGCATATGAGAAAATAGTACCAAGTGAAGAGTGTAAGGCAATGAAATTTTATTTCTGCAGCAAAGATTTTTAATGGAGAAATGCATTTGAGTAAGATACTTTTGTTATGACCAATGGATTTTTGCCTTAGATCCCAAGTCTTAAGACATTTGCTTATAGGTCTATTAGAGGTTAATCTTTAAATGCTCTCCCTGCTCTTGCATAGCTCTCCCTCCATTAAGAGAATCAACTGATATTTATTAAATACCCTTTATGGGCAGAGTTTGGGTCTCCCTTATCCTTTTTTATAACATATTCAGACCTCTCCTAAATTTCTCTTCCAGCTATGGAACTTCTGTTGGTAAAATTCTATCCATTTCCCATCTTGAAAACAGAGAAATTGTTCATCATGACATAAAGACAGTCCAAGTGTGTCATTCATTAGGGCTTCCCTTTTTACTCTCTGTAAGTTTTTGATAAGAGGATGCTGCTAGGCAGAGTAGAGACCTAGGAGAATGGCTATGGTATAAACCAAGACATCAAATGAATGGCTGAATGGATTAGGAAAGAGAACAGGGGAAAGTGTAGCCTCCGTCCCATAACCCTTGTGTGGCAAGGTTGCAGGTGAGTCCCTAACTGCAGCAACCACTACCAAAAATTCTCAAGTACCCACAAATATGTAGAGAACTGAAACAGAACAAACAACCCTAGCCACATCCAAGACATTAAACTATAGTGGGCAGTCCAGCAGGGACACTGTCATCCTAATCAATCAGGGTTCAAAAATAACAGGTGGAAATCTCATTCAGTGTGTGAGACAACCAGCACCTTACACAATAGGAAGAGCTTATAACCAAGACCTGGAACTATTACATCAGGCAGTGACATCAAAGTTTAATTCAATGGAAACAGGTAAATATTCAAGTGTCCCACAGAGTTTCTGGCGATCTTTGGTTAAGCCAAGAGGAACCTTTATTTTTAAAGGTTATGGCAATAATTCAGGGAAAATTATAACTTTTAGCCCAATACTTGCAGACTGCCTAATGTATTCAAAAAATAATTTTTTTAAAAATCTCCTAGGTTGCTGAGTATAGTGTTGATATTTTAGAGACATAGCTGATTATCACTTAGAGGAAAGGACTTAGTCACGGATTAGGTGCTATTTCTCCATGCTGGATAATATCTAGGCCTTGCAAGGGTGAATGAAGATCAAGCCAACTGACCAAACTCTTGTAAAAAGTCTAATGATCCTTTCCAGCCCAACAGGGCACACGGTGAAACTATGGATCTGCTTCCTGAATAGCCAGGTTGGTAACTCAGGGATGCTAGTTTGGAACTACGTCTTTGGAGGGCAGTGAAGGAAATGCTTTAAGTGGTTTAAAGGCTGGGCAAGGGAAACCTGCTTGAAACAACTGAAGTCAAACTATGATTTTTTTTTTTCCTCTTCTCTTTTCTCCCCCACAAAAGCATCTACATTATTCGATGTGGATCGCTGCACATCCCGGAGGGGACAGTTGACTTCTGGAGAGTATCTGACTTTACTGTCCTCTTTACATCTCCTTGACATTTGTAGGGGATGCATCCAAGGGATCTTTCTTAAATGGAAACTGTGAAAACCACACTGTACCAATTATCAAGATTTATGTGTAAAGGGTAGTTTGTTTCAAACACAAAAGCAGTCATATTTCCAGTATTTTAAAAATGTAATAATACAACAAAGGTCCCATCTCTTCTGCTTTACTAAGCAAGCTCTCAAGCTTATCAAATAATGCATCTTTTTTGCTTGAATTCATTTTTTCTTTTTTGCTCTTCATCCTCTGCCCTCTCTTCTTGCTCCACTTTTTATCAGAAGGGTCATACTAAGTATAGATCACAATTATCATGAGAGTATAGTGACTTATATGAGAAACAGACCCAGTATAGTGGACAGAGAGCTGACCATGGAGCCAGAAAGCCTTGGCTTTGAATGCTGCCTCTGACACATATAGGCTATGCCACCCTGAGCAAGTTACCTAGTCTTTCAGTGCTACAGGCAACAATCAGTTGTGGAGAAGGTGCCGACCTGTACTGGTAAAGACAGTCTCCTCTATCAGTGAAATCACAGGCTCAGGCCCTCTTCTTATGGAAACCATGAATTATTATATTGCATAAAGGAGAATGGGGATTCGCATCATGAATTGAAATTCT
Organism: Pseudochirops cupreus; assembly: GCA_028627135.1. Lineage (NCBI taxonomy): Eukaryota > Metazoa > Chordata > Mammalia > Diprotodontia > Pseudocheiridae > Pseudochirops > Pseudochirops cupreus. Next base: position 220,251,672 of record CM053581.1, read on the forward strand.
GCAAACAATATGGGTTCCATGTATTGGGCAGTGCTTAGATACAGATTAGCTAGACTGGAATCAATGAAGATCACTAGTAATTCAAACTACTTGACTGTCCCCAGTCCCACCACCTCAGACCTGCCCTACCTGGTATATGCATACTTAGATGGGGTTGTAAATAACATTGACTTTGTTGCTCTTCTGGTCCTGCCCAGTCTTTTGAGAAGCTAAAGAGGAGTACCTTCTTTAACTAGATGGGTCTTTCAGCACGAATATGTCCCAGATGAGACTGAAGCATTTTAGAAAGACACTCACCTGACCACCTTTCTCCCCTGGAGGGCCTTCTTTGCCAGGATGTCCCTGTGGACAGAAAAGAAGAGCATTGAATTATTCCATCCACCACTTTGGAAAGTGCTACTAGCCCATGATTCATCTCTCTTATAAAATCATCAGCAATGCTCTCTGTGGGTCTCTTCACTCTTTTTGCCAAAGAACTCAAGTCATCCTGCAGGGATTCCTTAATGTGGTCCTAGCATAGCACCACCCTCCAATACATATTTTACAGATGACCAAATTGGGGCACAGACAAGAATAGCAATTTGCTCAAAATTTCACCCAACAAATCGAGTCCATGGCAGAACTGGGGAATAAAAATCAGATCTCTGACCTCTAGATATCACAGCTTCCTAGACTGGCTGTCACTATGCTGTCTCTAAAAACTTAAATATCTACTTTCTAGAAGAAAAGAAAGATGAAAGGCTATTGACAAGGGCTAAGATCAGCAGCTCCCATCACTCAGCTTGAACTGATTATAGTTCTTTCTCAGCTTACATGGGTATGGAGTTTATCTTGAGATTGTAGGCCACAACCTTATTTAATACATGTCCCACTTAGAATTTCCATTTGAAACTAGGAGAGACCTTAGAGATCCAGTAGACCAGGTCCTATATTTTGCAAATGGGGAAACTGAGGTCTAGCTGAAATTGTTATATTCTTTTCTCCCGGGGCTCTTTTAAATCCAGACATGTAACAATTCATTCTTAGGGCTGGGAGCACCTAGCTTTCCAGCACAGTCTATTTTTCAGTGAACCTTAATCACTCTGGCTTCATGTTCAATCAGCCAATATTTTGAAAACTAAAGAAGAGAAATATTCACTGTCAAGAAATGTTGCTTCAACCAAAGCTCAGTGGAATACAGTCATGTGGTAGAGACCCAACGGCCCATCACTTTGAGAAACATTATCTTAATGTATTTGTTTAAGAGGGGGAAAATATTTGTGCATTTGGTTTTTGTACTTAAAAAAAAGATTTCTAACAGTTTTTTAAAGAGTAAATAATAAACCAATCAAGTCAGGAAGTGTAAAACTTTGTCTTTGTGCCTTCAAGGGTATCTTGATGCAGTAAATAGCCTCATAGCCAAATTTTTACCAGGTCTAATGCTGTGTTCCTGCTGTTGCTCTATCAGAAGCTGTGACTGGAATTCAGGTCATCATATGGCAAATTCATTTCTCTCCAAAAAAGCAGGCTTGCATGGAGAGAATTCCAAAACTGTAGTTCTGGAGTGGTTTCTGGAGGCCCTACTTATTTCAGAATCTACAGTCTGACAACCAGGTCTTTCTTGAACCACTTAGGAGTCAGTACTGATGTGGTCATTCTGATGCACCTGGAGCCCAGTGGGATGGAGGGTAGGGACTATGTTTCATACACTCAGCCATTTTGACTCAAGTGTAGCAAAAGTGTTGCCTACGGTGCTCTGAAGAAACAACTATTTTTCTATATATCAGAGATTTTTTTTTCCCACAAAAGTGCTATTTGCTTTTGCTATTCATTGTATTTCATCAGAATTTCCATGAGTATCAGAAAGTATCATATTTGAAGGAGACAGCATGGAGTTTGGGACACAGATCTCAAAAAAAAGGGCCTTTTTTTTAAGCCCCCCTTAAAAGGGGCTCTCCAAAACTGACAACTTCATTGGAGTTGGCTATGAAAAAAAAAAAGCTCTTTCAACATCTGGATAGCTATTAAAAATTAAGTATATTTAAGAGTATATCTTTCCTGCTATATTAAAGAATATAAAGATGGTCTTCCTAATTCTCCATAAGATAAATATCTATACTGAAGTACCTCCATGGTACACTGGAAATATTTGTCCTGAGACATCCATATTCTGCTATCTGGCCTACTTTGGAATCAACACCATCCACCAGTAAAATGTCTGGTCCAAGTGAAAGATGCAGTTTATTTTTAACATTGAGAGATCAGCCTATGGCCAGGGTTATGGCTTAGTCACTAGTCCAGTTTGATGGTGGTAAAGGGGCAGGGGGATGGAATGGGATCTAGCCTGTGTCCAGAATCAGTCTAGGGGTAGGACTTGTTGTTGTTCACTTGTCTTGGTCATGCTCGACTCTTCATGACCCCATTTGGGGCTTTCTGGGCAAAGACATTGGAGTGGTTTACCATTTCCTTCTTTAGCTCATTTTACAGATGAGGAAACTGAGGGAAAGAGGATTAAGTGATTTGCCCCGGGTCACACAGTTAGTGACTGAATCTGGATTTGAACTCAGCTCTCCCTGAATCTAGGCCAGATGTTCTATCCACTGTACTACCTAACTGCCCTGTAGCTAGGGTTAGGGCTCCATTTGTGGGCTAGAGCTAGGAAGACACAAATTTAAAGATGAAAATTAAAGCAAAGAGCTGTTTTCTAATCAGATACCAAATAATTATTAACATAATTAACCTTTTTATTTAGTTTGTCTTCTGACAGAATTATTAAAACTATAAAATATAGTATTGCTTTAATAATTGATCAGGTCATTATTTTTATTGAAATAGCTAAAATATTCCATACACAATGAGCACAGTCAAAAGAACCCATGGTACCCCTTACAGAGAGAATGACCAAGTAAAAACCACTCCCACCCTATACTGTTTCCCCTCAACTACCTCATTTTCACAATTTCTTATTTATAAGATAAATATATATATCATATACATATATAAATATATACATATAATGTCTTATTTTTATAATTTGCACAACTTGACCATGGACTAGATTTGTGAGTTTAACTAATTATTTCCAGGAGATCTCCAATTGGCAGTGAAGCTGTGAGCTTACAGTACTGTAAATTCATGCCTCTCTCTCTCTCTCACTCTTCTTTGTCTGCAAACTAAAAATACATCTCTATTACTATTAGGACTTAGCATCCCCCCCCTCCTTTCTTTCTGCAGAACAGATTACTCATTGAGAATCTTTCACACCTAGCTGATTATTTTTTCCTCCTCCTCTCCCCCTCCCCCACAAGTTGTTAAAGATGCCAGGGTAGGTTCCAATAATTAAATGACACACAGTAATAAATAATAGCTTTCCTACCAAGGCAATCACTACTCTTTGATGGAAACACATTATGAAAAGCCATGTCCCAAACCCAATAATTACTGTGCAATCAGGCATGAGACCAAATGTGTATTTATTAACAGACTTAGAGAGTGAGTCAAATGAAGCTTGGAAATGTCCACCTCTATGAATCTATAAAATGTGTCTTCCAGCTGTGAGTGAGTTGGTTGCTGTGTTGGGGGATGGGAAGTTGGGAGTTGGGAGAGGAAGAGCATTCAATTCGACTCCATTTAACTCAACAAATTCAATTCTAATAAATTTAACTCAACTTACAGGAGGTCCATCTGCGCCGGGCATTCCTGGGAGCCCAGGTTTACCTAAGGGACCCTGGGGGCGAAAAAAAAAGATCAGCAAGAAATCACTCTTGTGGCCAATACCTGCAACACATTTGTCTGGTATTCACTGGTGCTGCTTATGAGAAAGTGGTAACACCCCCATTCCCTTCTTCATCCAAAGATGACTTTTGAAGAACTCCATCATGACTCAGACAAGATCTGAATCAGACGATGCTACTGAAAGATGCTGATTCCCACTAAACCATCATCTTCTCAAATGCAGACCATTAGAAAGAATCTCTATAATGGTAAGACATCAGTCTGATGAATAAAATCAGCACCCAAGCTTTTACCAAACAGGATCCCAAATGCTTTGCTTTGTTCAGAACTACATAGAAAGAAGATGGCCAGAAAGTTGCCTCAAGTAAGGTAAAGGAGGAGGGAAGGGCATGCCTTAAAAGCAATAAAACTCAGTTTAGAACCAGCCGACACCAGGAAGAAATCCCATTGAGCAAACCTTGTTTTTCATTCAGGGCATTTGGCTTCCACTGACCAATGTCATCACCAAAATGAGGTGGCCAATCAGGGAGAATTTTCAAAGCTCTTAGGGTCTTCAAAGCCACCAAGTCATGGGAGCCATGCATCCACAAAATCTATTTGAAATAATCTTCTGTGAGTCCCAGAAGATGTTTTGTGTCAAAGTGAGAATTCCCCTGCCTAAGGCAGAAAAGCAAAAACTTCTATTTGTTATCCAGGGTTCTACTCTTATCCCATGGCTCAATCTTTTTCCTAGCTAATATCTGAGTGAAAATATCCTGATGTTGTACTTGCCTCAAAATGCTGCCTTTCAGATGGAAAACAAATGCAAATGTTATGAATTAGAGCTTAACTGTGCAATTTTCCTCTTCCTGCCCTGGACATAGACAGATTAAATGTTCCTATACACAGGCAAGAACAGATGTGTAATGGGCGATAGGGTGGGGTAGTGGGGAAGTAGTCAGATGGGCAAATGCATACTGATAATGGCCATTACATTATTTTATATTGGGGGAAGTGGGAAGCAGAACACATACTTTTTCTCCTGGTGGACCAATTGCACCCTGAGGACCTGGAAGACCCTGTAAACAGAAAACGAATGGAGAAGTCAGATAATTTGATTTACCCAGAACATCTGCTTAGTATGTATATCTTTTCTCTACCTTATTGACCTCCAGTCCCATTTCTCCTTCTACATTAAAATATATCAAAGCCAAAAATGCCAGTCTCTGCGCTTTAGTGTTAGCAATCTGTGATATATTGTATTAGCTGAAGCAGACCAGGCGTCATTAAAGGGATGGGAGTATTTGGGAGGTACAGTGATGGAAGTAGACCTCGGGAATGGGCTTAAACAGATGGCTACATATTGGGTAAACTATTCTAACAATTATAAGGTCCGCTTATATTTGTGGAGAGGGTGCTAAAATTTCTAAAGCACCATCACATTCATAGTTCAGATCTGACAGTATGAGGCAGGCTTGGTACCTATTACTATTATTTTATTTTTACAGATGAGGAAGAAGAGGCTCAGAGGAATTCAATGAGTTGTTCAAAGTCACATGGACACAGTGGCCTAGGACCCAAAACTAAGTGTCTTTAAAAAAAATTCAATTTTATTTCATTTCATTTTCAGATCTGCATTCTCTCCTTCCTACCACCCTCTAGTCCATCTCCTTTGAGAAGATAAGAAAAACAAAAACCCATTACAAACATTCTAGGCAAGCAAAATAAATTCGCACATTGGCCACCATGTCGTGTGTGTGTGTGTGTGTGTGTGTGTGTGTGTGTGTGTGTGTGAATCTGCACTCTGAGACCATCCATCACCTCTCTGTTAGGAGATGGTCACCATGCTTCATGCTTGTGTACTAGTGGGTGGCCATTAGAATGATTGGAGTTTTCAAAGTTCTAAAACCAGGTGTCTTGAGTTTAAGTCCAGTGGGTCTCTCCTTGGGTTGTGGGGTTCTGGGCCACAACATTTTCATGTATAATAACATCACCATCCTTTAGGCAGACGAGACTCACCTGGGCACCTGGATTACCCTGCTGTCCTGGGGGGCCAGGTTCACCCTGAGGACCCTGGAAGGAAGGAATTGACAAAGAGACTGAACAAAATACAAAGTGATATTAGCAGTCTGCTCCGTGAAGAAGCAGTGACCTTCCAGCCTGAAAACTGGCTCTATCCCAAGGCCTATTAACAAGAGCAGGAAAAAATGCTGAATATTGACAGAGACAGAGAACCAAGATCTATAGGCAGAATCATGTAGAATGAACTGGCATTAAAACTAAATGGCTTTCTTACATCTTAAAAGATATGGTTTGGGTGGTGGGAAACTATCCAGCTTCACCTAACAGGGAAAAACTTCTTATGCAGAGAGTTGATAAAAACTGAAAATTTTAAAAAGCTTCCTGGATGACAGCAGTTTTTAAAAGGTCATTAAGGAAGGTGTCCCTCACACACAACATTCTATCTCCTGTCTTCACAACTTTGAAGAAGCTGTCTCCCAAGCATGGAAGGGATTCTTGTATTACTTCCATTTCTTAGGATCCCAAGCCTCCTTGAAACCTCAGTTTTTAAGTGCCAAGACTTCCTATAGCAGGCCTTTGCTGATCCCCCTCCATATCCACTCCCCATCTCATTCTAGTGCCCCATCTCCGCTAAGATTAATTTGAATTTTAACTTGCATATATTTTGTATCTCTATATGGGTATAATATGCTATTTCCATAATAGAATGAAAGCTTCTTGAGGACAGCAATTTTTATTTTTGTCTTTGTATCTCTATACCTAATACAGTGCCTAGAACACAACCACTATTTAGTAAATGCTTATTTAAATTTAATTTAATTTAAATTTAAATCAATTTTTAAACTGCTTATCTATTTGACTATTTGCCATCTAGAGCCAGTCCCTGACTTGTTCTTCCTGGCATGGATAAAATTATGGATTGGAGGGACTATGAAGCTGACCACGTTTAGTGCCCAACCTCAGAACACTTTCTGATACAGGTACCAGCCAGGCTTGCCTAAGTAGATGCTTCCCTAACTGACTGAAATCATGCATGGTTGCATCCAGTCAGAAAAGAATGATTATGATTCTCTTTTGCTATAATCTACCACTGAACCTTGTAAAATTAATCCAATACTATAGCTTTTGCATGATGGTGACTAGTTTCCACAGTGAATGTTCATTAAAATATGCAAATATCCCCAAGATTTCCAGTCCAGGAATATATACAAGGAACTTATTGGAGGAAAATCAAGTGTCCATTTAAAGTTCCCAAGTCATACCAATGTATCAGTATCTTCCAGACAACCCTAATATGGAGAGTAGCCTCTGAAAGGCCTGCCAGCTCTCTGTAAGCATGTTTTAAACATTTGTTATCAACTTGTACACAGAAAATGATTTCCTTCTACCCCTACATAGGACAGCAAGGGTCTAATAGTGCGAAATTATTTTCCTGAGACAGCCAGCCAAAACGAGGCCTAAGTTTGCAGCTACTAAACCACTGGCCTCTTCAAGGCCTAAAGCCTGTTCTCTTAGAGCATCTGTTTTTAGTGATTCCATGTTTAACTGCTTTGGTTCTTACTCTAAGAGCATACATCACGATACAACAGATACTGGAGGGCAGCAAAGGGGGAATTCCCTTGGAAATCCACTGTAAAACCAGCATACATTAGCTTCTCCTTATTATAGAAATAGATTCTCTCCTGGCCTTGAAATGAATGTACCCAGAAAATAATTAGCCCTTGTAATTTAGGAAAAGTGATGTGTCTGGAGGTTTAACAAAGACTTACCACATTTCCCTTTGGGCCAGTTTGTCCATCCATACCCGTCACACCCTAGATAAAAACGTAAAAAAAGAGGGGGAAAAATACATGAAAAGAAAAACTCCACCCCAAGAAGACAAAATCCAAAAGCCAATTCATCAGATGATGTCAAGGTCTTTCAGGCTGAAGGAGAACAGCTGTGTGAATCGTGAAAGGCTTGCTTCAAAATTGCATCAGCTCAGCTTGCTCTTTGGACTCCCCCTCACCAAGGAGAGCAATGCCAGCCAAAATTTCCCAGTTTCGGTACCTGCTGGTGGGAAAAATTCAGGGCAACAAACATTTCCCACTCCAGATGAGGAAGCATGCTGGGAAAAGGCACCCTGAAGGAACAAGCTGGCAAAAATAAGGGATGAAAACGACTGTGGAAAATAGGAGCTTTGCTCTGGCTGCAGAACCATCTATGTTCCTGGCCTTGCCTGCATGAGGGAAACAGAGCTTCTTCCTTACATTCACCAGACCTATGTGCACTATTCAAAGAATCCTAGCCTTTTCCCCTAGACAACCCAGAATCACTGAAGTTTAGCATTGGAAGGTGCCTTGAGGACCCTCCAGTCCAACTCATAACTAAAAGGAATCTCTGTTATGACACACTTAACAAATAGTCATCTGGCCCCTGCTTGAAGATTCCTATGAAGGAGAACCCCCTACCTCCAGTAGCAGTCCATTACACTTTTGGACATTGCTAATTATTAGGAAACAATTAAATCTGACTTGTTGCAACTTCCACCCTCTAGAGCAGTGGTTCTCAACCTTCCTAATGCTGCGACCCTTTAATACTTGTATGTGAGTGTATCTGCAGGGGGGCAGACTCGCCTATAGTCGGGTAGAGGAACTGTGTCTCGGTTCCTAAGACCATTGGAAATATGTGTTTCCCAATGGTCTTAGGAGACCCCTGTGAAATGGTCTTTCGACCCCCAAAGGGGTCACAACCCACAGGTTGAGAACCACTGCTCGAGTCAAACAGAAAAGGTCTAATTCCTTCTCCATACAGCAGTTCTTCTAATACTTTAAGACAACTATCAATAACCCTCTGAGTCTTCTCATCTTGAGGATAAAATGTCCCCAGTTTCTCCAATCCAATAAAGGCCAAAGGGATAGAAAGGTTGGTGACTGTTGTCCATTTTTCAGATATTGTACCTGCCTAACCCACGTAGGACTGCATGACTTTGGTCAGTGTTTTCCCATCATTGGTTTGCAGCCTAGTCTACAAAAACTCAGGACCAGAAGACCTTGCTTCTTAAAACCTATAAAGTTAAAAACAAAACAAAACAAAATCTGCCTCATACTTTTCTCTGGCTTATGGAACCTGTCCCCTAAGGAACCTGCCAAGTGTTACTGCCCTGAGGCAATGATGGTCAAAGTCATATGCAATTTTTTAAAAATGGAGTTATTTTTCCACTCCATAGTACAGTCAGGAAGTACTGCTCTCTGTTGTCTGTCACACTCAGCCTGCCTTGACCATTCATGTTTATTTGAGTAGAATCTGATTTTATCATAGGATCTGAGGTTGGAAAGACCCATAGAGGTCATCTTATACAAACCTCTCATTTTATAGTCAAGGAAACTGAGGCCCAGAGGGGAGAAGGGTGTCATCCAAGTTTGCTCAGAGAGAAAGGAACAGAGCAAGCATTCAAACCCAGGTCTTCTGACTCCAAATTCAGTACTCTTTCTGCTATACTAGTGGTTCTTAAATGTGCCAAAGCACATTAGTTCTGGCCAGGTGTGCTGCGAATGGGACAGAAATTAAACTTGTGATCACGTGTACGTGGGAGAGTTTCTCATCTGTGCTGCAATGTGTCACGATTCCCCCCAGCAAAAAATAAACAGATGAATTGGCAATAATGATGATGATACTTCACCAAAACCAAAAATACTTTGAGGACTATGGCTCTATTACATGCTGACTCCTCATCATTAGGGCGGACATAGTTAATCCTCACTTGGGCTACTTCCCAACTATTGGGTACACTACTGACCACCTGGGGCTAGCAGCACGTTTTGAAGATCACAACTCAAATGGAAGGAAGTTGGGGGGGGGTCACACCCAACAGGTCCTGAGAATCTCCTTCGGAACATGCTAGTCTGGCAGCACACTCTCTACAAGCCATGAAGAGAAAGGAAAATCCAGTCACCAATAGATTCTAACCTGATACTGCAATATTGTTTCTCTCCTGAGGTAACTATAGGGGAAAAAAAGCCATGAATGTTCTGTTTCTCCTTCTGAGTTTTGGAAAGTACATCAGTATTACTTTGTGGTTACATATAACTTTGGAGGAAGACGCGAATTGTAGAGAAAAGAACACAAGTGGAGACAGGAGACGTGGAGGCTGTTTCGGTTCTGCCCCAGGCCTAGCTGGGTAACCTTGAGTAAATGATCTTCCTTCTCTGGGCTATAAAGTAAGGAAATTCAGTGAAGGCCCCTCTCAGCAGCATTGCATTGTGGGTCTATGATTTTCCTACAACACAAAAAGTGAGCAGCATATGGGACATTGGACCCCAGGTCTCCTAAATCTCTGGTCTCTGTACTTTAGCCTAAACAACCATTTGAGGGAGTTGTGTAAAATAGAGAAGACACCTGGATCCCTGTCATGTCTCTTTTTAACATTAAAAATATATGTAGCTTTCTGGGAAAGAGGTAGGAAATTCAGAGGGGAAAAAAATCCAATTCCAAATCTTGGCCCTTATTTTGTAAACTTGCAACATTTCCAATGAAAGCACAATTCCTTCCAGCTTTGAAGGACCAGGACTACCTCTTATCTGTGCACTTTAAGCTTCTGCTACCACGTCAGGTTTCCTTGGAGCAGGTGTTCACAGTGATCAGTTCAGATTATTTGATTGACTGAATTATCAGATTATCTGAATGACTAAGTGGGACATTATAGCCCTGACAGGGGGGACAAACTTGGATTTTCAAGGGCAATAATAGAGCGAGAGATGCAAAGCAGGCCATGGAACTTACAGGGGGTCCAGGTGGGCCAGGTGGGCCCTTTGGTCCAAGCAAACCACGAGGTCCCTAAAATAGAGAAGGAAAAGATCCACGTCATAATTCCACTTATGAAGATGTACATTTAGATATCAGAATCTGAAAACTCAGCGCCACAAAAACCTTGCAGAAATGCTGGCTTGGCTGTAAGGTACATATTTTATGGAATGTCTCCTTTTCCCCTTCCCTATCAAAATCTTACTCATCTTTCAAAGTCTACATTAAGTTCTACCTCCTGAAATCTCTAAAGGCTTAAACATTCATTGATCTCTCTCTTTTCTGAACTCCTTTGGTGTTGATTTTCTATAACATACAATCTAGCATGCATATATACATCTATACATACATATATGCATATATGCTTATAAATATGATGTCCCAAAAATCTTAGTGGAATTTTAAACTTTAAAAATATAAATGTTATTAAAAAGCTTTGATAACATAAGCAAGTTATTAAATAGCTTTAATAACTTAAAACTTCTGTAAGACTTTTAGGATACTCTGTGTATACAACACATATGTGTATGCATACACATAATACAGATATATGCATGTGTAAAGTCTTAGTGAAGATTTAAGCTATTAAATAACTAAATATATATGCACGTGTATTGTATATGTACTTATCTATTTGTGCATATATGTATACAGTACATATACGTATACAGTACATATACGTATAGGTGCATATATGGATTTATGAATAGGCACAGACACGTGTGACACTATGTCCCTGTAGAATATATGTGTTTATGTATGTATGTAGAAAAAGAAGATTGGGAGACATAGAGAAATGGACAGAGATAGAAGGACAGAGACAGGGACAGAAAGACACAGAGGGAGAGAGACAAAAAAAAGAGAGAGACAGAGAAAGAGAGAGATGGAAATGAAGGGAAGTGGAGAGAGCATTCTGCAGCTACTCCACCTGTCTAGGTTTTTGCTTCTCCAAATAGACTGTAAGCTACTTGAGAGAAGGGCCTAAGGGATGCTATCCTTGCCTCTCCCCTGGCCACTCACAGAGTGACAAATGCATAGCAAGAACCCAACAAATGTGCTCAGATTGAAAATGTAATTGGGCTGGTGATAAAAGCAGTGCTATCTCAGGCTACATCTGAGTTCTGGAAACATTTTTAACTGGCTCATTTCATTCTCAGAAGGGAATCAGACCCAGAATAAATTGCCTCATGTGCCAAACAAGTGTAACAAGAAAATTCATTGTCACCTCACAAAGTAAAATGCGCACGTGCATGTTTTAGATGAGCCATCAAAGATAATAGTGAAAACTGGATTCCTATCCATCACAGTGAGTGTTCAGCTTTACAGATCACCTTTCTTCTGTCTGAGTCTTCAGGTTTAGATGCCTGTTCCCTTTCGTGTGCTCCGAAAGCATTCAAGAATTTGCCCTAAAACCAAATCCTTTAGAGCCGCTGCTCTGAACTGGGCTGCTGTATGCTAAAGGCCTGGGCTTCTGTTCTACAGCTCTCAGCCCTACCCAACTAGTCCACAGCCAGCTTGGTATGTTCTTAGCTCTACATCCTATTTAGGAATTCCAAGTCACCACCTGACCTGGTGGCGCATTTACCATGTTTGTCGAATGGAATTGAGTCAAAGATCATATTCTTTCATAGAGAGTTAGTGGTAGAATAGAGAGCTGGCCTTTTAAAAGCCAGGAAGACCTGTGGTCAAATCCAATCTCTGACATACAGGGTTGTGTGACTAGATCACAGTCGATTAGTGCTCTAAGCAATTTGCTAAGGCTCTAAGTAGTAAAGAAGGTGCTGACCTACATTGACAGAAGGACTTTTCTCAACTGGGAACTCCCCTCTATCAATGAATTACAGATCCAGTCTCTATTTCCTATTGTTCAATGAAGCTGAGTTGAATGTCACATGCTTTTACAGGTGTCTTTGGCCTGACTAGGCATGCCATCCCACTTCCCTGCTCCCCTCAGCCTCTCCTCCCCTACATTCTTCCCTTTCTGACAAACGTCAATATAAACCGCTGGCTTTTTATCCAGGCTATGCTCCCTTCGCTATCCTCCTTGGCTGTAAACAGGCCTTCCTTGACATGACTGATATTGAGGGAAAGGAAGAGAGGAGAATGAATAAGGAGGATCCCTTAAGGACAGACGAGTATTTGAAAATGTTCAGAATCATTCTTTCAGGTTCTTACAGGGAGGAAGAGAATAAAAACCTATTGAGGAAAACACCATCCAATTGTGTGTGCTACACTTCATGGTGAGCCTCTAACTGAGCTGCTTCTCACTTGGGGGAGGGGGGGTCTCTAGAAGGAGATTACAGCTCCTGGATCCAAACACCCTGCCTGATACTTCATATGGCTCACAGTGTATACAGGGTTTTTAGAGATGGTGCTTCTGAATGTATTTCTGAATCATCATCGTGGAGAGGGGAGAAAGACAGCTAGAACCAAACTTTCCAGGCAGAAGATCATGCCACAAAACTTTGGGAAGAAAGGAAACTTTGGGACTTGGCTGTGCGTTAAAAAAAGGGTTTTAATTGATATGAGTTCAGTTTTTCATCTCACCTTCCTTTCTATAATTCAGTGACAGAGGCTCTGACAATGACAGATCTGTGACAATATTAGGTTTACCCCCAAGAGGACACTTTTAAAGATGACACCAACGAGTTGTCCAAGGCCCTACTTGCTGCTCTGGAGAAGGTTCCATCTTGGCCATACATGCATTCTGGGCTTTTATTGGGTGAGAGTCCAGGGGCATGGATTACTAGGCCAATTAAAATTTGATAGAAACTGCCTAGGCCCTTTCCATGTTTATTATTGTCATCTAAATGCTTCCTTCATTATTGTAATACCTGGCCCTGTAAATGTTTTAAGAAGTTAATAACCCAGAAGTTATTGCTCAGACATGTGTTAAAAAAGATAGCTATGTTGATGAATCCTTCATAGAAGTTAATAGGACATCGAGGGTATAATTTAGCCCCAAATGAATCTATAAATGTCAGCCCCATGTTCTATAAAGTGTTTGCAACATTTCTCATCAATTAATGTCCCCATACACATACTGCCAAGCTGGCATTTACAACAAAAAAGGGACATTTTAAAGGTACCAGTATGTGAAGAGTAATTAATGCCCTTTTCATTACCAAAGAAATCTGCCTTGGCCCAAATTCAGCAGCCTAAGTGAAAAGATCATAAGATCATCTGGTTGTTCAGGTCACAGGCATGCTGCCAGAGAACTTTGCCTTTAGCAAAAGCTTATTATCAGAAAATGTGACAAACTGAGATCGGTTGGTCATCACTGCTACTGTGAGCCCTGAGATGCAAAAGAGACATTGCTATGGCCCTAGTCTTGTTCCAAAAGGTCAAGGGCCTTCCATTAATTCCTTTATAACCACACTCTGGTGCGTTAGAAACGTACCTTCCTGCCCCCAACCCAGAGGTCCCTGCATTTGTATCTGCATCTTTGGGTAACTTAACAAAATCTGCTGTATTCTTAGTTCCTAGATGATAAATTCCTTAGGAGCTGTGATTTTATCTTTGTATCCTCAACACCAATCACAGTGTATTATTATGCACAGTTAGGATTTAATATTTGATGAATTGAAAAAAAATGATTCATGGTTATAATCAAACCGAACAGTGGCACCTAAATGTTGGACAATAGTCTAACTGCTGAGTTACTGATTTCCTGCTGGGATTAATGGACTTACAGGCTCTCCAGGTAGACCTCTGGGTCCGACCTCTCCATCATCACCCTATAGGGAAAGAAAAACAAGCAGGTTTGAGAAACACCACCCAGTTTCCTTCTCACTAAATATTAATCATGCAGAAAATCGGTTTCCCTGGAGTAATCAAAGGGCGATCATGCATAAGGAAGATTTTTCTCAGCCTAGAGAAGTACATGGCACATTTGCCAAATTTACTGGCCCTTAGAAATGCTCCAACAATCCCCTATACTTCATTGTCCCAGACAACAAGAGTTAGCTGGATGTACTGTGGGAGAAATGAGAGACATGTAGGGCTGAAGCAACCACAGTAGCTCACAGACCACAGGCTCCAGTGAAGAGGAAACCAGACAGAGAAGTCAGTGGAGCCCAGGAGATTGGGTTGCCTTTATGAATCTCAGATATTAGATGGAGAAAGGAACCATGAGATCATTCACCTTAACCAGAGGAAGCCAAATGTCTTCCCACAGGGCTCAAGACAAGCCTCTCCAAAACAAACCCAGATTGGATTTTTCCAACCACATCATGTAGAAAATGATTTCATTGTTTCAGTGAACTCAAGAATATTCCTCTTCCCTTTGGTTAACTGTCTTTCAGGCTCACCTACTTAGTGACTTTCCTCCTTCAGCATCTACTGAAGAGAGGAAGTCTGTGGAGAGAATATATACTGTTCATAAACCTACAACCACAATTTTGGTTCTCTTTCTTGACCATTTTTTATATCATTCTTTAACCCTTACTCCTTGGAAATCTTTGTTCCTCCACTCTGAATTCCTTCCAACACCTAATTCAGATGAGATCATTGCAGGCATGAAGCCCCAGCACAATCAGGGGCCTCTGTCTCAAAATCCGGCTGTACTGTTCCTTAGTCTGGGGCTTCGGCCAATCTCAGACAGCCAGGAGGGAGAGTACCTTCTGGACACAATGTATTAGCTGAAATGATAAAGTGAGTGGTGCATGCTTGACGTTCCCTCTCATTTGAAAGATCCCTGTTGCCTGCCTCTCACCATCAGCTCCCTTGGCTCCCTCACTGTTCCCTTCCCTCTCTTTCCAACTTGATCTGTATTACACGTTCTGCCTTAAGTAACACAGTCAATTGCACATCTATTTGGTATTTCATCTTCAATTTTCTTGCCCAGGCTCACTGGGGGATTGATGAGTTAGATGCAGTCAAGGATGAATTAGACAACTTACTCTTTCACCATCATCTCCTGGAGAACCTGGAGGGCCTGAAGGACCAGGATCACCCTGGAAAAGGAAGATCAGAGTCAGACAAGCTTTGTTGAGTTCTCCCAACAAAATCAATACATTTTTGCTCAGGTTCTCTTGAGTTTTGTGTTTAGTTTCTCTCTGCTTCCTGCATTTCAAATGCAAAGCCCTCTGCAAACATTTTTACTGGTGTGCACAATGCTTTCAGAGTTCAGCCACCCCAGATGACTGGGAGAATTACTAGATGGAAAGATTCACTGCCTGAGTGAACATGTAAGTCCTGAAAGGAGGGCATTTGCTAGATGGGCTGTACTCTTAGGACATGCAACAGCTCACCATCTGCATGCATGAAATCTCATGGAAATTTAATCTAAGTCTGAAAAAAAAAGTTACTTGAGTTCTCTCCACACAGAGAGTCAGAGAGAGATATAAGTTGACACTCCTGTCCTTAGCCAAATAGTACAGCCTGTATTGAGAACAGCAATCCTCTACACAGACCCAAAACATGAAGCAATGAAACAAAATGTGAAAGGTTCACTGGTCCAGACTTCCCGATAGATTAGGCTAGGAGTTTTTAAAAAAGCAGGAAGCTAAGAACTATCATTATAAAAACAGTCTGCTACATTGACATATCTGTCAATACATACAGATAAGTAAAATGTATCAATAAATATCTATTTCTAAAAATAATATATTAGGATTGTAAGATGTTAGACTTGGGAAAGAAGATGATCTATTTGGAGCCTGTGATTAGGGAAACTGAGACCCTGAGAAGGAAGTGACTTGTCAAAGATTACACAGTTAATTAGTGACCAAACAGATTAGAAACCAAGCTTTCTAATCCCAGTCTAATATGTATTCCCTTTTACAGCGGTTCATAGCTTTAGAGTTAGAATGGAACTCAGAGAGCTGATCCAGCCCCTTCACCCTACACCTGAAGAAACTGAGGCCAGAAGAGTGATTTGTTAAAAGTTATACAACTCTCAGGCTCTCTGTTGTTGTTGTCATTGTCGTCGTTGCTTGTCTTTGGTTCTTGGAGGGGACCATGACAACAGGAAGATTATGCCACGACTTGCAAGTGAATTGGATTTAAGTGAGGAAGAGCTGTGCATGGCTATCAGCCTCACTTTATTCTCTGGAGCCATCTAGATCCAGTGGCAATATGCAGATCAGAGCAAGTGGAGATGGCCCCCATCAGGTTCTCTAAACCCAGATTGGCTTCTCATTCCTCTACACCATACTACCTTTCCAAATTCCTGCCTCATGAGCCAGGAAGGGTTTGAGCCAGTGGTGTCTCAGTTGTGTAGTTAAGGAAACTGAAGGTCAGAGAGATTGAATAACTTGGCCCAGTATTAGTTAGCTAGGATGTATCACAGGTAGGATTTGAATATATTTGAAAAGTATAGAGGTAGTCTAGCTCTTTTCCCAGAATATCAAACTGTATCTCATCAGTCTGCCTAGCACATAAGACAAATACCAAAACTTAGATGTCCAAATAAACTGTCTTCCAAATTACAGTGGCTCCGCTGTCCTCAGGAGCCTCTATTGAGGAATTGTCTTTAGAGCCAGTTTATAGAGTACATGTCACCAACTTCATCACATAGGGTGACACTTGGGCTCCAAAGGTGCATCTGCCCTCCTTGGGTACCAACTTGAGTCATCAGTCTCACCTCTAAATAACTTGACTCTTTCCCAAAGTTGAACCTACCCTCAAAACATGAAGTTGTGCAACTATTAAAAACATTGAAAGACCATGCCACGGGGGTCCTTCAACATGTTTTCCCATTCACAACAAAAATATTCAATGGTATGAGAAGGGATAGGAAAGGAAGCGAAGAGAAAAAAATTTCAGGATAATCTAAATGTTGAGAAATCCAGTTCCCAAAGCTACTCTCTGATCACCGTTTTCTTCAGATAATTAAAACAACTGAGTAGTTAGTCATTAGGCAGCTATAGAGTCCAGGGGCTAAATATTGACCTATTTGGGAATAGATGAACTTGGAGAACAATTTCTCAGTTCTCTTCTGGTGTTTTGTTTTCTTTTCAAAGGCAATTAGAGCTCCCTCCAATGCGTACAGCCACTGAGGCATCATCCTGAACTTGCCAAAATCACCTATTCTGTGGTGTAAAGTTTTGGTTTGGTTTTTTTTTGTTTTATTCCTCTATTTCCTTTGTGTGCTTAAACAATAGCCTCTTGGATTATCTCAAGGTGACTGAGGACATCACTAAAACACTGTAGTAAATTTCTAAAATAAAAGCTTTTTTTTCTTTCTTTTAATTCAACTTAAAAATGATTCGGCTTGGCTTAATTATGAACTACAGATTTTTTAAAACTACTTATAATTAATAATAATTGGTAGCATTAATATAGCTCTTTGCAAAGTGCTTTGCAAATTTCATCTCATTTTATCCTTCCAATAACCCGGGAAGGTAGGTGTCACTATTATCCCCATTTATTTTGGGGGCGGTTGAAGAAGAACCTGATTTCCAGCAACAAAGAAGTCACTTAGGTATCTTTTCATTTCCTCTTCCTTCTGTCATTGCTAGTTTCTCTCAATTCTCTTTCGTCATTCTGGGACGCTAGAAACATAATACAAGGTTCAAAGAATATCTTCATTGGTGTTGTTCAGTTGTCCCCTTAGAATGATGGTCCAGACCATGAACATGAACAGAGTTTCCTACCTTCCACTTGAGGACAATGAAACATTCCCCAGAAACATCCATGGCTGTCAAGGCTCACTATGTGATTTCTCTGTTAACTATTTTAGGCACACAGTGATTACATTGTCAATGCTTACCCTATGTCCCTTTTCTCCAGGCAAACCAGCCAACCCATCAAAACCACGGTCACCCTAAAAGGAAAAGAACAAAGAAAGTCAATTCAGTTTCTCCATCACCTGAACACCATCTCTCCTTCACTTTCCAGACATTATTGGGACATCAGGTTCAATTTTTTCCTTTACTTCAGGCAGTATACAGAACTATATTAGCAATACTACAGTGCAAGGACACGCACCCAATATACAACCTAATAATGAATACATAGGGTCCAGTTTTCTTCCCTTACCCTATGACCTATCTAGTCATTCTTCCCTACTTCCCTCACCAGGCTATAATGCATCCCAAGTTGATGGAATGGGGGAGAGGGGAATCTGGTACCTTTCAAGGCTCAGGAGCATTTTAACCTGGAAAAGTCGTGGTAGATAGTCTAATTTAGTAGTTTTCAAATTGTATAACCAGAGGTAGCTAAGATCCTTTCAGAGGGTCTGTGAGGTCTAATCTATTTTTATAATATGTTACTTTTATAAGATGTTACTATCCTATTAAAATGTTCCTCTCTTTTCTAACTACAAATCTGTGTGAGGCTGGATTTTCTTCGTATAGTTCAATCAAAACAACATATCATAACAGACTGAATGTAGAAGTAGATATGAAAATCCAGCTATTGCTTATTAAGCCATATATGAAAGATTTATAAAATTCTCATTAATTTTTGTTTTGGTATAGAAAACATATTCTTTGGAAAATATTATCTTTAATAATATGTGTTAACATGCTTATTATATGTTATATTGATTTATATTTCTGTTATCACATATTTATTATATATTTATTATTTTAACATGCATGTCATAATGGGTCTATTATTGTCATTTTAAATCCATCAATAAATGTTTTTAAGGTTTATCAGTTTTAATTTTGAAATATGGTAAATATTGAGAGCTATAACCCATATAAGCAAGAACTATTTGGGGCCCTCAATTTTTCAAAGTATAGAGGAATTGAGACCACAAGTTGAGGAAACCACTGGTCTGGTCCATATTGTCTCATTTAAACATGGAAAAACTTGGGTCTTAGGTGACTTGCTCAAGTCACCCAGTGAGTGAGCAACAAAGATAAGAATAACATTCAGATTTCCTTCTGACTTCTCGATCCACTGCCTTTCTCACTGTACCACACTGCCTCTTGGAGTGTTGGGACTGGGCTGAACTTCAGTGTGTGCTCAATAACAACCCGGGAAGAAGCGAAATGTAAACTATCACAAGTCCCAAAACTTAAAATAAAAATGTTAAAAAACTGGGGGAAAAAAGAGAGAAAAGAGTATCAAGGAAAAGGGATTGGCAGAGTAGGAGGCTACAGAGAAGACAAGAAGGATAAGTATTGAGAAAAGATCATTGGATTTGTCAGTAAGAGATCATTGGTAGTTTTTGTAAAAGCAATCCTGTTAAAAGGATGAGGTTGGAAGCCAGACTGTAGACACTTAAAAGAGTGAGAAGAAGGGAAGTAGAAGTATTTCTCTCTGCCCTGAAGACATCACCCCATCCTCCACCCCACCCCCCTTAGTTCTCTTTCCTCAATGTGTCTAGTTCAATCTCTCTTAGCTGCTTGTTGGACTCATTGTCACTGGAGCAGTCTCTCTCATAACATTATTTTGGGGCTGGGGGTGGGGGGAAAGAGGGAGTATGCCACTTCTTAGTCCAAACCCTTCTCTAGGTGTATCTAATTCTTTTCTTCAATTCCAATACCTTGCTGCTTTTGGACCTAGTTTATGTCTTTGATTGCTTAATTGATTCAATTAAAAAATGTCTAGGAATTGTTTAAAAAAAAAAAGAGATCTCATGAGCCCCTAGAAACAAGTTCATAGAGTTCATTTCAATATTCTGTATTATCATCTTTTGTTCCATCCCTAAAATCCCAAAGCAACCCCTACCAGTTTAGGACTTTATAAGATTTTCTTTGGAGTTAATCCATTTAGGTTAGATTGCTATCGTAAAAGCATGTCAAGTACCACTTCCTACATGAAGCCTTCCCTGATCAATGCAATTATTAGTACTCTCCACCCTGAAAGTATTTTGTATTATTCAGTATGTATTTTCATATTTTGCATTTATTTGTTGACTTGGTACATGTTGTAACTGCCCACATACCTTAGAAAAATATACACTTCTTGTTTTGTTTTGTTTTTTTTGTCTTTTTTGAGGGGGGAAGGCAGGGCAATTGGGGTTAAGTGACTTGCCCAAGGTCACACAGCTAGTAAGTGTTAAGTGTCTGAGGCTGGATTTGAACTCAGGTCCTCCCTACTCCAGGGCCAGGGCTCTATTCACTGTGCCTCCTAGCTGCCCCTAGAATGTAAACTTCTTGATAGCAGGGAATATATTTGGAGGGAGAGGGGGGTTTTGGACTCTGGCAGCCTAACAAAGTACCTTGATGTAGCAGTCATTCACCGTATGTCTTTTGAACTGAATTAAACTGAACTGAATATAGCAACAACTTCCACACTACAGGTCTTAGGTAACAGTTATAGAAAGTCTATTTAATGGTTCTCTTTGGGGTATATCAACTTTCAACTAATTCCAAAGCTTCAAGTTGTCAGAAATACATCTATATATACACACCCACATATAATAAATTTCTCAAATGATTTTTATTATGAAAATGAAAATGATGATGGTAATAAGTCCCTACCCATGATTTGAAAGTATTGATTAATTCTATCAAACGGCAGCTCTAAGATAGGAAACATAATGGAACCACAGAGATTTAGAACGGACCCGAGAAACGATGTAGTTCAAGTCCCTGACCAATGAATGAAACCTTTTCTACAATATCCTCCCCTAAAGCAGCATTTGGAATGCATTTTTGGAAGGCACTTTTCATGTATTGGAATATACTATAGTCTTTTATATTTGTGTCTTGTTTCTTTACTAGCTTGGGGGGGGTCCTATGAGCTCTTCTTATCTAAACTCTGTATCTCCCCCATGGCCTAGCCAATGATATAGCAGATGCTTAAAAAATAGACAAGTCCCTATTAGAGAACAATTAATTCCCCTGAAATAGTGACATATATTTGAATTCACATAAAACAAGTTATGATTAAATAAAATACAGGCATCAATTCTGCCTAATGGTAATATACAGTAAGAATTCAAAGAATTAGACAACTTCAGATGATATGTTCTTTGTACAAATCGGAACCCGTTAGCCAGCCTCTGTATGAATGCCTCTAGATTAATTTTTTATAAGCACAATAGCCTAGAGGTTGTTTTATACCAAATTAATTGGTTAGGGAAGGAAAATCATGAGTGAGAGTTAAAGGGTTCTGCCTACTAGCTAACCCCTTCTCAGCAAAGAAGAGACTCCTCACTGGAATTCAACTGAAGCCTAAAAATTGAGCCAGAATTCTTACAAGAAAACAGAGGTTTCCTCTGAATCAGACTGAATGGCAGAGATACCATAAAACCACCGCTTCTGGCAACATCTTCTTCTACACTATAGTAGGGGAAAACAAGGCTAACATCAAGATTATTTCAGAAGCTTGGAGGAAAGAAGAAACAAAATCCTTATAGCTGTTAACTGAAGGCATGAGAATGATGCTTTTGTGTCTTCTCTTGAGGTCCAAGAATGCATTTAATTAAATCTAATATAGTTAGATTCTCTCTCTCTCCCTCTCTCTCTCTTTCTTTCTCCTGCTCCTTCTCCTTCTCTCCTTCCATCCCCCCCTCTCTTTTTTTTTCTCTTTCTTCCCATCCACACCTATTCCTCCTTTAAATGTGATGGACGCTCACTAAGGTTTTAGAGGTTAAAGGGACCAAGAAATAACACAGTCTAATGCCTTCATCTGACAAAGAAAGCAGACTGAGTTCTAAATAAATTAAGTCAGTCAATGAACACTTTTTAAGGGCTCACTATATGCCAGACACTGTGCTAATGCAGGGGATATTTAGAAAGGCACACTCTTCCTACTCTCAAGGAGCTCACATTCCAATGAAGGACACAACATGCAAATAATCTGGTTATATACAAGATATGTGTGTATGTACTTACATATGTACATATGTGTGTTGTGTATATACACAACTGCATAAAGGTATGTATATATAAGTACTTATATATATAGGTATATATGGGCATATATAATACACTTATAGGTATTTACATACATACTTATAGATAGGTAGTGTTTACATATGTTCACATATATATGTGTATATACATGTAAATATTCTTCCTTTGCAACATACAAGAGGTCATATGTCTCATGATCTGAAGAGAACATACTATGTTTTCCCTGGCACATTACATTACATCCCCTGGGGAAATATCTTGGGAATTTCCCACCATCTTTAAGCAAAACTGAGGCAGTTTTTAGGCTGTAGCTTTTCTCATGGTTGTTTTGAAGAAATTTTGATCTGTACATTCATGTGTGTGTTTTTCTCAGTTGAGATTACAACCCCCTCATGCTCAATACCCACTTGGAGAGAAAGCAGACTTGTCCTTTTGAATAATAATGCCAACTGTTCCTTTTTGTAATGGAATACACCCAAAAAATCATGTGTCTTCTCTTTTACACCTAATGGAGTGATGTGGGCAGATAGAACTCTCTTCTCCTTCTGTGCCAAGGTACTATGTAAGATGCTCCCATGAGACCAAATACCAAGCAGAAATTATTAAAAAGAGATACCAACCTTGGGTCCAGTTTGTCCAGGCATTCCCCTGGCACCATCACTTCCAGCTCGTCCCTGGAATAGAACAGGAAAAAAAAAGCCGAACACAAAAGTGAGAAGAGCCCTCAAAGACATTTAATAAGAAATTTGTAATGAATTTCTGTGGAGGTAAAGTCAAAACACTCACAAAGGATTTGTAGGCTGATAGTATGTCCCCATGGAGAGAGAATAGGGCTAGGAATTATGAGATAGAAGTTCTAACCTCTGCCTCAAATACATAGTATGAATTTAAATGATTCCATTTTTCTGGGACTCAGTTTCCTCATGTGTTAAAGGGAGCTAATAACAAATGACCTAGTAGATACAAAAGCAATTCAAAAAAAAAAGTGCCCTATATAAAAGCAAGCAATCATTACTTTTCTTTATGAAAAATCGTCATTAGCTCTCTCTCAGCAATATCATTTTGATGGCATGGCGGTTGGGGGAGCTTCAAATCACAGAACACAGAATTTTTTAGTAGAAAGGAACTTTAGTTGAACTTCCATTTTGTAGATGGGGGACTTGACATCCGGAAAAGTGAAGTTACATATTCAAGATCCTAGAGCTTATTAGTGCCAGGGCCAGGATCAGAACTTACTTTTCTTGACTTTCAGCTCAGTATTTTTTTCACTCACCGCATGAACACTCTCAAATCAATTATTTCTCACTGTCATAACTTTCAAGGTCTAAAAACATAACTCCGTTTTCCAGTGAATCCCATTTGGCCAGTGATAATATCATAACATATATGGCACTCTAAGGCTTGCAGAGCTCTTTACATACACCATCTAATTTGGTCGTTATATTTTATAACATTAATATGACAAAAAACAAAAAATCACGTGAGTTAGGTTACCTTACTGACTTCATAAATGTATGTGTATATGGTCATCTTAATAGTCAAGGGGTGAACCAGTCAATCGCTCAGTCACTGACTTAGCAACACTATCATTCTGGCTTTTCAACGTGACCACTGATTAAAGCAGCCTGTGCTAAATTTTGATTGTGCTAAGAAAAAGATCAGCCCAAACAATAGATGTGGTCAAAATGTGGGCTGATAGAGCATAGAAGTCTAATTTAATAGAGAAAATGGTAAGAGAATCATTTGATGGCTTTCAAAGTACTCATTTTGCTAAATTCACGGAGGAAAAAAGTTATGTTAAGCTATGCATTTTTTTAATTAAACAGAAATTGCAAAGAGCTGAGATCTGGCCAATGGAAGATTTGACTTCCTAATGCTCCTTTGGTGCCCCACACCTGTATCTCCCAGAAACAAGACAACAATGATAACCAAGAAAGGAAAAAGGCAGGAGTCAGTTCTTTGTACTTGCGCCTATTAAAGGCTACTGAAAAAGTTATCATCTTCAAGAGGTGACATAGTTCTAAGTCCAGTTTGCTTCTTAGCAAATGCAGAACTGAACCAGGCAAAATACAGGGTTCTCTCCTTTCCAAGCACTTGTAGGAATCAAGGGCAATTAGTCACAAATGCTCACTCGATTTCACAGCTTGATGCTGCTTCTGAAAATTTTTTCAGATGCCTTTGTGAAACTATAATGACTTACCATCTTCTAGGTCTCATTGGCAGAGAGACCCTGTAAGCAGCCTTAAAGAACAGGCTACAAAGTAGCCTTTCTTCCATGATGCTGAGAGAAAAAACATTCTCTAAGAATTCATGCATCATTGTCATTTCACTGATTTAAAACAAACAAAAAGAAACAGCAAAAAAAAACCCAAACCCCAAACCCTTAAGCCTACAGAAACCGCCACAGGACACGATCACATTGCCTGTGCATTTTCCCTCCCTTTCTACCTTTTGAGCCCTGTAGTGGGAAGACTGTCAATTTATTTCCAGGAGAAACCTTTGCATACAGTAAAACATGAAGTAATCAAAATTTGTTGCTGCTCTTCACTAGGAGGAGAAACTGGCCAATGATTAGGAAAAGAAATCTACCCTAGATTTAATTAAAAGACCCAAGAAACTTCACAGGATGCCCTCTGTGTTATAAGATAGTGGGTCGGTTAGGCCCAACCTCCTACATTTTTTGTAACTATTGTACCATTATGTAAATTCACCCCAAGGCCCTGTAAGATTTTCAGTTATTAAAAGAAGATTGAATCATATTCATGATATTCTACATGTCGTAAGAAATAAGTGAATTATTATATGTAAAACATCTTGCAAAATCTTAAAGCATCTGTTATCATTATTATTTTCTTCCTTATTTAGGCATGAAACTATACTAATTCGTTTAAGAGATTTTACAATGAGGTTTGAACTAAACAGATTTTCGGATTACTCTTCCATTAATCAGAAATTCCATCTAATCAGAAAAGTATATCTTGAGTATTCTGGATAAACGAGGGCTTTCTAATGTGGAAGGAATTACTATTTTAATTTGCATACACACAGCCCATTCAGCTGCCCTAATTTTGTGTTAAAAAAGAAAATGAATCAGAGTAATCTTTTGCAACTGAATTTAAGCCTCAGATTCTCAGTCTCAGTAAAGGAGAAGTAGCCTAGAGAACTGAGACCCAGTACTCTACTCATCTCCCAAACTGGGGCTAGTGCCAGGAACAGAAGTTTGTCCTAAGGATACGGAGTTTTCTGGAGGCCTGGCCATTATAATACCAATGGCAGAGGCCCATGTGATAGAGATGGGCTGGACCTGCCACCTCCCTGGGAAGCCTTCCAAAAAATAGCAGGAAAGGCCATTTGTACACATTAGTGGGAATTGCAAAGAAATATCCCATCTGGAATAAGACAAACAGGAAGAAGGACATAGTTTTCTGAGGTTCTTACATGGTTGGCCCTCACCATATGTGACAGCATTGGCTTTAATTCAGGTTAGGTTTAGTTTCCTAAGGAATAAGTGATTCTCCATTACAAAGAGTCATTGCTCCAATAATATGTATCAGATAGCAGAACCATGATACTGAGGCACCCAAGCGACAGTGAAAACACTTACCCTTCTCCCAGGCTTTCCTGCTGGTCCAGGTGGGCCTTGGACACCACGAGGCCCCTGTCACAAATAGAAGAGGAGAGAAAACAGAGAGTCAGTGAAATATACAACATCTTTAGGGATAAGAGAGGATCGCTCATGACAATAACCTATGACAAACACAGAGAGATGTTTTACTCTTTAACCTCCCAGCCTCTAAACAAACGGACAGGGCTGGGACCTAGTAAAGGGATCTGCTCTACAGAGGGCTAGGAAACAGAAGGATGAGAAACAGAATGTATAAAACATGTAAACATGTTTAAAACTGCTTGTTCCATCTCCAGATATCCGTTATTTTGGATAAACTTCTAGTTTTGCATAAGGCAGCCACAATGTTATCTAATTTCCCCAAAGAGAAGCAGTTAATGGGTCAGGTCACCATATTAGCAGTTGTAGAGGCCAGTATTCTAGAGACAGCCCCTGGCTAAAAAGGATTATCTTCATACATACCTGAGGTCCCATATCTCCTGTCTCTCCCTTTAAACCACCGCTCCCAGGAGGACCCTAAGGAAACACATTCCAGTTATGCTCCAGTGGAGTGACAGGGAAACTACATCAAGAAATGCTTTGATAAGGGGAGGGGTGGTGGAAAGAACAGAGAAGATCTGCTACATAGGGCCTGAGTCCATTTTATTATATTTTATGCAGTGGGAATACTGGGTCATTAGAGTAGAGACATCCATCTGGCTAATGTTCCTGATAGAATTCAACGGGATAGAATTGCCCACAAGGTACAGAAAAATGCAGTTCTTTGTACCAAATCACAGGATCATGAAACAGATTTCTATGTCTCTTTCATCCCTGCTTCTCTCTGAGGAAGGCTAGAGAGGGAATTGATACTTCTGGTAGGGTTTGAACTTCTGAGGTTCATTCCAATAGTAAGATTACATGATTCCCGTAGCTCAACCTCTACTACTCAGTGATTCACTCTTGCCCTTACCAACTCCTGCTAAGGTACTATTATTTAAAGAGTTAGGCTTAAGGTATGAGCTCTTTAAAAGGCATTTGACATTTGTAAAAAAGAGAGAAGAAAGAGAACCTATCCCATATCTAATGTATCCCATTTTACCTCCTTAAGCTCTCCCCCAACTTCCACTCAAATACTCCTGCAACCAGAGGCTTAGGAAGGAGTATTCCTTCCTTCCACCTCCCCTCTATATCTCAAGGTGGGTCACTGCCACTGTGATTCAGTTGGGCCACAGCCTAGTGACTTTTTGGAAATATAAGGCAACTTATAGTTGGCCACTATCCCTCAGAATCTCCCCCTTACCTGTGAAGTAGTCAGCCCTTGATCCCACTCAGAAGACAGTTAATTGAGTGACTTAGCATGGCACCTCTGAAATGTTGCTAATCTCATAAATAAAATACAGGATTATACGTAATTCCTGGTTCATAGATGACCCTACTATGTTACTGCTATCAGTTGAGCTCAAAGTTCCACAAAAGGGACCTATTCCATAAGCCAACTGCAGAATCCCAATGATAATATCCTTGTGTCAGTCTTACTATTAACTTACCACAGGACCTGGTCTCCCAGTAAGACCCATTGGGCCTGCTGGCCCCCTTAGTGCCAACTGCAAAAGAAAGAAGAAAAAGCTATCAAATGCTCCTGGTGGATACATTTAATTGTCACGGAAATGTGTTGGGTAAAGAAGGAGTTGAGGAGTGCAGCAGGTCTCTCTAAGCCCCTTCCAATGATCATTTTAATTTGAAGAAGAGCAACCTCTAAAGACAAGTCTTTTAAAAGGCAGGGGAGGGGGGGCTGGAGGTACTCATGGGAAACTTTCAGATCTACTGCTTACCTTGAGGCACTGGCAAGGCCAGCTCTAGGAAAGTCTGGGCATAGAATCTAGTTGAACTGGACAGCTCCCTGCCTCCCCCACTGCAACACACCTTGTTCTCTCCCGTTCAAGGCATTTTCTATGCCTGGAATGCCTTCCTTCCCCCTCTCTGCTTGTTAAATCAAACTTACTCTTCAAATCCCAAATCCAACATCAACTTCACTAAGCCTTTCCTGATTCCCCTAGTTACTAATGAATAATCTTCACTCTGGGACCTTATACAGCCTTTTGGTTCTCAACACCATAATGCACCTATCAGTTTACTGACGTATATTACAGTTATCTGTGTTGGTGTGCCTTATTCCCCTACCACAATGTCAGTTCAATGAAGGTAAGGACCATGTCTTAGCTAAACTTTGGAATTTCTTCCTTACTCTGCACCCAGCAGGAATTTTAGAAATATTTGTCATTGATTTTCAGAATAGGAGATTCCCTTTCTCCTATTTTCTACACACATTCTATGACTCTTTTCTACTTTAAACAGTGCTTAACATCCTCCCATTTCTTTCCATAATTCCCTTGTCAAAAACTTATTCTCCAGGAAGGCTCTGATCTCTGTCACTTACACCTGAATTAATTAATTAAGTAAGTAAGTAACTTATGAATGCCAGTTACAGTGTTCTCTCTCCCAAAGCAATTTGCATTTGAAGCTTATTCTCTTTGGGGGAATATAAAACTTTCTCTTCCAATTGAAGGGACTCAAGGTCTAAGACAAAAGATGAGAGCAAGAGGGAGAGGAAGAAGGGGGAAGGAAGGATGGAGGGATGGAGGAAGGGATGGAGGGGGAGAGAGAGAGAGGGAGAAAGAGTGTGTGTGTGTGGGTCTTTCTGGTGTTTCTAAAAGCCCATCATGTGTACTCACTGCCAATGTGCAAGAACAGCCTGGACTATGTAGTATAGTGGAAAGAGCATTAGCTTTACAGTAAAAACATGTGGTTTGAATCCCAGCTCTGCTACTTTCCTATCTGTGTGACCCTCAGTAAGTCACTTCCTGCCTCTAATCTTCATTTTCCTTATTGTACAATAAAGAGATTAACTAGATCTCTATGGTTCCATATAGCACTAACTCTATGACCTTATGACTCTATCCCATTTGCAGGAATTTATTTGTATAGATCCTTAAAGTCTGTCACCAATCACTTCCTCCAATTTCCCACCTCTTGGGCATTCTGAATTTGAGCTTTCTAACTGGGTTTAAGGAGCACTTCACAAACCACTTCCAGAAAATACACACAACCTGCCTCACCTGGGCACAGATCCATCATTTCTCCCCAAGATGCCACTTCCATTTAGGAAGGTTTTTGCTTTTTTTTAACCATCCCCAGAAGCACATCACTAATTCTGCCTAAACTTTAAAAAATACACAGATTAAAAATCAATACAGCCAGCACCAAGTCCATAAATCCCTGCCTAGGTAATGGAAGCTGCCATGCCATATATTACATCAGTTGGACAATTTGTTCCATAGCAACCACTTGATACTTAAAATGTCCTGTAATTATCCGTGTGCTCCAATAATTAACATCTACTCGGGGCTGCACTCAGAGCACCATAAATATTGCACAAACACTGGATTATTTAGAGCCTTCTTTATGACGTCCCATTAAGGGAGCCACTCTGAAGGATCACCCACCCGGGCAGCATTTGCTCTTATCACGAGCAATCAGCAATCTGGAGATACATCAATTAAAAATGCAATTAGCTAATTGAGTGAAGCAATGGAAAACAAGAGTAACAAGAAAAGAAAAATCTCCTATCTGGACTCCACTCCTCCTCCTGAATTTAGTCTCCCATGAGGATGGTAGTTTTTTATGTCTGGGCATCTCTTTCCTTTGTCTTTCTCTCCTTCCTCTTTCTAGTGATGATATGAGACAAAACTATGTAAACAGAGTCATGGTCTCAATGCTATTCAAATTGCCAGAATCCTCTTGGGTACTTTCTCCTCTCAATGAACCTGTTCCCTGTCCTCTCCGACAACTAGTGTACTTCTATTCAATCCCAGCAAAGGCCAGCTCTCAGGAATGGTTGTGACCCTCATCCACAATGAGATACACATGACTGATGGCAATTCAGCAAGTTATTTCTCCCAGTGTATTGTTAATGTTCATCCTTCATTCTCAAAGAGGACCAATGGCATTATGAGGGTGATGTCTTGACCCTTGAGTGAATTGGATTTAAGAGAGGCAGAACTGCAAAAGTCATCAACCTCACCTTCTCCTCCAGAGTCATCAGAGTCTAGGGGCAAGACAAAAGTCAAGACTGGTCTGGGATGCAGCGTTTGATGCAGGGCCTTTCAAAATTAAGGTCTTTCCCAGGTCTCAGTTTGTCTGAGTCAACACCCTTTCAGTGATTAAAGGCTAGGTAAGAATTGGGTCCAGTGATGAGTGTTTTAATAGGGCTCAAAATTTTAAAGCTAAAAGATTTAGGACTGCTGTGATACAGTAGAAAAGAAGATTTGATCTAGAGTCAAAGGGAGAGGAAGGGAAATGGAAGGGAAGAAACAATTATTAAGTGCCTACCCTATGCCAAATTCTGTGCTAAGTGCTTTACAAATATAATCTCATTTGATCCTCACAACAATAACCCTGGGAGGTAGGTGCTATTATTGTCCCCATTTTACAACGCAGGAAACTGAGGCAGGCAGAGGTTGAACAATTTGCCAAGAGTCACGCAGTGAATAAGTATCTAAGGTTGGGTTTTAAGTAGGGTCTTCCTGATGCTGTGTCCCCTAGGTGCTCAGAGGAGCTGGGTTCAAATTCTGACTCTTCTACTTACTGCCTATTGACCCTGACCAAGTCACTTTACTTCTGGGCCTCAGTTTCCTTGTCTATAAAATGAGAATATTAGGTTAAATAAACTCTATGGTCCCTTCAAGTCTAAATCTATGATCCTAGGGTGGATCTGTGGTATTAGCAAGTAAATAGGAGGCCTCCTCAATCACATACTAAAGTGCTTAAACTACTCCTGACTTTTAAGTGAGGGTGATGAAGGTCAAGAATGGAGATGCTAGTCTAGTTAAAGAAACACAAGACTTTCCTCCCATCCTTAGACATAATTTTTTTGGTTGTTGTTTTTAAGGTTTGATATGTCACTTTGGGGTTCTATTCCTGAATCTCTGTGAAAATGGCCTGTGCCATCCACCTCTGGGTGTATTTAACATTCCTTTCTTACTATGACAATTCTATGAGGTCAGTGACTGTGTCTATGCTTTGGCTTATTCCTTGTATTCAGTAAAGTGCCTTTATACACAGAGATAATGTGTGATAATTGAGCCAGGAAGCCCCACTGCTCCTCTCACTGCCTCTCACTCTCACCAGGTTACTTCTGGTATCCCAGTCATCCAGCTCACTGCCCGACAGTTCATTTAGCTCTTCCAACCAGACATAAATGGCTATAGAATTTTCCTATGGCCATTTCCTTAACCTCCATGATATAAATCAGAAATCATTCCAAGATACCTTTGTCCAGTACTGTCAGATCAAAAGATCCTGGGCAGGTCTTTAGTTCCCATCACTACCACCATCACTACCCCCTCCCCCAACTCTCTCTCCAGATTCTTATATTAGTAAGGATTCAGAACCATCTTCATAGTTCTGTCATGACAAAAATTATTTCTTGCTCCAATGCAACCCAACTCAACTGGACCCAACACTCCCTAACATCACTATGGCCCCAAATCATACATACCCTGGCCTGCTGTAGAATGGCTTGAGCTTGTGATTCCTGGGCTGAGACCATTGGTCCTTTTGACCCTGCATCACCTCCCCCTCCAAATCGGAACTGTGGAGCAAAACACAGAGAGATGACTGGGGTGGGGTTGGGAGTGGTGGAAGACCCAAGAAGCAGGAAGTACTTCAGCTCACTTTGCCCCAAGATGTAGGAAGTACATCTTATTCCATCTTGACATCGACAAGCTTCAAGGTCTACATGAAATTATCAAGTTGGTCAAAAGGAACCACAGCTCATTCAAACTGGTAGGGAGAATCGCAGCATATCTTGGTCCAGATTTCCCCTCCAAGGTTCTTGTACCTAGATATGTATCAACTCCCAGAATCCATTTAGATAAACTCTGCCAGGAGCCCAAAGTCTTACTCTGTTTTTACTCTCCATCATTCTGATGTTTCACTGAAGCTATTCTGCTTGCTATCCAGAATTTTTTTTCAAGGAGAATCAAAATTCTCTGCCAGCTTTTTCAATATCTCACTCTTAAGACCATTATCCCATTTATGCTGAAAGACAAATCCAGAAACCAAGAGGAGATGCACCCAGGTCCTCAATGGAAAGGAGAAAGTAGCTCTCAGTTCTTCTCTCCCAATCCCACTCCCAGTCCCCACGCACTACAGGCAGTCATTTTTATTAAGAAACTTTGTCTCCACCTCTGCTTCTGTTCGCTGTCATACATGATGAGTTAAGCTTACTGGTTTTGTTTTAATGAGAATTAAAAACATTCTCATAAGAGGAGTAGACCTTTAAAGCATAGGGGACACTCAGGTCTCCCTCACTCCCTCCAAATCCCTTAGCTAGCCTTGCAAAACACTTTAAAAATACATTTTGGAATATCTTGTTTTGTTTTCACAACTTCAGAGCTTCCTCCAACCTCCCTCTGTTACTGCCTCCCAGAGAGCCGTCCAGTATAACCAAGAATTTTTAAGGAAAAGAAAAAGAAAAAGAAGAACAAAAAAAAGACAACCAGCAAAACTCATCAATATATCAGACAAGGTCTGAAAACATGTGCAGCGTGTGAAACCTGTAGTTTACCCTCCTAAAAAAAAGGGGGGGGGTGAGGGACACCTTTTCATATTTCTTCGGTCGTCTCGCTTTTTGGGGGGATTTTACAACATTCATTTTCGATTTTCTTTGTGGTTGTTTCTGTTTACCTTATTATAGTCATTGTGTACATTGTCTTAATTGTCTGCTTACTTCACTCTACATCAAATCATATAAATATTTTCATTTTTTTCTCTTTGTTCATCATATCTGTCATTGCTTCTATCACAGTAAAATTCTATTACATTCATGTACCACAAGTTGTTTAGCCATTCTCCAATCAATAAGTGATCTACTTTTTCTTTCTAATTCTCTGCTACCACAAAAAGTGCTGATAATTTATTTTGAGGGGTGTTGCATATAAGGACTTTCTTCTCAGTAATAACCTCCTTAGGGTATAAACATAGTACTGACATCTCTAGGTCAAGAGGTATAGACATTTTAGTCAAGAATTATTTACATAATTCTAAATTGATTTTCAAAATGGTTGCACTAATACACAGCTCTACCAAAAATACATTAGTGTGCCTACCTTCCCACAACCCCTCCAACACTGACTATGCCCACTTTTCATCAGCTTTTCTCCAATATGCTGTGTGTAGCATCTCAAGTAGGCATTTAAGCACTGTCTCTATCATTAAAATAGAGACAATACTATTAACCTTGCAAATGCTGAGTGCCAGCTGTTATTTTTTCTCAGGCCACCAAATGCTTTATTTTCCTTGGCTAATCCCGATTCCTGTTGTAATCTTCCTCCTTCCTCACCCTCCCCACCTCTTTCTTCAAGCTCTTAAAAAGACACCAAAATTAAGCAAATTATAGAGAAGGTATGAGGCCTTCACTTCACATTGAGGAAATAATCACACATGTGGCAGTCGAACAAGTAGCATAGGTAAAGAGAAAGAACTCAGTGGAGAGCACCAAACACCTGAGTTCTAGCCGTTGATGTTTTGTGGATGCCAGTGTGCCCTTTGACAAGTCACTAGCCCTCATTTCCCCATCTGTAAAATGAAGCTAACATCACTTCCATCCTTGATTCATAACTAAGGACAAAAGTAGAAAGTAGCAAAGTCCTTTGGAAGTAAAAGAGGTAACTGAACATGGTAGTGCATGCCTGTAACCTCTGCTGCTGGGGAAGGATGAGGCTGGTGGATCCCTTGAGTTCTGGAGCTACAGGAGGGCAAAAGCCTATTGGGTGTCTGCACTAAGTCTGGCATCAATATGGTGAGCCCTTGGGAGTGGAGAGTCACCATGATACCTAAAGAGGAGCAAAGCAGCCAGAGTTAGGAAAAAAAGAGAGAGAGAGAGAGATTAAGCTTCTGTACCAACATTGGGATCTGGCTCATAAGTGGCCACTGCTTTTCCAGCCTAGGCAAGAAAACAAAACAAAACAAAAAAAGAGCCTCAAAACATAAAACAAAGAAATTGTAAAAGTTGTCCATAAAGAACAGATATCATTACATTGATTATTGTGGTATAAATATTAACACTCCAAGTGCAAGAAGATAGAAGGGTTCTGGAACAAGGACCAATAACGACTAGATGGACTTTTCTTCTCTCACTCTATCAGGAACCTTTCTTGGTGTCTTAATTTGCCTTTCTATATAAAGAGGGTAACTTTCTGGAGAGTCAGATGTTGCAAACACTAACACAGACTCATGAATCTCCTGTGGAAAACCCAGGGAAACACACAGTGTGTCCTGTTTGGCAAAGAATCAGAATAATGGATGGGGAAAGCAGAGCATGTGAGTAAGTATCACTGAATGGACTCAGGAGGTTTAGATACTTTGTCTAAACCTAGAGTGACTTGGCCACTTTGTTTTCCACCTATCAACTCCTATCAATCCCCTTTGGGGATTGAGATTTCTCTCTGCTCATGTCACATGGACTTCTCTCTTCCCTGCAAAAGCAGCCTACAGAGAATGTGGTAGAAATTCCTTCCCTCTTTTTCCTCCTCATGATAAAGTATAGGAGTATGAAGAAGTCTCATATCTTCATATTCATGCACTTTTCAAATGTAGCCCTTGGGTGATGCCTAACTTATTTTTAGCCACCTTACCTGCACATGTTGCATTAAGCCATCCATGTGGTCTTACCTGGTCTGTTTCATGACAGGCAGAAGATATTTGTGGTAAAGATCAACAGGGTTAGGACCATTGTCTGTGGTAGGGAATAGTATAAAGTTCACTGAAGGGATAGACTCAGTGAGCTCATAAGTGATGTGTTCTAGTCACTGAGCTAACCAGTCTTAGATGTTTTATAAAAACACCCAGTGGAAGAAGGATACTCACAGGCAGCATAAGCATGGTCCCTGGAGGTCCTGGCAGACCATCAGCTCCAGGAAGGCCTGGGCGGCCAGGAGGACCCTATTGAAACAGAATGAAAACAGAATCAATCAAGGTATGATTCCATACAACACCTCCTACCTTTCAAGTCCTCTATTTGGTACTGTAGGGAATAAAAAGGAATTAGAAGGCATGACCCCTTCACTCAGGGAGTTTGAAATCTGACTAGGGAGATACACAAACACATGCCTAACATGTACACACACACAAGCACATCAAAGAACAATTAAAGACTGTAGAGTCAAGTGAACAAGCATTTATTAAGCATCTTCTATGGGTCAGACACTATGCTAAATACAGGGGATACAAAGGAAGGCAAAAGATAGTCTCTGCTCTCAAGGAGTTCACAGGCTAAAGGGGGACATAATATGCAAACAATTATATGTATATGTATATGTATAAGCAAGATATATACAGGATAAACTGCAGATAAACAATAGAGAAAAACAGCCTTAAAGGGGATTGTGAAAGGCTTCTCTCAGAAAGTGAGTCTTTGCTGAGATCTGAGGGAAGCCTGGAGGTGGAGAGAATGAGGGAGAGAGTTGTGGGAAGATGGGTCAGGTGGCAAAACTTTCTGGAGTTGGAAGACAATATCTTGTGTAAGAAATAGAGAGAAGGCTGGTGCCATTGGCTTATAGGTTAGGAGGAGGTAAATAGGCATAGCAAGGCTAGAAAGGTAGGACAGAACCAGGTTAAGAAAGGCTTTGAAAGTCAAACAGAAGGTTTTATATTTGATCCTGAAGGTCATAGGGAGCCATAGTAAAGTACTTCATTATATAGTACAAGCTATAAATAAATACAATAGGCAGTCAGTGAAGGGAAAAATTATAGCAGGCTTAAGCCAGTGGGGAAGGTCTCATGGAGTAGAGGAAATAAAAATAGGTCCTGGAAAGACTTGGAGGTAGAAGAGGGTGGCATTCTAGGAATAGAGAACAGCTTGAGCAAAGGTAGGGACATGTGGTTTTAGGTAGGAAGAAGGCAGCGATATTGTCAATCCAAAATTCTCCTTTTAATTTGTCATACTTAAACTGGCAGACCACATAAACGTCAAGGGAAGAACCCATTGATAAACCCAAATTACCCAATAATGTAAATGGGTGTTTTTCCCATTTCTTTTTCAACGGATCCATGATCTCTTCCATGTAGACAATCTCTCCATCAGTCTACACTGCAACCTATCCCAGTCTAAATAGTTTATATAGTCATAGATCATTCATTGAGAACTAGTTACTTGGGATGTGTGGCCATCCAGGTAAAGGCCAGACTCAAGTTCACCATTACTTAACAGTCTATTAAATTTACAAATAAATATTCTTTTCAAGCCCCCTAAAACACTTTCAAGGCACTAATTTATGTCAAAACAACCAAAAGGATTTTTAAAAAGCCCACTCATTTATCTATATATCAAAGCAGGTTCCCAAAGGACTTCTGCTAAACAACACTTTGATTAATGAACTTGGTTAGCAAATTCTACTGTTGTATAGCCTTAAAAATATTATTTTTAAAATATACTATTATGTCTTTTCAACTAGCCGAAATTAGTGAGGCTTTAACTATATACACTAGACCATACATGACTGTACAGAAAAAGGCAACTGAATTCTTCTCTCCCCTCCACCCCCACAAACAATTTAGAGGTGTTCTCTAAAGTCTTTTACTCCAGAGGGCAATCTTCTAAGGACTGATATATGCAAGTTCTACTATTCCATATCGGAACCTACTCAGTTGAGTTCATTCAATTTCAGAAAATACTTGACTCCTAAAGAAGAAATATCAGATTTTTTCCCCCAAATCCATAGCCAAGAAAATGAAAATTCAAGATAGTTCTCATGGGATTTATAATACAGAGGGATGCAGTTGCATCCTCTGAGTTTAAGTAATACCTTGACTGGGATTTTGGACAGAGTTTTGAGTGAATAAGAATGAAGAAAGAAGCGAAAGGAGAGACGGAGGAAAAAAATCACTACTAACTATGAATAGTATAAGTGACTTTCTAAGACTTTTTCTTCAAAATAGTAGACTCCACTGTTTCAGGAAGGAGAAATAAGGCTGTGTGTGTGTGTGTGTGTGTGTGTGTGTGTGTGTGTGTGAACACAGGTGAGCAGATATAAGTTCATACACATAAATGTATTCTCTCAAACTTTTTGCACGTTATCAGAACCTTGAGAAGTATGCCATAGTGAGAGGCAGACCTGCAACTCACCAGTGCTTTCCTCACTCTACTATTTTGTCTTTTAAAGAAAATAAAGGTGGTATAAATAAAACTGTAAGTGCTCTCTTAAAGGATTCGTAGGGAAGAGAAATCATTCTGGATTTGGAACAGTTCTTCTGGGATGTTAATTTTGAAAACTTTTACCAATGAGAAGATAAATGTAGCAGAAAAAAATAATATTTCAGTCCTGATACAAAATAGGTTAATTGGTCTCCTTTTATCCAGTTTCTTCTTTCTTCAATCTATTCTCCACCAGACCCACAAAATAACCTTCCTAGCACACAAACCTAATCATGTTCTTCCCCTGCTTAGGCATTTTCAGTAGTTCCTAATTATCTTTAGGCTAAAATGTAAATTCTTTAGTTTGGTAATGAAAACCTTCACAATGTGGTGCTAATTTGTGGTTCCAGACTTACTGAATATTATTCCTCTTCTTGTACTCTGATTTGCAGCCAAACTGCCCCACTTGTTCAAATCCAGTCACAGACACTTACTAGCTGTGTGATCTTAGGCAAGTCACTTAATTTCAGTTTCTTCAACTACAAAATGGGAGTATGATAGTCCCTACCTTCCAGGTGAAGATCAAATGAGATAATATTTATAAAGTGTTTAACACAGTGCTTGGTACCTGGTAGGTGCTTAATAAATGTTTGTTCTCTTCCCCTGAATTTAGGATTCCATCTCCTGCCACTGCCTTTCCTTAGGCAGGCTGCCTATTCCCTATGCCTGCAAGTCACTTCCTCTTTATCTCTGCCTCTTAGAATCCTCAGCTTCCTTGAAGGCACAGTTCAAGGGCTATCTCATCTGGAAAGCTTTTCTGGCTCTCCTTCCTTGTTAGTGCACACTTCTTCCTCAAATGTTATCATCTAAAGGATGTAAGCTTCTTAAGAGCAGAGGCTGTTGTTCATTTTGTTTTTTCCTTCCCAGCGCTCAGCACAGTGCCTGGCACATTTGAGGGTTATGTTTGTAATTTCATCAGTGGAGGAATTTAATAAATGCTTGTTGAATTGAACTGAATTGACCTGAAACAGTAACATAGCTTGAGAAAAATGAACAACAGACCTTAAAAGAGCCCAGTGATTTATCTGCATAAAGTACAATCTCCTGAGCTGTAAGACAGAGGCTGCATTTCAAACTAG
Organism: Pseudochirops cupreus; assembly: GCA_028627135.1. Classification (NCBI taxonomy): domain Eukaryota; kingdom Metazoa; phylum Chordata; class Mammalia; order Diprotodontia; family Pseudocheiridae; genus Pseudochirops; species Pseudochirops cupreus. Next base: position 220,289,871 of record CM053581.1, read on the forward strand.
ACCATCCATTTTTCAAGACTACTGTGCAAATGGGCCCATGATATGGCTCTCACACTGTTTACTTAGCTCAAGTCAGACATATGGGACTTTCCGACTTAGCTGATGAGGAGTTGATAGGTACATAAGTCAGTTCCAGCTGCTGGATTAAAGGCACAATAAATAATTTGAGCTGGCCTCTTCTCACACAAAAAATCTCTTCTTAAAATTTAGTATTTGATAGATTGGTTCCCAAATCACTACCTTAACTCAGTGTCCTTGGTCAAACACAGTGGTTTTTTTGTTTGTTTGTTTTTAAGCAGTTGTATAATATGACTTGCATCTTCCATTCATACACTACACACACACACACACACACACACACACACACACACACACACACACACACACACACACACAATGAAGCCTTCCAAAGGAAGAAAAAGGTGTCTTGAAAATAAAATAAAAATTTGGTATTTAAATAACAAAATGATTTTCCTGAAGAGTAGGAAAGAGATTATTGGACTGAATGTGGCTATGGAGGGTTGATGTCAGAGGGCACACACAATAGTAATTTGCTGCAAAATATTTGAGATTAAACAAGCAAGTCTTTATCTTAAAATCAGGATGCAATGAAAAAGCATAAGCCTCACAGTCTAGGATTTAGAATAGGTTGGTGAACAAAACTCTGAATATTGACTCATAATGGCTGTGGGGAAAATAACCTCGAATCTCTCGCAGAAGCCTTTATCTTGATACATTCTACCTTTACCACAGGAAAGAATCAGAAGTGAGGAAAATAGAAACAATAAAGCTTTCTAAAGATTTTCAAAATGCTTACACCTTAAAAAAAATATTTTATGGTGTTGTTCCCACATAGCACAAATTTGGAATTCCAATGGCTTCATTTACACTAAACTCAGGAGACAATAAGAAGTAAACCTAAGCGTCCCCAACTAAAGGGGTAGAACATGCATGCTAGGTCGTGTAGTGGACAGAGGTCCAGGCCTGGAGTCAGGGAGACTCAGGCACTTACCAGCTAGGTGACCCTCAGCAAGTTAATTAGCCCATTTGCCTCAGTTTCCTCATCTGTAAAATGAGCTGGAGAAGAAAATGGAAAACCACTCCAGTATCTTTGTCAAGAAAATCCCAAATGGGATCACAAACAGTCGGATGTGACTGAAAAACTACTGAACAACAACAGTAGAAAGATCATTCAGACGGGAAGTAAGAGGACCTGGTCTCAAACTCCGGCCCTGGCCCTGCCAGTTACTGTATGACTCTGGGAAAATCACTTAACTTCCTGGGGATTTGACTCAGTGACCTCTAAGTTCCCTTCTAGCTCTAAATCTATGAGACTGGTATTTGCACCAACCCTACTCCACTCCCCAACTAACTGGATTATTCAGTTCACTTTTATCATGGGATTGGAGGAGCCTGTCTGTGTAGTTCATGCTACTTTCTATGGGATCTTGAATTTATCAGAAAATCCATCCCTCTTTCCAGGTCACCTCAGACCCTTTCCAAGACACTCCTGTTTGTGGAAATAGCCAAGACACTGCTATTAAACATTTAAGTATTTATTAAAGCAGGCCCCTTAAAGGCCTCTACTGAACAACATGTTGATTAACAGACTTTGCCAGAAAAGTTCGTTGCTTTATGTTCTTGAAAATATTCTATCATATACCTTTAAGCAAAACTCAGGGAAGTTATAGGACCTAACCAAGATGACACAGCTATGAAATGCTAAACTCATGAGTTGCTAAATTCATGTCCTCTGACCCTGAACCCAGTACTTGGTCTTCTGCATCAAGCTGTGTGTGCATCTGTGTGTGATCTCTGGAGAGCAAAACAACAGAATTTCTCTCACAATCTATCCATCTTGCCTCCCACCACACAGATGCTATTCCCTCAACTTTTTTCTTAGGGAGTTAGGGAAGAATTAAAGCAAATTTTCCCCAAACAGATGTCTGAATACGCACAGTTCAGAATAACACCTACCTACTCAAGGCTTAAATGAGTTTCCCTGAGATGACTATTTCAATTTTATTATTCTATGGCTTTGGACACAGTCTGTTATCATATCATGTCATGTCACATCATGTGTATCATGTAGACGTAAATATTTTTCTACATCTTACTAAAGTTTTCCTCCAATGTCTTGTCATGACATGGAGATGGCCCTGCATTCTCAAAGGCTGCACCAGCAGAGTACAGTCTGTTGACTAAAGTAGGAAGGCTTCAAATACAGACTCAGGGAGAGGTTGCATGGATATTGCCCAAGAATTAGGCTAGTTTAGGCTTGACCCATGGTGCTATATAATGAGAAAGCAGAGAGCTAAAAATCAAGAAAGCTGCCTTCCAGTCCTGCTACCACTCCTAGATGTATTTCCTTAGGGGAGTCACTTCCACATCAATTGGTCTTAGTTTCCTCCTATGTAAAAAAAAGAGATCTAGATTAGGTGATCTTTAAGATACCTTCTAGCTTTGAGGTCCTAGGCCCATTAGAGCATTAGTCCAACAAAAGAGAGATTATTATGGTTCCCTCCCCACCCCCACTCCCAAATCAGGGCAGTCCACTGAAATTATCTGTTAAGGCATAGATGGTGTTGTGATCTTCATGGTGGAAAAAACTTCTACTTGGATAAAATCATGAACCTTGAAGTGTTGAACTATTGAACTATCTATCTATCTATCTAATACATGTATGTGTTGTACATGTATGTATATACATATATCCATAGAAATGTTTTATATATACATGTTATATATACACACGTTTCATATGTGTACATAGACACATGTATATATGTATGTATGTGTGACCTGTAAGAAATACTACCATTTCTCATATTTTGACACTATTTTTGGTATGAACCTGATAAATGTGTTTATAAAACAGTTTTTGTATAACCTTGCAAATAAGTTTTGAACATTTATTAGCCCACAGATTTACTTTACCAGCATGGCTTGCTCCCAGGAGGTAAAGACACAGTGAAATAAATGAATTCTATACTACTCACCCAGCATAAACTGTTACTCACAAGGCTGTGGTTATTTTCAAAACTAATATAGTACATGCCAGACACCAACTGCACATAAATCAGCCAACCCCTTTTCATGCTGAAATTGCCTTGAAGCTGAGCTCTAGGACCTCATAGCAGCAAACTGGGGAGACCAGCCACCAAGGGCATTCATTACGCACTGAGATCCCTTTATATAAAGGAAGCAGCTTGGTACAGTGGAAAGAATACTGGTCTTGGGGCAAGAAGATCTAACAGGGTCAGATTCCAGTTCTGGTGCTTATTAACTGTGTGATGCTGGGCCAGCTGTTGTAGATACATTGTGCCTCAGTGTTCTCATCTGTGCAATAGGAATAACAACACAGAACTATGGTGCAGAAAATACTTGTGAACCTTAAAGCATGACAGGAATGGGAGTTGTTTTTTGTTATCATAAAGCTCATATCTGAGAAAGAAACTGGGCTTTACATCTGCTCCCTGTACTATATCAGGCTTGCACCATCTGTATTCGTTATATTTCAAAGAGTATGATTTCACCCACAGTATAACTGAATTCACATAGCAATGAGCAAGGAAAGGCCGCTACACTTGACTATATTTGGCAATGAGCCTGAGTGGCCTGTTAGAGAAGGTGTACTGGCAGAAAGGAATAAAAAAAAGAAAGACAAGAAAAAAGAAAAAAATATGGCTTAGTACAGGTATATAGCTATTTAATAGTAGGGAGTTGCTGTTACATGTTTAATAACCAGATTGGGGGGGAGGAGTGTACACACAACACATTTTAAAGTTTATTTTGAATTATTAACATTTCCTCCATTACTTTCTCAAGTCTAGACATTGACAAAACAATAAATCAAGCCCTTATTTGTAGCATTTGCACATTTCTGAGGTGTAAATTCTCACACTGATAATTTAACAATTGTCCAAGTAGAGCTGGATCCAGCATACCATTGGCACAAGATTTTAGTCACAATCATAGAATCACAGATTCAGAACTAGAAGGGACTTCAGAAGGGATTGAGTTCAACACCTTTATTTTACTTATCAGGAAACTGAGGCGCAGAGGTTAACTGACATGCCCAGGATCATACATTTAATGGCAGCAGTGGGAAGGGATATTGGACCTTTGGTTCTTCTTCCTTCTTGTTAAAAAAAGTTTCCCGCTTTTTTTCTATATCAAATCGCTTCCTGCTATACCCCTTCTACCTCTATGAGCCTTTCTTTGTACTAAAAAGATTAGTGAAATCAACCAGGGTAGCAACTATTATCTGGCAGTGTATACAACATTCATCACCCACAGCTCCCTACTTGTCTGATGGAAGAAGAGAGGTGTATTTCCTTATCCCAACCCTAGGCCTAGGAGTGGCCATTATGATCACATTATTTCATTCTTCATGGAATTTTAACAAAGCATTTGGGTAGGGGATGTTGCCTTCCTTCAGATAACTAGCATATAAGAAATGTATTTTGAGAGGATCCTGGGTTCTATCATTCCTTCTCATGAAAGAACTCTTTTATGTCTAATTCTAGTCAATGCCATACAGAGAATGAAACAGGCAGGGTGGAGAGAGGTGTCATTCTCAGCGATTTCATAGGCCTTAGGCACGTGCTTATTTCAACCACAACATATTAAATATACCAGGAGTGTACAAGCTCTGGTGGTTATCCAAAATCTATCAGGGGGGTAACATCACAGCAGTTCACCAATGCCAGTTGGATCTCCCAAGAGTTAATTAGATGATAAATAAGCTTAATTCTTTTTAATGGTTAAAGTACTCATGAACTAGAGAGCTACAAAAACACCATGCTCACATTTTAAAAACAAAAAATCCATTCTAATCGTATCATTTTGGGGGAAAAGATTTAATTGATTGTTAGCTGCTTCAGATTGCTGGTAACTGGTGTGTGTTATTAAATGGATGGCCAAGAGGGCAATAACTCACTATTAGGATGCTCAGTTGCCATCTAAGTAATGCTAATGTTACCTTCGAAGTCAGAATTTTGCTCCAACTAGACTTTGTTGAGGGAGTGTATGTGTGGGGATGGGAGGGCAGCAGCAATACTTTCAAACAACTTTCAACTTCCAAACAGCTTATACCATTTTTGTAAGTGTATGCTTCATCTCTGCCAACTAAATCACAAGACTGTTGAAGGCAGGAATTCTTATTAATTAACTCCTTAATTAATTATTAATTAAAGGTAGTTATAGCTGCCAGTGGCTAGTTCTCCATGAGCTCTAACACTGGGAAATTACTTTTTCTCTTTGGCCCACCCCCTGCACCATGGTGTGGCTAATACAGGGTCTTATGCATGCCCAGTGTTCATTAACTGGGGCAGACTGACAAACTGCCATTGTGTTGTCAGATTCTGGCATCTTTGTAAATGTCATCCAGATCTGTGAACACCCAGAGCTCTAATGATTTCAGATTCTGTTAACTGCTTTGCCAATATTCATAGATGGGAAGTCTATTAGAGTTGTTTGTCCACGAAAATACACTAGTGATTTGCACCAGTGCTGAAAGAATCAATTCCCAGGCAGTATTGCAGTGAAAAAGTCATCTGGCCCCAAACTGGATTCAGTAGTCAAGATACATGGGGACCAGAGTTCTTCATCCTTAAACTCCTCTTGACCACAAGGTTAAGGTTAAAGAAACCAGCTCAGAAAGGATGATAGTCAGCTCAATATCAGCTTTCTGGCTAGAGTTGATGATAAGGAAGAGAGGTAAAATGAAAATACTAGCAGGAGAGATTATATACCAAGGTGTAAGGTCAGTTATGGATCCTAATTGTTAAGGATGAGGTATATAAGGCAAGGGGCAGCTAGATGGCACAGTGGATAGAGTGCAGGGCCTGGAGTCAGGAAGACTCATCTCCCTGAACTGAAATCAAGCCTCAGATACCTACTAGCTGTGTGACCCTAGGCAAGTCTCTTAATCTTGCTTGCCTCAGTTTCCTCATCCATAAAATGAACTAGAGAAGGAAATGGTAAAATACTCTAGTATCTTTGCCAAGGAAACCCCAAATGGGATCATGAAGAGTTTGACACAACTGAAAAAAATGGTGTAAACCATTGAAAGTTACAGGATTTTAACTCTAGGAAGTGAGTTGGAATGTGTGGTTCATCTCAGGGATTTACTGCATTCTTATCCTGAATATGGATTCAGTCTCCCTTGAACCAGTCCCCAATTCTTTATTCCTACTGCTACCATTCTAAAACAAGCCCTGAATATTATTGCAATTGTTTTCTGACAAGTTTTCCTGCCTCCACTCTCTCCACTCTGTAATGAATCCCTCATGCCATTGCCAAAATAACCTTTTTAATTTTTTTCAAATTCAGAGATATGATTATGCCACTCCTCTGCTCAAAAATCTTCAGTGACTCCTTACTGCCTACCAGACAAAGTTCAAACTCCTTTGCCTGACATTCAAGTCTATCTACAATTTGATACCCCTTCCTCTGTATTTCTAGTCATTTTTCATGAAATCCCCTCTATACACTCTGTGGGTCCAGGAATATTTTTGCTACTCTTTAGCACTCCCTGTGCTCTTCTGTTTCCATGCCTCTGGTACACCCGTGCTTGGCAAGTCCTCTCTCCTCTTCACCTGCTGAATTCCTAGCAATCCTTTAAAGCCCAACTTGCATGCCATTTCAATCTTTCCCTGACAACACTGCTGTCAATAAAATCCTTTCTCTCTGGTCCTCAAATATTATTTTGTATTGTACTCTCTAATGTATTTATCAGGTCTTCTTGTCTACCCTAGTTATCTATGTTTTTCATCCTTCTACTAGACTATAATATAAATTCCATGAGGGTGAGGATCATGTCCTAGCTAAATTCTGTATATCCTCCAGGACCTATAGTTTACAAATACTTAATATAGATACTTAATAGACACTTAATATCTGATGAATGAATAATTATCTAAGAAGAGTGGAATACACTCCAACCATACATTCCCTGACCTCTGTTTCATTGGCCCCTGGACTGAGTAGACTACCATAAGCCTAGGACGCTCCTTTGCTAAATGAATTGCCTCAATGTGGAGTATTGCAACAGCACATCTTGATGCAGGTACGCATATTCACAGTTTCACAACCAGTCCCAGAGAGACACCTGGAGTAGGCCCTGTATCGTGTTACTGCTTCACACCTCGCTCCTCTACATATTGCCAGAGACTCCAGCCCCAAAGGCAGAGACCAGATTATTGCTGTCAAGAAATCAAACTTGAATTCTATTCCAGTCAACAAAAGATACCATTCAATCACAATCACCTGTACAAGAGGCATGACATAGTGGAAAGAGGCCTGGCTCTGGGGCCAGATGCTTAATAACTGTGTGTCCTTGGGCAAGTCACTTGGGTTGACCTGGATGACTCCTGAGGTCCCTAGGTTCATAATCCAATGATAGACATCCTCAGGACCTTAATGATCAGAATTAGGGAACATATCTCCATCATTGCATAGCTGTCCCAACAGGGAAGGGAAAATGGGCTCCCCATGCTCAGTCACAGAGGGTCTCCATCAATTCTGTAGCACCTCTCATGGGGCACAGAATTAGCTCCAAGACATAGGCCCTCACCCAGGTGTTCCTTTAATATAATCAGTTATCTTCTGGCATAGAAGTTTGGTTTTGCAGGAACACAGGGTAATCCTAACAGGTCTATAATGCTCACCAGAAACTACAGCCAGAATTTGTGGTTCCTTTGCTGTGTATGTTTGTTTGTTTGTCTGGATGCTCAATTCTGTGGAGAAGGCTGGGAATAACAGGCTACAGAGCCAAGA
>CM053581.1:220298152-220320802 GCA_028627135.1 Pseudochirops cupreus
TAGCTGACTGATGTCCCTTACACAATATACTCTTATCTCCTGTGTCTTTGCTTTTCTACTGGCTGTCTCTCTAGCCTGGAATGAGCTCCCTCCTCATCTTGGCATCCTAGCTTCTTTGGCTTCCTTCAGTATTCAGTTCAAACCCACTTTCTGCAGGAGATCACCCCATTAGAATGAGAGTTTCTTGAGGTCAAGGACTGTTTTGGTGCTTCTTTGTGCTGCCACTGCTTAATATGGTACCTAGCACATACTTCCAGTTGCTGTTCTAATACTGTTGACTAAATGACTGTTTCAAAGTTTGCCTGTTCCCTAATAGTATCTTCATTAACACTATCTTCAACAAAGGTGAAGATGACTCATAAAAATACAAAATTTCATGATATTTGATGCTAAGGTAATGTAGGTTAGTGAATAGAGTACTGGGCTTGGGATTCAGGAAGACTGGGATTCAGATCTTCTCTCTGATAGCCAAGACTCGGGCAACTCTCTAAGACTGTCTATCATATTTTAAACGTCTTAAGATTTGCCTCTAGGGGAGGAAATTCCTACCCTGATAAAATCCTCAATACTTTATTATCTCAGTATTGTAAAATCAACACTCTGAGCAATCGACAGAGAAAACTCTCTATCCTGAACTCAAGACTGTATTAGCCTAGCACATGCTAAGTGCTCAATAAAGAGTTACTGATTAACTAACCAATGAGAAGGTGTCAGCATGAATAGGAAAAGGGAGTTTCCTCATCTGGAAGTCCCATGAGCCAATGAAATCATAAGTCTAGTCCCTACCTACACTCATCTTTTTATACCTTGAACCAATATTTTCCCTAAATTTTTATTGGTACAATCTGGCAATTTGTGGATGGGCTGATTCCTGCATTTTATTTAAAATAACAGTGAAACTTCATGGCTTTCTGATTTAAATAAGACATCTTTTATACCCTCTGTCTTGTCTTCTTAAAGGGTTTCTCTGAGCACAGCACTGTTAATAGCCCATTTACTGATCTTCAAGAATCCTGTCACTCTTAGGTTTTGGAGTCCCTCTTCCATTAGTCCCTCACTTCTCTCTCTCCTGGCTGGATCCCTGCTTGGGCTTCCTTCACTAGGTAGGGACAGACCTATGAGTGTGGGCAGGAAAAGTATGAACCTAAATCACAGAGCAGCCTTGGGACTGAGGGGCCCAGAGGCAGCTCTTAGATTCCCGTGAGAGAGAAGGTGACTTTTACTCATACTGACCCCTGCACTTAGGTAGTACAGTGGATAGAGCACTGGAACTGCATTCAAGAAGATATGAGTTCAAATCCAGTCTGAGACAATTACTAGCTGTGTACCCTGGGAAAGTCACATGGCCTCAGTTTGCCTCAGTTTCCTCAATTGTAAAATGGAGATAATACTAGCATCTACCTCCCAGGATTGTTATGAAAAACAAATGAGATGATAATTATGAAGTATATGGTATAGTTCCTGGCTTACAGTAGGCACAATATAAATTCTAGTTATTATTATTATTATGGTGAATATGGTGGGCATGAAGAGGCAGCATGATATAACCAACAAAGAATGCCCTAGAGGAACAAGCATAAAGAATGTAATCAAAGAGTTGATTAACAGAGAGAGAAACTGGACTGGTCTCATAGCAAGAGTAAAGAGGGACAGGTGAATGGTCAGAATGTTTCACTTGTACCTTCATGATGTCAGGGAAAAAGAAGTATAGATTCTAGCACATAGGGTTGTAGGGCACCACCCAAGTACCAGCCTCAGGTGTGAGCAGAGATGTGAGAAAGAGAGAGAGAAAAGTAGCCAGACAATGTGGGTCGTCCAAGGAAGAACCATGAACTCCGTTTATTGATGCTTAGAGCAAAGTTTTTAAAGATCCAAATGACAAAGATTCAAGTATCCTTATCTCAATCATATCCTGGAATATTAGTACTAATGGAATAGTCAGCCATACCTGGGAAGTAGCTTGGATAAGACAAGGCTTGTTATCAAGGACCCAGGAAGTCATGGGGAAGGTCAGTTGTATTTTATTAAAATGTATCTTACAGGACAAAGGATGCTCCCTCAGAGCAGGCCACAATCTCAAAGACATTTGCATAGAAACCAGTCTCAAAGACATCTGTATAGAAGCCGGATCCCCAAGAATCAAGTATTTTGACTTACAATAGTCTTTAGCATGATATGATAAGGAACATGTCCTTTTTGGTGCCTGAAGTTTGGGGGTAAAAGTTTTGATGTCAGGATATCAGACAGAAGTCCTTTCAAGTGCACCCCGGAGGTTCCTTCAGGGGAGCCAGCCTTTGCAAGCCACATCACCTCTAGAGGAATTAGGGTACATAATTAAGGTCTCTTATCTGAGTCTTGGATCAGGCCTATTTGGCTCCCCACATAGGGTGGACCCACTTCTTAGAGGACATGGATGAGAAGTGCATAGGAGGGGCAAATATGGATGGGTTGTAATCTGTATATTCAGAGGAAACTCCTGAACTAATGAGATCATAGATCAAAGTGAGGATTTACGGATTTGACTTCTGATTCCATATATAGGAATCTATCTAGCCAGGAGTACATTAAAGTTGAGTTCCTTTACGTGTACTGCAGGTAGTTTCATACTGAACCATAAACACTCCCAGAACAATGCTCAACAAGTGTAGAAGTGTCTACTACATGCCAAGCACTGTTAGTTAGAATGCTAATACAAAGAGAGATACAAACCTTATTCCCAAGGAACTTACATCGCCAGTCATCTTCCTAAGGCACAGATCTAACCATGTTGCTTTTCTTTTCTTTTTTTTTTTGGAGGGGGGAAGGTAGGGCAACTGGGGTTAAGCCCAAGGTTACGTGGCTAGTAAGTATTAAGTGTTTGAGGCCGGATTTGAACTCAGGTCCTCCTGACTCCAGGGCCGGTGCTCTATTCATTGTTCCACCTAGCCGCCCCACCATGTTGCTTCTAACTCAAAAAATTCCAGTGCCCCCCTATCATACCCAAATATAAAATCCTTTGTGCTTTGAAGGCCTTCATGACCTGCCCCCACCCACCTTCCCAATCTTCTCCTACCTAGGTTAAAATCCCGTCTCTGACATTCTGACACTCATTAGTTGTATGAGACTGGACAAGTCATTCAAGCTCTCTAAGGCTCAGTTTCTTCATCTATAATACCTCAAGTACCTATCTGATAGAATATTTGTAATGTATATACAGAGTGTGTGTGTGTGTGTGTGTCTACACACACACACTATACATACTATCTTGAAAAAGATTGAGATTAAACAAAAAAAAATGGAGCTCACTCCATATATAGGAATCTATATAGAGAATAGGTTTAAGGTGCTTTGAAAACTTTAAAGTGTATCAGTTTTTACTAAATCAGTAAATCAGTTATTACTAACCCTACCCCTGTTTAACACAGTGCCTCTGAGTAGTGTGGGGATCACTGTAGATAGAATCTCTCCTGTACTTGAATGCTCTGTAAGGAATAATACTACCATTTAAATTAATTTTGTAGTATTTTCATATCTGGCATTTCATTTTCCACATGTAATTCTGTGAAGTTAAAAGGACCATTATGATCCCAGTTTTACAGATGAGGATCTCAAGGGACAAAATGGTTAAGTAATCTGCCTAAGGTCACACTGCCAGGATTGGAGTGGAGCTTTCTCAGCTCTTAAAGCATGTTTTGTAGTCATTAGAATACAGCATACAACTCTCAACTTCCAAAGACTCAATGCCTCTAAATTGAAGAGGGTGATTTGAGGTAGGTGCACTGTAATATGGTACAAAAAGCCCTAGACTGGAGACATGGGTCACATTCACCCAGAAAAATGCAAGCATTAAAAGCAGGCATACTTAAGGCAAGTTGTTTATATCAGCATCTTTTTCTTTGCCCCCAAGTGTGATGAATCAGTAAGAGCTTCTTCCCTTTTCTCTCCAGAATGCTGAATTTATCTCCTACTGCCCAAATGCACAAAGCCCTACTATGGACTTTATTCATTATGTGAAGCACTCAGTCCCTAAAAGCTTTTAGCCATAGCTTCTGATGGACATTATAGGCTCCCTTCCCTTTACTGAATGCCCTCCCTTTACTGAATGCCCTCCCCTCCCTTCATCTCCACTCCCCTGCAGTGTATGCTCACTCGTCCAGCCCACAGTCTTAGCAAAGTGAGAATTGGACTCTGATTCAACAGGGTTGAATGTTGTCATTGGCAGTCTTTGAGCCCAGGGCCTTTTGCTGAGGGAATCGAGTTCTGTCTTTTCGGATAATGAGATTTTATCCAGGCTGTGTTTCTATTATGGACTGAGGAAATTGTGAAGTTTTCATTGGAGAGTGTGAGCAACCTTGAGGGACCACGTAGTGTGTGAAAACTTGAAGTAAGACCAAGCTACGGAGACCATAACTGCCAAAGCATTCCCCACCTTATATTTCTTCTTGTGGTATTGCTGTGTCTAACCACACACTCAGGTTCTATACTTCCTTTACGATTCTATTTAATTCTGGGTTTCCTCCTTTTTGACTTAATCTCCTTGGGTCATTGAGCTAAAGCCAATCGTGGTATAAACTATTTTTAAATCCAGGTCTCCCTCTATTTCCAAATCAAATATGCAAACACAAATACAGAAATTCAAGGAAGTGTTGCAATCCCAGCTGCCTATAGTGTAGACTTAAAAAAATAGCAATGGTACTTCCTGCTTGTAAACTGGAAGGGACAAGCAATTTGGAAAGACAAATCAGACTTGTTCTAGGGCCAGAGGAGATGTGGCCGGAGGGCACATGGTCCAAGGAGCAAAAACAAGGAAATTTGCCTACCACCTTACTGCCTACACTCCCTGGCAAGGGTTTCTTGCCAGTTCGAATTTTCCGCTGGTCTGTCAAAGAGAGTTTGCTTTCTGCAACACCTGCATAAACGTGCAAGCTGACTTAGACTTGGCTGGGTACTGGAGATTCAGGCCAATGCTACTCATCAGGGCACTATCTGAGAAATTAGTAGCTTAAGGGTCACATACCATTGCTAAACATATTTCAGAAGAAATTTATTTTCATGACAACTCACTTGTCTCATGAAGGTACAGCTCCCTAGGAAAGCCGGGTTTCTCAACATCATAGGATTGTGGTTTTGGAAAGGATCTTAGAGAACATTGAGTCCACATCCCTCATCTGACAAATGTAAAAACGGTGGTCTATGGAGAACAGCTCAAGCAAACTAATTTTATTTGTATACATTATTTTCTCCTGCTCTCCACTCCAACAGCTAAGTAGATGCTTGAAGGCAAGGACTGCTGTGTTTTTCTGTTTTGGTTTGTTTGTGTATGTGGGGGTGGGGGTGGGGAGGGTGTTTATTCCCAGAGTTTAGCATAAAGCCTTGGTCTTAGTAAGGGCTTGACAAATGTTTGCTGAATTGAATTGAGAAGAGCTGAAAGAGGATGCACAATGTAGGGTATGGTGAGTTTCTCAGCTTGTTGAGAGTATAAGAGCCTGTGAAGGAATGTAAGAGGAATTAAGCTGAAAAAGATAGATTGAAGACAGACTTGGCTGTAGAACAGCCATTCTGAACCTTTTGGTACGGTGGACCCTTTGGGCAGTCTGGTGACAAGTTCATAGATTCCAGGTAAAGAACCCCTATTAGAGAGGGTCTCAAATGTAAAGTCCCATTCACTAGGCAAAGATCAGCTAATGGAGATGTTTCACTAGGACAATGAGATGATCAGAGCTAGGCAAGGCAGTTTTTCTCTAGGGTGGTCCTATGGATGGATTAAAGGGAGTAGACAATGGAAGCAGTGATACCAGATTAAAAAGGGACGGTTAAGGAACCAGAGTTGAAAAGGGGAGCCTCATTTGAGGAAATGGTCCAGGGATAAAACTAAAAAGGAAAAAAAAAAACAATCAAAACTTGAGGCTCAGAAAGTTTGAATGACTTTCCTAAAGGCACACAGTTAGTATGAGTTAGTTCAGATTAGGGTTTTTTGTTCATTTTTTAAGTTTTCTTTTTTTTTTAAATTATGAACTTAAACATGAACAAATATGGAAATTTTATTAAACCAAGAAGAACACAAAAAGAGGATTGTATATGAAATCATGAAGCTTTTCCACATACAACTTGGGTTTTATAAGTGTATATTAAATTTTACACAGTAGTACCAACAGTGCCCTATTTGTCTGGCTCCAGTTCTGAACTTCTCCTGCTTTTTCCTGTGTATTTTTAAATATTTCATCAATGATCTTTTCTTTCTTTTCTCTTTTGTTTTGGCATCATTATCATTACCCCTATTCTTCTTCTCCTCAACCATTTGGCCAAATAAAAGTCCTACCTTGTAACAAATAAATACAGTCAAACCAAACAAATGTACACCTTGAATCTTCTGACAATGTCTATCTCATTCTGTAGCTATGATGCCAACCAGGCCTTCTGACTCCAGGGAGTTAGCAACTTTCCTAGGCTCTGAAATTGTAGGGTAAGAGACACAAAGAGCTCAATGGCGCTAGAAGATCTCATTTCCCTCGTGCCCAATAAATTGGATAGATTCTAAGTGCTCCTGGATTTCAGAGAATCAAGGAATCCTAGAGGTACTCAGCAAGATTCCCATAAACAATGGGACTTCACCTGACCTTGAAGTATGGAGAGTATTTAAATAAGTTTCACTTAATGCAAAAAAACAAAACAAAACAGCAGAATGACCTGAATAACTCAATCAGCAGAGATAGCTGGTATGAACTATTTATTGCCAGAAAGCCCTCATTATCATAGAAGGATAGGGATTTTGAATCACAGAATCTCAAAGTTAGAAGGGACCTCAGAGGCCATATATTCTAAGATGGTCATTGGTCCAGGAATCCCAAATAGATGGTCATTTAGCCTCTACAGCAAAGGCCCTCAGTAAAGGGAATCCACTCCTACCTGAATCAGTCCCATTTCATTTTTGGACAGCTTTAATTATTAATAATTTTTCCTTACACTGAGCCAAAATCCACCTATTGTTGCCATTTCTGTCCTGTATGGGAAAAGAAAAGAGAATACTCTTGCATATGACAGCCCTTAGAATACTTGACAACAGCTAATATGTTCCCTGTAATTCTTTCCTTTTTTCCCCACTCATGTGGCATGGTCTCCAGACCTCTCATTTATGCTGACTGACTTTCTTTGATAAACTCTAGCTTATCAGTATCTCTCCTAAAATGTAACACTCAGAGCTGAATCTGATGAGTACTACCTGTGTGACCTTAAGCAAGGCATTTAACATTCCTGGTCCTCAGTTTCCATATCTATAAAATAAGTAGATTGTACTACATAACCACTGAGGTATCTCCAGATGGAGAGTCCTATGATTTCATGCCCACTGTCTATTTTTTGGTTTTCTTTTTCACATAATACATATAGTTTAACTTATATTAACTTTAATAAGCCCCTGAAAACAATATCTAGCATTTAGATAGCATTAACTCATTTGGTCTTCAAAACAATCTTGTGAGGTAGGTGATGTTTTATTTATTTTACAGATGGGCATGTATCTCTGTCTGGAAAAGAGAGGTTAAATGATGAGTCCAGTAAGGGTCTGAGGCAGTACTTGAACTCACGTCTTCCTGACTCCATGGCCTTCATCCTATCTACTATACCACCTAGCTGGGTAGAGAATACAGAAGGGTCACAGTTTTTATTAGCAGAAGGAGAAAAAACAGATACATTGAAACATTTTATTTTGTTTTATTTTTTTTAAACAATAGAAGTTAGAAGATAACTACTTAAATTATAATATTTAAAGCCTGACTCAAATGTCACTGTCTGAAGGAAGTCTTCGCTGATCCTCTTCCCTGACCCTTGGGACCCCACATAGCACTTTATTTATATTTTTCTAACACTTAAAATGTCATGGATTACAGTGAGTTCGTTATATGCTTCCCCCAAATTCTAAGCTCCAAGAGGACCAAGGATTATATCTTATTTACACTTGTTCACACCCCTCTGTGACTGCCACAGGATTCTATATACAGTAGACACTTAACGAATGCTTGCTGAATTGAAGACAATACAAGGGAGGATACAGTTAAGTGTCAGAGTATATGGGCCAGAATTGGGCGTAGAAACTGGATGCTGAAAGATGTTCCATTATTTGCACAGAGCTTGCTACAAGTCAATATGCTATATTCCTCTCTCTCTCTTTCTCTCTTTACATATATATATATATGTGTGTATATATATATGTACATACATACATACACACACATACACACACATAAACATATATATGTATATTCTTTTCCTGCAAGTTACATTGTATTCACCAGTCTTCCCCTTCACGTGTAGAAATGAGAACTTGCTTCAAGTGAATAGCACCCCAATAGCAATGAAAAGTAGCCACAGAAGATCCTAAAATGCGACGACGAATGATTTAAAAAATAACGATATAAGAGAAACAACAGCATATATTAATGTAGAGTTTAAAGGGTCACAAAATAATCCTTATTTCATTTGAGCTGCACGACAACCTTCTGAGTTGGGTAGCACAATTATCCCCAGTTAACAGATGAGAAAATTAAGCCTTAGAGAAAAGAAGTAACTTGTTTAAGGTCACAGAGCTAGTAAATGGCAAAGCCAGGATTCAAATTCGGAATATCTGAATACAAGTTTTCTATGTTTATGGAACTTCTTGAGATAATACAATAAAAGGTACATTGGATTTGTAGCCAAAAAACTTGGCATGATATATTCCCCAAGTGATAAATGATCAAACGCCATGAACAGTTTTCAAAGGAAGAAATCATGTGAAGAAACTATATAAAAATCCTATAGATCACTAATAATCAGAGAAATGCAAATTAAAGCATCCAGGATCAGATTGACAAAGTTAACTTAAAAGGTTCAGTTTTAGAGAAACTCGGAAAAGATTTATATGAACTGATGCAAAATGAAACAAGTAGAACCTGGAGAATAATAAGTACAATAATGACAACATTGTAGAGATAGCTTTGAATGACTTAAAAATTTCAATCAAAGAAATGACCAACTGTGATTTCAGAGGACCCGTGGTGAAGAATGCGGCTCACCTCCAAAATGTGGAATGAGACACATTTTTTTTTTGAAAGGCCAGTGTTGGCAATTTAATTTTGCTTAACTATGCATATCTGTTACAAAGATCTTTATTTTTTCCCAATGGGGTAGAATGAAAAGGAAAAATAAATGCTTGCTAAATGAAGAAAAATTAAAGCAAGCTTTTTCATTCAGAATATTTCTCTGCTAGTTGCTGTTTGGGGGATTTCACATTAAAAAAAAAATCAGCCGAAGGACAGCATCTGATCCTTAGTTTCCTAGGCTCGTCTTGCCAAAATAAATTAAATGAAAATCTGAACACTTGTTTGGACATTCTTCTTCTCTGATTCACCCCCCAAGAGATGGAAAAAGAAAGAAATGCTTGCCAGTGTTTGGCTAGATCATTTTATGAGGTTTTCAGAGTACAGGTGGGGTGTGATAATGAGTCTTTCACATATATAGCACTATTAACTCATTTTAAAGTAAATTTTTCATGAGGCCTAAAATTAATTCACCTGCACAACATTCCCACTTTATCCTCCTCCTCCAACCCTACCTTCTCCACCCACTAAAAATCTACAACCTCTACACCCAAACACACAGCAGTTTCACATTCCAGTCAAATTCCCCACCAGTGGCCTCCAGCCAATTGCTATTTCAGGAATGTTCAGGGTCACGTTTTCTCACAGTTCATATGATGCAAGATTACTAAATTTCACACCTACATCACCATCACAGCAAGTAAGTACTTCATGTCTGGCTGTATCCCAGAGGCCAGCACAATTCAAAGGTCAGTTATGGAAGACAGAGGTGGGGCAAGCATGGAGGGACTTCAAGATTCTCATTAGCTGCCTAGAAGGCAGCTCTCCCCTGCAGATAGTGCAAAGTGGTAGGAACACA
The DNA here is from genome assembly GCA_028627135.1 of Pseudochirops cupreus. NCBI lineage: Eukaryota > Metazoa > Chordata > Mammalia > Diprotodontia > Pseudocheiridae > Pseudochirops > Pseudochirops cupreus. The sequence continues at coordinate 220,308,065 of CM053581.1, forward strand.
GTAATGTGGTCAAGATAAGAACAACTAAGTTTGCCAATCTGGCTGCAAACACCCCCTATTTTAATGTCAGGGTGCCTTGTATATTGTGCCATCTCACCCTGATAGGAAGCTCTTTGTCTTTCATAGGCTCATAGAATTGGAGTTAGAAGGGACTTTAGAGGTCATTGAGCCCAGTCCCTTCATTTTACAGAAGAGGAAACTGAGGCCAGGAAGGTTAACTGACCTAGCCAGAGTTACAGTTAATAGGTGTCTGAGCTGGTATTTGAACCCAGGTATTTCTGACTCCAAGGCCAGCACTATCCAGTGCACCAAGCTGCCTCTTTGATTATCTAGAAATAGGTAGTTATTTAACTGACAATGAAATAGAACAGTGTCCATAAATATGAAAATCTGCATCACTGTCTTGTTCATTGTACAAGCAGAATTTTCAGACTGCAGTCTCAATTCTTTTAAAAGATAGACTTCTTTATATTCAATTCAAACCAATAAATGTGTTAAATACATACTGTGTACAGGGCATTATGGCAGGTCCTAGGGATATGAAGACAAAAATGATACAGCCTTAGCCCTCAAAACGCTTACATCTTACTCGAGGTGGGGAGGAGCTACGAGGTATGTCCAAATAAGTACATGCAAAATACAAAGCAATCCAAAGTTATTTCAATATCACAGCACCCTAGCAATATCCATTTTAGCATATAAAATCATGCTTCTATCTTTACATTCCTAGCACCCAGCATGGTGTTACATACAATAGGTACTTGGTAGATGTCTAAGGAATTGGATGAACCACTGAATCCCTATACTTTGCTGGTTCTCATTTGCTCTTCCATATTACAACTTGGAGGGCTCTTAATGGTCATATAATCCAATTCCTACTTGTATTTAAATAGAGGCTCCCATCTTGAAAATGACAGGAGAAAGAAGTAACTGAACAGCTGTAAACTGCTCCTGTTCTGGGAACATCAGTATTATAAGCCCAGTCTTAATGCTAGACACAAAAGCCCTCACCATTTTCTCCCCTCCACCTTAAGCACCTGGCATTGGCCACAACTAAGTGACTGTCCTTCCAACAGTCACGGATCTCCCAAAACACAAAAGTGAAAGGACAAAACATGGAAAACAATGACTCCTTCCAAGATTCTTTCTCCATGATCATAGAAGCTATGGTTCAGGGTGAAAAAGTCAAATGACCTCCAACTAATATTCTGCACAACTCATTAGGAAGACCCTCTTCCAATTCCCTTCCTCAGGGCAAAGTATTTAATATGACAATATACATCCAACTCTGCTAGACTCTAAAAGCAGTAAGGGAGCCACCTGCATTGGCCCACTGGGGGGTATCTGGTATAGGCTACAGTTTCTCTCTGGATTTTGGCAAAGGGCCTGGGTTTTCGCCCAAGATCAAGAAGAAAAAAAGAGGCCTGTAGAGTGAACATGTGTTTCATCCATTCCTACCTCCATGCAGAAGCCTCTATGCAAGGAACCAATCTAGAAGAGCCCAGACAGTAACACTGCTGTGTAAGTTAACAGATCTTAACCACACAGCCAATAAAAATCACTCTAATTCTGGCTTTGTGTTGATTTTTTGCTTAAATGGCAACAAAAAAATCTCTGACTAATAAAGTGATTGATGGTCTGGGAAAATTCTAAACTGGTGAGGTCAATAAGATGATTGAAGAGACCAGGAGAAGGAAGAAAAATAAGAGAAAAAAGAAGAAAAAAGGGGAGCAATAAGGAAGTCACCCTTGCCTGCATTCTGTGCGTTATCCTAGGTATCTCCTTTGCCCCATACCTCAGTTTACACAACATTAAAATATGAACAAACAGAACTCCAACTCAATAAAAGGCCTCATGGAAGTATTAGAACGAATTAGTAGACTGAATAACTTACCATCTGCTGAGGGTTTTGAGAATGGGATTAGTAGATGAGCTCTCTCAGTAGAGTACCTAAATTCTTGACCTCTGCCTGGTTCTTTTTCTCGACCCCCTTTTCCTCATTCTGTCTTTTAGTCTACTGCTTGATAGCAAAAAAAAAGAGTTTGTTGGGAGAAAAGTTTTTTTTTAAATAAAATCTTAAAAGAGGTGGCAAAAATAACAATATAATAGTTATTTAGTGCTTTATAATTTATAAAGCACTTTCCTCAAAGCAACTCCGGAAGGCAAATAATAAGGTATTATCATCTCCATATGAGGGATAAGTAAATGGAGGATCAGAGAGGTGGTGGTATTTGCCCAAAGTCACACTGATAGTAAATATTGGACCTACAATATTCAACATTTGGAGATTTCCATAGGTTTCACATGTCAGTGGGAGGAAGGAAACAAAACTTTATTAAGCATCTAATACACCCAGGTATTGTGCTAAGCATTTTACAAATATGATCTCATTTAATCCTCACCACAAGCCTGGGAAGCAGGGGTTCTAATTAGGCTCATTTTACAGCAGAGAAAATGGAGGCAGACAGAGGTTACATGAATTGCCTAGGGTCATATGGCTAGTTAGTATCTAAGGTCAGATTTTAACTCTGGTCTTTGTGACTGCCCTGCACTCTATCCACTGGGCAACCTAGCTGACTTGGAAAATCAAGGGTCCACAACATAAAAGATGATTGGAGATATCTGGTTATTTTCCCACAGCAGTATGGGAAGATCAGATTGTGAGGATTTAGAATTCTACAATTGGACAGAGTAATTGATGACCGAGAAAACTGAAAAAACATCCAGGCTGAAATCCTTTTCTAAGTCACTGAATATTAGTGAAGGAAAGGACCTTAGAGGCAATAATGACAATATGTGACATTTCTGTTGCAAAGTCCTTCACGTATATATTATCCCCTTTAATCATCACAACCACCTTATAATCTTGGTGCAATATTCTTATTTTCATTTTATAGATGAGGAAATTGAGGCTTACAGAAAGGAAGTACAACTAGTAAGTTGCAAAACTTGGATTTGAACCTAGTACTTTTGACTATAAGCCTAATGCTCTTTTCACTATTCTAGTTTTTCCTGATTTCTCTTTTCTTTCATGCCATCTTCTTTTCAATACCCTCTGTTCACACAGTCTTTATTCCATTTTACTACTGGTTCCAGCTTTGGTGAAAAGAAAAATGTAACTGTTCTCAAGCTAACTCCATCCCCCACTCTCACCCCACTACTCACTAACCTCCAAACAATTACCTTGGGAGGTCCCAAGGACAGACTTCTAGCATTGAAAAGACATAATGGGGATATGGCATTGTAGCCAAAGGCTCCCTAAAATTCCAGGCCTTCCCAAGGGCATTATTTTTACAAATGCCTTTAGCAAGAGCACCAGTAGATCAGGTCGCCGCCAAGAAAGAGAAACTGTCCTGACCAACAAAATTCCCAAATTAGCAGTGAGGGTGAACTTGTTCTTCATTTCCCAGGCAAGGTCTGCTTCATCTGAGATCACCCTTCATAATCGCATGTTAGGATTGTCTTTTCTGCTTGCCAATGCTTCAGTTGGAACATTCTCCTTGCCAGCAAAGCTGTTTATCCAATTCTCTTGCTTCAGCTGCAAAAGGATATCTAACGTTGCATGGTAAGCACGTCTCTGATCACTCTCTAATTTGCTTCATTTTACTATTTTCCTAATGTATGGGATCACCTCTGCAAAGCACATTCCATTTCTGAAGTCCCTTAGGTTTGATATGTCCCCCAGGACCTACATATCAGAAAATCCATTGTAAACCCTGACATGATGTCATTAAAAAAGGACAGGTTTCCAACATTACGTCACCCCCATCTGGACTGAGAAACAGGATTCAACTTCTCACAATTTCCATGGAACAAACCCTGAGCCCCTTGCTAACTATTCAACAAGAGAAATTGAATTAAGCAGTCAATTGAAAGTATAACGATGTTTTATCTAATGTGATCCATCAAGCAGATCTGTTCTGCATAAGCTCCCCCACCTTTCCCAGGCCAATGGTGAACGGTCAGACTATCTACCCTTTGCCAGCTAAATGTCAGGGGTAAACTCTTATTACTTTCCTTGCCAACTCACCCTATAGAGAACAGCCAGAATTCTGAAAGATGAATTTTCCTCCAACATAAGACCATAGAATAGTCTCCCTTATTAGAAAACATTAGGAGGTATTTATTTTCCAGATATTCCCAACCCTATCCATCATATAGTATTCTCAGTACAAACCAAACCCCTCTGAGGGCCCACTATATTAGTAATTCAGCTCCCAGAAAGGGAGGTGCCCTTAATCTTAGCCTAAATCCCTCCTATGTGGATTCTTGAACATTTCCTTCTGCCCATCCTTCCATAGCCTTTATCCTAGCCAAGGGTTTCACCATCACTACTTACCTCTATTCATTAGAGAATTAGCCAAACCCAAGAAGTCATATATATTCCAAGTTCCTGCCACCTATTTTAGCCTGGGTGGCTATTGCTACTTGAATGGCTCTAAGAGAGAATCTCAAACCCAGAGACTCATCTGTATTAATTAAACCTAGACTGCAAAATGAATTCAATAAAAGTCCTCTCTAAGTACATTCTTCATAATCAGTACAGATTTCATTGGTCTTTGCCAACAAAGTACATTGCAAATAGACACATTTCCTTGAAGTTAACCAGGTCATACCCACTTTTCCATGCTAAATCTTAACGGAAAAAGAGCTGTTAACATTGCTCTTTTGCCAGGCCATTGGCCAGGAATCATCCGGTGGCCATCTACATGGGACTAGAACAACTTGCTAAAGGCACTGCCCTGTTGTATTAGATTTGCTACAATTTTTATTCCTGGGTAACTGTGATCATTTTTTTTTCCAGAATGGGGAAGGAGAATGCCCTTGTTCTTCTGACACCTAGCATATGGATAAAACCACAAAAAACCTCAGGAGCTATGGCAAGAATGGCCAAAAGGATGACCCTATCCATATCAAAATTTTCAAAATACTCCTTTTTCTGCTTGGTGTGATAATTCATGCTGAGCCATTTGTCTTCTTCCCATAGGAAACTTCAGTGTCCTATCCCACCAGCTAGAGATTCAAAATATCCCTCAAAGTGTCACAGTTTTATAGCTAAAAAGGGATCACTGCAACCTAGCCTTTGCTTAGCCTTCAAAGCAATTGTCCTAAAGCACAAATCTAACCACGTCCCCCAAGAAACTACAATCTCCAGTGGTTCCTTCTTATATTTGATATCAAATATCAAATCCTCTGCCTGACATTTCAAGCTTTTTACAACTTGACACCAACCTGCCTTTCCAGGATGATTATATATTATTCCCTTCCATGCTCACTGTACTTTAGCCAAATTGGCCATCTTATTCTTCTTTATACACAGCACACATTCGATGTAGCCCATGCCTAGGATGCCCTTCTCTCTCTCCTCTGTCTCCCAGAATCCCATGCTCTCTTTACATCTCTGCTCAAGTATCACCTTCTAATGAGGCCTTTCCTGATCACCCCATATGTTAATGCCTTCCCCTCAAATCTGTTTTATATCTCTCTGTATACATTCATGCTTTCTTCTCCTTGAGTTGAGGTTCTTTTTTCTCTTTTTCCTCCACAACCCCTACATCTAGCACAATGTCTGACATACAGTAGTAGGTGCTTAATAAATATTTGTACTGCAACTTTAGAGGTCATCCAACCTCACCTATTCATTTTATAGATGAGGAAACTAAAGCCTAGACAAATTAAGTAATTTCCCTATGGTCATACAGGCAGTGGTGTGGTCAGGAATCAAACTCAGGCCCTCTGATGCCAGATTCAGCATTCTTTCCAATATGTCACATTGCCTCTACTTCCAGCCTCAGAGGAATGGGTCCTAACTCTGTCCAAACAGCCTGCAAAGGTCTTCCCAGTGCCTTCTGGCAAGGAAGGGTACTTTATGCTGACAACTACAGTTCTTTACCCTGGGAAACAGGGCAGTAAGGTGATCCTGAACATTAAAGCCAAGCCAATATCTTATGTTTTGGTTTAGTGTAGATGGATAGCACTGCTTGGAACAGGGCGGCAAACCTTGCCATTAATCTTCCAGCAGCAAACTCGAACATGGTGGCAGACATTCGAGACAGGGCCATGATTCCAGGGGAACTGAACCCCTAGCAGACCCCTCCTTATGCTCCAAATATGCCGGTCCCACCAGTAAGGCTGCCTTAAAAAAACAACCATCAATCCAGGAAAGGGAAAAAACTGCCTATTAAAGCCATAAATTCATAGGAGATTTAAGGGGCGTGGAGACATCTTTAATAAAAGAGTCAAGAGAGGTGTTGGCTTCATGTGTTTCATTTTCCATCACCCTGTGCCATATTATAGACATGGGGCCGTAATGTGGTCTCCTTGTGCTTGCTCCTAAAGGCTCAGCAGCAAAGGAGGTGAAATCAGATTTGGCACAGTGAGATGACCAGGCTGCCAGCCCTATAAATTCATTCGCTCCTTTCAGCAGTTTTCCAAGGTAGTGAAAAGAGTACTGCGTGTGTCTGTGGTTCATACTGACAGAGAAATTTAGGCTAGTCAAATGTACAGCATGTTATAGAAGTTGACAAAAATGTAGTAAACAAATGCTAGATTGAAAGATTTTTTTCTTCTTTTTTCCTCATACAGAAATATAATTCCCTACCCCAAGCGATCCTCATTTCCATACTGTGGGGTGGGAGTGTGTGTTTGGGGGGGTACATACAGATACATAAAGAAATAAAAATATACATACAAACATACACATATATACATGCATACATATATGTATATGGGGGTATATACGTGTAAATATAAACACTCATATTTGTATATGGTTTATAAATGTATATGTTATAAGACTATACATTCAGAACTGGAGGAGACCTTAGGTCATCGATTTCAACCTCCTCATTTTACAAAAGATGAAATTTTGCTGAGAAAAGTTAAGTGATTTGCCCAGGGTCACATAGCTAATACATGTCTAAAGCAGGATCTGAACTCAGGTCTTCCTGAATTCATGCCTAGTACTCTATCCACTGTGCCACTTAATTGCCTCAAGACACTTCAGATGTATATTTGTTATAATATAATATTATAATATAATACATCATACTATGCCATATTAAAATATAACCTAACAACATATATATATACATATATATATATGTATATGTATATATATTTGGCCATTGAATTTAAAGCAGGTAATAATCTTAAATATCATTTAGTTCCCAAGTTTGCAGACTCCATCTGGATAGCTGAAATAGGAGAGGTGATACAGCGTAATGGAAAGACATTGGATTTGGAAACATAAGAGTTGGATACTAACATTGGCTCTGCCACTTATTGGGTGAAATATTTCACTTCTCTGGGCTTCCATATCCTAAGATATAAAATTTGACAGATGAGGAAACTGAGGCTCAGAAAGGTAAAGTGCCTTACCTGAAGCTACATAGGGTATAAGTATCAGAGCTAGGATTTGAATCCAGGTGATTCCAAATCCAGTACTCTTTCTACAGTACTACTGGCACACACGCACACACACGCACACACACACACACACACACACACACACACACACACACACACACACACCACTAACTTTCTCTAGACAATGGTTTCAAAGTATCTTGGAACGAGTCTGCTTCTGTTCCAAAAGAACTTCTTCATGGATGAAAGAAAATTCAAGCTCATCAGAGTGGATTAGCCAGAAATTGCTTCTTCAGCAATTTACTCCCCTCCTCAAATCCCATCTTGGGGAAGGGAAATTCCAGGAAAGAATATGTCAGTGGAAAAATCAGGCCATTGGAAAAAGGGAAGCTGGGATTACCACAGCCACTTCATTTTTTCAAATGTTTAAAATGAGAGAAGATATAAGAGTGAACCGTTATTTCAATTGGATGCCATAATATTTCCTGCAGGACACTGGACTTGTGCTGAGAAAGCCTAGGTTTATCATTTGTTTGGTCTTGTTACTCCTTTAAACATTCAACAGCTTAAAAGCAGATTTGGCTCCTGGCCCAGAAACTTACTGGCTCCATCTCACCCAAACTGTGCTCCCTCTGTGGCCCAGGTCTTGATTTCTCCTCCCATTCTTCCCAAGCCTCATAAAAGAGCAAACCAAATAGGTGAGCTATACTTCCTTCTACTTCAATGTCAGGGAATCACCTCTAGCCTTGATATCCAGCTCTCTGACCTTGACCTCCAAAGGGCCATCTTCTGGCCTCAACAACAGTCATTCAGAAATAAGCTATTTTATTATGTGTTCTTACGTGGAATAATCAACCAGTCAATCAGAATTCAATTAAGCATCTATTACGTGCCAGTCACTGTGCTAAATGCTGGGAATCCAAATATAGTGAATACCTACAAGCCAAGAGCTTATAGGCTAATGAGGAGCTTCTTTTCAAAAGCTCAAAAGAACTTTAGAGATCCTTACTTCAAACCCCATCTTCCTTCTACTTACAGGGAAAGTGAGGCCCAGAGGAGTGAAATATCTCACCCAGAATCACACAAGTATTAAGCAACAGTGCCAAGCTTAGAAGTCATTTTCAGATTCCAAATCCAGGGTTCTTTCAATTATACCATCCTGCACCTTCCTTCTCTTCCAACTATCTAGGTGCGGCAAACATGCTTGGGACAACCACAGCTGCGTTCTACACTTTATTTGGCAAGACAGGAAGGGAAAATTTCACGTTATATTGCTGGATTATCCAAGGGACCTATGGAGAAGTCATTGGGAAGGCCAAGATCAGTTCCTTCTGTGCTTGTGGAAGGTCAGCTGAGAAAGTCATTACTGTTAACTCACAGCATGTACTGATATAAGCTTAGTACTTTCCACACAATAATCTCCTCCAGACCTGCAGCCCCAGCTTCCTACAGGCTCTCTCTGCCCAGCCATCCCACCCAGCATCTCAAACTCAACATATCCAATCTAAATCTGCCTCTCCTTTTAACTTGGCCATTTCTGTCAATGGAACCAATCACTTACATTTCTGCCTTCAAGACTTGCAATTTTTCTTTTTATATTTCATCTACCTTTCATATACCTCTGGTTACCAAGCCTTCTTGATTAATTATAAACTCCTCCATTCGATTGTGATTTCCTTTAGGGCAGAGATTGTCTTTTGCCTCTTTTTGTATCCCCAGCACTTAGCACAATGCCTAGCACACAGTAGGTGCTTAATAAATGTTTACAAATTGGGCTTTTGTTTTATTCATTTCCTCTTCTCCTTTCCCACTGCCACCACCCCAAGTACAGGTCCTCATTACCACTCACCTAGACTTTTCCAATAGACTTCTAATAGGTCCTCTTTCCTCTGTAACCCATCCTTAAGAGGCGGTCACTCCTTTGCTTAAAATTATTCAGTGGTTCCCTTCTGCCTATGGATAAAAGTTCAAATTCCTCTGTCTGCTATTCAAGACCTCCACAATCTGGCACCTCCTAACCTTTTTGGTTTTATCTCACACTATTCTAAATTCTAGCCGAAGTGGACTACCTCCTCCCTGACCTCACAAGTGTACTACATTTTCCTCTGTCCCTCCATGACTTGGTTAAGTGCTTACTGTTCTTGGAACAATTCACCACACCTCTCCTTTACCCACATTTCCCCCCATGAAGCCTGTACTTTAAAGTCCGACTTGGCACGATAGCTACTCCAGGACTCTTTGCTTGCCCTCCATGTTCATAATGACCTTTCGCTCTTCAAATATCACAAAAAGTCTCACTTTGCTTGTCCCCTTTCTTGGGCTTACACATTATTTTGTATTATAGCTATTTGTGCGGCAAATTGTGAGTGCCATAAGGTCAGGGGGTGCTGACCACAGTCCTCTCTACATAGTAGACTCTTAGTAAATATTTACTGAACTGGACTAAATGTGTTATCTTATGCTAGCCCTGAGATTTCATGACCTTATGCTCTGATGAGGATCTAATAAACAAGCCAGATCAGGGTCTTAATTTTCCCTATCTAGTCCTACCATTTAATGGGTAGTTTGTGGTCCCATGGGAAGGTTTTCAGGGGGTCTGGTCCTAGCATCACTAGCAGGAATGCTTTGGATTTCCTCAATTCAAGAGTCCTTTGCATCAGAGAGAGGCCAGAGGGCTCTATGTGCCTTAGAAGAGATATTTCCATTCTGGGTATTCTTGGTCCTCTCACTATATAGATAGGAATATAGATATGAATATGGTTAGGGGTGTAGATGTAGGTATGGATATAGATGACATAGATATAGATAGATTGTTAATATAGATAGAGAGATGCAGATATATCTACAGATAGAGATACAGATACTATTACATTGCAGACACAGACAGGGATACGGAGACAGAGAGGATACAGAGACAGGGTGGCACTATGTTTGGAAAACAAACAGCACAATATATAAAGACTAACTGATATGGAACGGCAAAACCACAGGGGTGAAAGAACTATCCACGCATTTCACATATATAATATATACATGCATTTTACATACATAATATATATACACACACATGTGTATGCGTGTAATTCCGTTTCCTCATTAAAGATTAGATCATGGCACTCCATCTGTCTCTCACGTCTCTCATCTGAATGGAGACCCAGTCTCACATACCCATCAATTGTAAAAATAGATTGGCTCCTACTTTAACCAGAGTTGAGATAGATGCTTAGGGACAGAGGTAGCCTTTGGAAAAATTAAAATAGAAGAAAAGCCTTCTTTGGTGCCCTCCAGGCTCCTCCTTTTTGTGTTCCTCTCCTCTCTCTAGTATCTGCTCTCTCCTGGATGCCTTTTCTATGGAATATGCTCTCAGCTGAGACTGAAAAATATCTGACAAAAACACCCATCACAGTGGCTTCAGGTATTACTATCCTGTCCAGAAGTTTCTGAAGCCTTTAGGATCCAAAAGAATGACTCTCTGATGATGGAATTATCTGGGGAGATACTTGGCATAATTCTCAACACTTCTCAAATTTTTTCACGCAAAGAACGAAAGAACCTAGTTCTACATGAGGATAAGTTTTCTAATTCTACCTATCACTCAATGGCTAGTTATCTATAAAAACAGGCAACCGAATGAGTAAGAACTTCAATCTACTAGTGACGGTAACACTGAAATATAGCCCTGAATAGTCACCAGTCAATATTTGATCTTTGCCAGTAGGGGCAGGGAAATAACCACCTGATTTGGGGTGTTTCTTTTTCCCCCTCTTTCCTATAATCTTCCAGTATACTATATCTTGTCTAGGCAACTAACTCAGTATTTCCAAAAATATTAGTCCCCCAAAGACCCCATGTCTAATTTTTTGATGGAATCAAGATTTTCCCTGCACCAGGCCCCATTGACATCCCTCTGTCCCTACTGGGACTCAAGAGATGTTCCTCAGACTAGAGTTAAGTCAGGGAGAGGCACATAGTCCAGCTGTATCAAAGTCAAATAGAAACTAGGGGCCACATATTGACCTAGAAGGAGACCACAAATTAGTAATATCTATGTTATATTGTATTTTATTTTTTTTTCCGACTTTCCCAATTACATTTTAATCCAGTTCTGCCACCATTGATGCTTTGTGGGTAGCCAGTTTGATAGTCTTGCCACACACATGTATCTCAAACCCACAACAACTGGGGAATCTATTACCATCAGTATTTGATAAAAATTCTGAACTGAATACACACTGTTTACAAAGAGGGTATAACTTACCATGTAAATTATACTAAATTAGACAAACTTCATAAGTATCAAACATGTGACCTGCAATACTCTTGAGTCCTTCCCAAACAAGATTAAAATGCAATTGATAGATATTTTACAAACTAAATAAACATAAAATAGAACATAGACAATGTTCAAATGTAGTTTTCCAAGTCAATATGTGTCCACAAGGGTCCTTATCTACATATTCAAGTGGCCCCTTTTTTAGTTTGAGTTTGACACCATTGCTTCAGAATATTCTTCATTGGAGCACATCCCATTCAAAAGGAAGAAAGGCAATCCTGATGCTTCATCCCAAGAATAATCACAACAGCTGGACCACGTTTAAATGATCAGTCAATCACAAAACATGTATTAAATGCCTATTCTGTGCTGGGAACTGTGCTAAGTGTTAGGCAAAAGATAGTCTCTGCTCTCAAGGAGCTCACAGTCTAATAGGGGAGATTACACATAAACTACTATGTACAAACAAGCTATATTCAGAATAAAATGCAGCTAAACAAAGAGGGATAGCCCTAGACGTACAGGACATCACGAAAGGCTTCCTACGGAAAGCGAGATTTTGGTTGGGACTTGAAGAAAGCCAAACCAGAAATCATATCAGAGGAACAAAGTAGAGCAGTGGAATAACCAATTTCAAGCTCCATTTATTTAATCTGGTGTATGTATGTGTGTGTGTGTGCATATGTGCTCATGTGTATGCGTGTGTGCCCGTGTATGGTACAGTGACATTCTATTCCATGTGTAATGATTATTGCCCAATGGAGGATGAACTCAAATGGACCCCACATTAGACAATGAGATCAGTAAGCCATTCCAATAAGCATTTATTAGGCACTTACTAGGTACTTGTTATGGATAGCTAGGTGGCACAGCAGATAGAAGACCAGGTCTGGAGTCAGGAAGAATCATCTTCTTAAGTTCAAATCTGGTCTCAGACACTTACTAGCTGTGTGACCCTGGGCAAGTCACTTAACCCTGTTTACCTCAGTTTCCTCATCTGTAAAAGGAGTTGGAGAAGGAAAAGGCAAACTATTCATACACACACAATGCCATATACACAAAGTATATATATATATATATACACATATATATATGTA
>CM053581.1:220321302-220340401 GCA_028627135.1 Pseudochirops cupreus
GAAAAATATGTGAATAATTGCATGTAATACAATCACTAATAGTATTTGTATGTAATACAAGATATCTACCGCATAAATGGAAGGATACTTCTGCAGGAAAACTGAGATGACTCACTCTTTGCTTAGCATTTAGGACCATCCGCCACTGCCTTGATCCCTCCTGACTGGTAATGGCCTTCTCTCTCAGACACCGTCATCACTTTTCACTGCACCTCCCTAATGAAATTACCATACAATATCGTATGTTATGTATTAGAGGCATCCAAGTGGCATTGTGGCCAGAGAGCTGGAAAACCTGAAATACTTACTGACTGTGTGACCCTGGGCAAGTCCTTTAACTTTTCTTAAGCTCAATTTAATTACCTACAAGATGGGAATAATAATATTAGCATCTACTTTACAGGTTTGTTGTGAGGAACAGTGAAATCATGTGTAAAGAGCTTTGTAAACCTAAATGCAATATACACATTACCTATTATTATTTTTATCCTTATTCTTGTCTTATTACTGTACTGGGTTGTAAGCTCTTTGAGAGCAGGAGCTGTATCTCTTCCCACAACCAGCAGAGTGCTCCAAGTGTCTACATGTTGGCAATAGATGTATGTTGACAAAATGAATGAATGACATAGCAGCCAGCTAAAGGAGGTTCAAAATAAGGTCAGTATTATAGCCACCCATAAGACGTGACTTTAAAACGGCACAAACACCCCCAGACCCTAAAATATTTTCTTCATCAGTCTGTCCAGATGCTCAAAATTCTGTCATTAAGAGAATCATTCTTTTGAACTATGAAAGGTTGCGTTTTCTTTCTTTCTTATTATTTTTAACTTGCATAATTCCCCTTTCAAAATGTGAATACTTCTGAAATGGTTAACTTCTTAAGTCTTAGAAACTAACACCTTGACTTTTTAAAATTGAATTTATTAATTTTTTTATTAAATCTTCTTCAATTGAAACATAAAACAGAGAGTAAAATCCTCTTGGAAGGGGACATGAACTAGGCAGGGGTAGGGAACCTGAAGCCTTAAGGTCACATGTGGCCCTCTGGTTCTAAGTGCAGCCCTTCGACTGAATCCAAACTTCACAGAACAAATCCCCTTTAAGTCCCAACTAAAGTCTCATCTTCTACACTAAGTCTTCCTCAAACACTCTGAATCCCAGGACCTTCTCTTAGTTCATTATTTCCTACTTATCTTGCATATAACTTGTTTTGTATATATCAGTTTACATGTTGCCTTCCCTGTTAGATTGTAAGCTCCTTGTGGGCAGGGACTGTCTTTTGCCTCTTTTTGTTTCCCCAGTGCTTAACACAGTGCCTGGCATAGAGTCAGCACTTAAATTTTTGACTGATTTAAGTCTGCCTTATACCTAACTACTGTTTGTATCTAAACGTTGAAGAACAAAGTCTGGTATCACTGAAGTCACAGAGTCAGGCTGCCTGAAGAATTCAGGTAGCACGAGGGAAAAGGTTTATCTTCATCCAGGAGAGTTTTCCCCTCCTGCTCTTCATGGCTTTCTACTGGAATAACAAAGGTGCTTCTGTGGGGCCATATATACCAAGGGTCAAGACAGCCTTTGCCAAACTTTCTAGCATTTTGTAATCCCTATTAGAAGACAGTGATGTTGCATAACAGCCTGTATGTGACAGACCAAAGACTTGGCCTACTATCAAATGTGCCCAGAGTCTCTCAGCCCTCACTGAAAGTTCCACATAGCTCAGGAACTAATTGAATTTTAATAAGGAGAAGCCATCCTTCTATGAGAAATATGTAGTGGTTAAAGAAATACTTTTGAGATTTTGCCAACCTTTCCCCCTCCTCCCTTAAACATCCGGTTTTGAAGTACAGATATGGGATGAAGCTTGGAGGTCATTGAATTCAATCTCCTACTGAACAGGAATTTCCTCTAGAATCACAGAATCTAGAATCCTTTCAAGCTGAAAGGAACCTTAGAGGCTATCAAATCCAATCTCTCATTTTATATCTAAGAAAACTAAGGCCTAGAAACGTTAAGTGACCTGGCCAAAGTCATAAAGCTAGTACATGAATCAGGATTTGAACCCAGGTCTTTCTGATTCCAAGTCCATTGCACTACTTACCACACAACACTTTATCCCTGACTAGTCAGCATCTAACCTGATGCAAGAGAAAAAGAATGAATCCATTGGTGGTTAGAGAGTTGATTCCCTTAAATGTAAAAACCAAAATCCAATCTTATTTGAGGAAGTATAGAAGTGAGGAAAGATCTAGGAAACCAATTCCCTCATCCTCAGCACTTTTTTTCTGAAAAAATTGTATAAAGCAGCTAACAGCTTCATCACATTCCACCTCTCTTCATTAAGAAGAAGGTTCCAATTTTCCAATTCTGAATTCCAACAGCCAGGAAACTTCATCACTAGAGAAAACACCTCAAACATACCATTAAGAACTTGTGGTTTACAAAAATTGCTCTTTCCAGGTTCCACTGTAGCAATGAGTTGCTACTCTGTTCTTAGTCACCCTGGAGTTTGTACCTAGAAATAACAGTTTACTGTGAATAACTAACTTTAAACAGACTCCTGGCCTTTTTCTTCCAACCACCAGAAATAAAAAAAGTATTCATGAGCTGCTTTTTACAATTTCTCCTTCTACTTTCATGTAAAATGAAAATTACAAGAAACTTTGCTTTGGTGGGAAATGAGAGAAAGAAGATGGGTAACAAGATGAATGGAACGTTGCTCTTTAAAGCCTTCACTAAAGTCAACTTTAGTGGTATGGTCATCCTAATTTGTCAGTTGGACATACTCAAAAATGCCACTCTCTAACCACTAGGAAATCAGAAAAGTAATCCAGCTTTTCAAGTTTAGTTTCATAATAATAAATTACCTGATTTTCTTAAGTATTTTTCCTACCTTAAGACATGACTTTTTGCACTAATCACCAACATGGGTACTATGAATAAATAGGGTTATTGGTCATGCCAAAGTTCCTTCACATTTATCAAGTACAAATCCCTGGTAGTTTCGCATTCCAAGACTTAGGTTGGGATTTTGTAGCCTACCTGACCCTTTTTTAACAAGGGCATGCCCACACTGGCTAACATCTATCACTATGGCAGTGGAGCCAATATTTTCAGAAGCATGTGCAATGGGTGTGCCCCAGCAACATGCACAACTGTGTTACGCCTGCAGGATCTGAGAACACCTGCCCCCCACCCTCATAGCAGAATGTTTTCTGAGAATACCTCCCCTAGCAGATGAGGTACAAGCAGGGGCCAGAACCATAGACATTCCTCTGATGCAACAAGCTCCCCCATCATCCCCCATGGAACGCTGCCTCCCAAACCACCACCACCTAATGCTTCACACACAACTATTTCTGCTTGAAAAGAGCTGGCCACAGTTGTTTCAAATAGGTTTCAAGTCTGCCCACATTTGAGTTGTAAGGGGAGAAACAACTGAAACCTGCCTGGAAGACTGCTAGGTTAGCTATTTTAAGGACGTCGAAAACAAAAAGAAATTGCTTTAGCTGAGGATGAGAATACCTGAAATTGAGTTCTACTTGCATGCCTAATGTCCTCTGGGCTGATTCAGCTACATTCCTCACAAGGGGGTGGATATTGTTACCAATTAAATAGAAACAGAATGTGCACACGTATTATTCCTCTTGCACAGTGGGCAGCTAAGTGTAGCCTTTGCAGATCAGATCACCAGTATCCATTCACAAAGAAGCAACAAAGCCGCAACAAACCCAGTTCCAACTGAATGGGATATGACTCATTGCTGAGGATGCTTAGATTGCTGGTAACCCCATCTCAGACACTCGATCATCCAGGAGCAGTGGTTAAATGACTAGCAGTCTGCCTGGCTTGGCAGCTGTGCCATACAGTGCTTATTAAGAGAGGGTTTCCAGTGTGATCTCAGTCTGGCATTCCAGGATGTCAAAAGAAAAACCAGTCTACATCCTTTTGTGTCAAAGATGCCACTGGAGCACTCCAGCTTGGTAGACACACCTTCCTTTCATCCTTGATGTGGAGGATGGGAGAGAGATAAAGTCTGCAACCCACCAATGATTTTTTTTTAACAATAATAACAATCCTTCATGATAACCGGTGATCTTTCAGATTTCTAAACAGTGTGGCTCTTTTGATCCCAGAATGTGTCCAACTTCTTCAAAAACTAAGCAAATCTACCATTGACTCTACGTGAGATTCTAGATAATCTTGCCAACATGATACTCTTCTGATAGGAAACTACTTGTATACCCACATTCACAATAAAAAGGTAATATATTTTATAGAATTAATGCTTTAGATTGATGCTCTGTGGAGAGACATGATGACATAGTGGAAAGAGGGTCTAGCCTTAGAGCCAAAAGACCTAGATACCAATGCTACCTCTAGATAACATATACTAGCTATGTGTCTGTGGACAAGTCCCCAAGCAACTTTCTGAGACTCTAAGCAATACAAAAGTTGCCAAACTGTATCAATTAAGGGAGTCTCCACACTAGAAGACGCTCTTTCCCATTAAAATCATGGGTCCTGACCTCCTCCTGACATACAAACACATATATAAAACGCACACACATACAGTTGCACACACACACACACACACACACACACACACACAAGTTCTGTTAAGTACAACTTGGCCAGTGGTTCACAACCTGAGGGCCAAGTGGCCATACAACTCTTTTGAGAGCTCTGTGAAACTACAGGTATACCAAGCATTGTCATTTTTTAAAAATTGTTTTCCTATAGACTAGATGAATGATATTTCTTGAGCTTATGCATTGGTTTTCAAATATATGTCAATATTGTTCTGATTAATAAAATACAAATTCATTTTTAAATGATAATGAATTCATAGTTAGTAGCATTTTGTCATTGTTTAACTGGTAAGTCAATGGATACCAATAGTACAACTCACATTTCATGTGGGAGTTCATGCAGCAAAGAGGTCCTTACGCTAGCAATGGATGAGAAATACTGTTCTAGGTGACTCTTAGTAAACTGAAAGAGTTTAGGCTGGTAGCAGTCACACTGAGTAGAAGGGATCTACTTAGTATCTCTAATCGATATGGAATCTGGATGTTCTCTTCTTATGGTACTATCACCAAGCCTGGTGCTAAAATAACCTAACCTATTATATCTTATCCATAGCCCATGGAAAACTAAACTACAACAATCTCAGTAAACGTGCAGATATATAATACAAACCCACAGGCCAATTTCCTGAGATAGGGCATTCTTCAAAGTGACAGACTTCAAGACACATCTCCACAAGTCAATACTGACTGGATCAGAAGAAGTCACTGGTGTGACTTGGTTCTTATTTAGCTTTTCCTCTTACCTCAAACACTTCTTCATCCAGGATCCTGGTGCCAAATACAATGATCCCATTGATATCAATGATGGGGTGGTCACTCCGGTCCAAGAATTTGGTTGTCTTCTTTTTACAGTCCAATACCAAAGTCACATTTTTCTTTTGAACACTAATAGCTATTCTGTGCCACCTGCAAAAAATAACACCCATGGATTCATTAAACTTAAGTTGCCATTCCCCATGCACTATGTAAGGAGGGAGAGGACTCATCCATGCCTAAAGGATCCCTGAATAAAGAACTATACTAAGTACTAATACGGGTGTTTTGTAATGAGCACATCTGTCTCTAGTAGTCAGAAGTGTCTTTGTATTTAGAGAATCATAAAGTGTTAAAATTCTAAAAGAGAACTAAAAGATAACAAATCCAACCCTCTCGTTTTATATATAGTCATCTAATAATAGAACTAGGACTTTAATTCAGGTCTCCTGCCTCCTAACCCAATATTATTTCCACTGAACTACATTGTCACATCTATAGAAAATTCAATATTATCAAATATACTAAGTTGAAAAGTATAGATCATTTTGCTGTGACAGCATGGCAAGGTAGAATGACTGGCAGAGTTGGAATTTGGAAACCTAGACTCAGATCTAGGCTCTGACATGTAATAGTTCTGTGACTTCAAGCAAGTCATTTAACCACTAAGTAGCTCAGCTATAAAACTGTTGAAATAATAATTGTGCCATCTACCTATTTCACAGTATTGTTCTGAGGAAAGTGCTTTGTAAACATAAAGTGCTAAATAAATGTGAGCTATGATCACATATGTGTGCTAAATATGCCCCAACAACTACTGGGTAGAATTAGCTGATCCAGTGATTATAGTTAGAAAAAATCCACTGGCTGATTATTCTAAATTCTACTTACTTGCCATCTGATAAGTTAATGCCCCTGAAGAGTGGATAGTCCTCTGGTCCAGGTTTCCCCATGTGGTCCTCATAGAGGAAGACGGGAGACCTGCCCATCTCCAGGCCAATCTGCTGGATCCCCTGCTCATTATAAATGGAGACCAGAAAGGCCTGGTTGCCTTTTTTGGCTTTTACAGTGGTTAGAATGGAGAAGTCCTCAGGAAATGATGAAGCTGAAACAAAGAGAAAACAAGCAAGATTTCAATATCCCAATAGTCAATTCTTTCAATGAACCGAGAAAGGTAGCGCATGCCCTTGGTTTTCTATGAACCAAGAAGGGTAGCCCATGTCTTTTGCTGCACTACAGCACAGCCCACACCATGGAAGGTAACCTCTTTGGCACACTTCTTGTGAATAGAACTAACCTGGAGAGAGGCCATGATACTGTTACTGGAATAACACGTTCAAGAGAGGGCCTGTTTCATAACAGCTGCAAAGGTGGCCTATGGTGAATTTATCAACCCTGAGTTAATCGACATATGGTCTTCACCATATGATCAAAGCCAAAAAATCCAATATGATGCTAAGTCAACTCTGGTTTCCAAGAGCATTGTTTTGTATCTTTGTATTTGTCTTACTCCCTCCTCTTCCCCTTCCACTGTCCCCACTAGATTATACGATAAGCATCTTCAGGGCAAGAACTGTCTTACAACTCTCCCAGCACAAGGCACTATACGTAACAGATGCTTAACAGCTAGCTGTTTGCTGAACTGAATTACATATTGCCTAGGCCTTCCAAAAAAAGTCCTTCCACACAATCTTATTGTATCAGAGTTAACATTCTGGGTTCCTGAAGGATACGCCACCAATGGCCAAGCTTTAGTAGGTTCTCCCAAACTAAAAAAAGGCTTCAAAGTATGGACCCAGTAACGAACTATATGTCTCTCATCTGAGGACAAGCCCTCCTGTCTTCAGAGAGGCATATCTCCAAAAGGGTTGGCACCAGTCAGAACAATTTGTAAAGACTCAATCCATCATTAATCAATCTAAAAAGCATCCCTAGGTACCAGGCTCTCTGTTAAGTGCTAAGGATCTAAAGAAAGCAAAAATAGTCCTTGCCCCAAAGGAGCTCACATTCTAATGGAGAAGACAGCATGTAAAGAGCTAGTTACATAAAGAATTAATGAAAGGTAATCTCAGATGGGAAGGTACCAGTCTCAGAGATAAACAGAAAAGGGTTCCTGCACAAAGTGGGATTTAAGTTGAGACCTAAAGAGAGCCATGGAAACAAAGAGATGGGGGTGAAGAGGCATAGCATTCAAGTGTAGGGAATGGCCTGTAAAAAGGCACACTGAGAGAAGAATCATCTAATTAGGGGGCTGAAGATTGTAATTGACATGGATGGAGGGAGTGCCCAGGCTAATGAAATCAAAGATTCTATAAGTACTGAAATATTACCCCAGGATTTCTTAAGTTAGTTCTGCCATCTTTCTCAGATGATGCTCTGTATGCTTCCAGAATTCTCAACAACCTTCATTCCATCAGTTAATTTAACTAGAAACCTTATGGTTCCTGGTGTTAATCTTGAGGGTGAATTCCATCATTTGCTACATAAATTGTCCTTCTTCAAAGGCTTTAGCTTCAAAAGGGAGCCAAGGAAGAATTATCAAAACCCAGAGGTATTCAGCCAGAAATATTAGCCTTGTCTTCTCTGCTTATCAGAGTTGGCCAGGGATACTAAGGGCTCTATAACAAGGTGTCAATTAAGGAACCCATTACTGAAAGAAAGAAGCAGGTGCCTTTGGCTTGAGTGCTTTAGTAAGCCACAACTATCGATTTTCTGAATTACTGTCATTCAGTTTTCCAAGTACAGGAAAACTTCACCTTAAGGAACCTAATGGACCCCAAAACCTCATCATACCCTGCAGGGTAGGAAAGTTAGGAGCAACTTGATAATGCACATCCCTGCAGCTAATGTGTTAGTGCCCTCTGCTGATTAAGTATCATAGCATTTCTGACAGGGTACCTTACCTAGTTTTGCACCCTGGGGTAAAGGTGCATAGCTGGGAAGGAGGAAGAGGAATTCAAGAGAGTCTGATAGTCTAAGATTTAAGGAGGAAGAGGAAGACATTACAAGTTCCATGCAAAGCACCAGTTAGGTCATTATTGTACTTAACACAGGATGATTGACTTCTTCAGATTTCAAGGAAGGAAAAGGAGAAATCACATTAAATTTCACACCTAGGTGACCATAGTCAGTCTCCCCAAAACATGGCCATAAACACAAATATCATTTTTTAAAATCAATACCTAAAGTCCAGGTTAAAAAAAAAATCAACTCTATAGTCCTATTCAACAGAGACCAAATGTTTATGTGGTTAACTCACTCAACCTTCCGCACCACTGTGTCATGGGCCATCAGCTAGGTGACCGCATGGAGAAGTTGCCTATAGTTGGTTGGTTAGGGCCCCATGCTAATGAGGTAAAGAGCTAACTCTGCAGTGGTGCATGGCATAGACTAAACCCCTAACCTCTAGTAACCCTGACTTAATCAACAGGGCAACTATACTAAAAGCTCACATAGTAAGGGAAGTTATGAAAGAAGATCTGATTTTATTGAAGATTCAACTTAGGATGCCATCACTCTTCCTAATAATGGTGGCGGGCTGTCATTCAAGAATACCCTTATCATGCCATCAGTCCCAAGTATGCTGCTATTCGGGAGACCTAGAACCTTACAGTCTTGATGGGTACCACATATAGTGGGTGAATCTATTTTCTGCTACCTGTCTAAATACAGTAAACTAGTCACTTTTTTGAAAGCCCTCCCCAACTGGTTATTCGGAATCCTGGCTTTACCAGGCATCATTTAGCCTCTGCAAATTTCCATGGCTTTGGGAAGAAATGAGTTAAACAATAAATGGATACAGTCTGACGGACCACAAACATTTCTGAAGTAAATGCCTATGTTTCACAAAAGCCCAGCCAAGTATACTCTGCTGTCATTGTTTTTCCCGTTTCCTTGTTTTATGGGGTTCATCTGTCTCTCACTTGATATTCCACTCCTACATCCTGTTAATTCCAGACACGTTTCTGTTTGGGATAAGGAAAGGCACTGGAAAATTATGGAGCCCACCTTCTCAAGTATGATATACAGCTCAGTTCCACTAGCCTAGATATGTTGCCAGTTCATTAAAATGCTGTTTCTTTTGCTCTCTCTTTTTAAAATCTCCATGGTAACGAATTTGCTCAGTTCAAATAAACTGAAAGGATAAATTATGTTTAACATTAATCTGTCTCTTGGCAAAATAACAATGGATTTAGTGTCACTGTTAGAAACGGTCCATTCTATGCACTGACATGTGCATGGGATTTTAACTGGTACGTTTTATAATCTATGGCATCTATACAGCTGGGAAATATGATTGTACTTTTAAAAATATATGCTTCCTATTTTATTTTGCTGGTGAAATGTAACACTTTGGGATAACTCTCATCTGGGGATCCAGTTAAATCACTCAGGAAGCCCTCTGTAGTATCTCAGTTTCACCAAATGATGGGACTGCAACACCTACTCAGTGCTCTAGGCACACAGTAGGTGGCTAATAAATACACGTTGAATGAAATAATACTGCACCAGAGAGAAAATTATTGGATGCATTGATTCATCATGTGGCTTGAGGGAACAAGGTTAGCAGTCTAAGCTTGAAGCACCTGGACCCAGCCAGAGTCTCCAGTTCACACACAGCCTTCATCCTTTCCAAAAATCCATGACAGATTTTGGGGGTGAGGGAAGTGTGAGGTCTCTTTGGAAGGCACCGAGGGTCTCAGTGGAGGAGAAAGATGCCATCTGGCACAGTTCTTAAAAGCTGGGAATTTGACCTGAGGCCAAGTTTCCACAAGTCTCGCCAGGGATGCTAAAGGCTTAACTAATCCCCTAGACAGTATTAGTCACTGTCTCAAACTGAATTGTAAAAAAAAAAAAAAATGGTGTTGAAACTTCTCCTAGAGGCTAGGAATGTTGCAGAAGCAACTTTCCTCATTTGGGTACTGCTTAGGGGAGAGAAGAGCCTTCTGATGTCTCTGCCATGACCTTAAAGCAGATTTAATCAAGGATGACCATGGGTAGGCAGTGTCAGTTCTTATCTTAACACAGACAAGGTAGAAAGTGCAGAGTCTAGGCAGAGGTAGCATTGAATATGTTGGGATTCAGGTGGGGGGTGAGGGGTGGAATAGGCAAGCATCAATACAGTATTCATTTGAAAGGTACCAAGAAATGCTTCCCTAATCGCCAAATATTTTCTTCATTCATCTACATAGTGTCTGAAATTCCATCATTATCAATTCATTCTTATAGGTTGATGCATTGCTTCTAAGCAGCCTCTTTTAAAATGCAAATGGAAGGGGTAACAAATTCAGCCCAAATTTGTTAACCAGCTGGATTTCCTTCAAGATGATGAATGATTCAGACACAAAGGAATGCTGATGGTGGGGAGCAAGTAGTAGGATTGTAGAGCACTGGATGCCACTATCCAGACAAGGGAAACAGTGCAAGGTAGGAGTGAGGGTAGCATACACTAATCCCAGGTGAGTTAGAGAAAAAGGGCTTCTGGGAGGGCATTTTTAGAATTGTAATAGCTAGCGTTTAAGGTTTGCAAAATGCTTTACAATTCTTATCTCATTTAATCCTCACAACCACCCTGGCAGGCAGGTGCTATTATTATTCCCAATTTACAGATGCAGGAATTGAGGCAGACAAAGGTTAATTGATTAGCCTTAGTTCACACAGCCAGTAAGTTTCTGAAGTCATATTTGAACTCAGGTCTTTCTGACTCCAGGTCTAGAGTTCTATCCACTTGCACCATTCAGCTGCTTTTAAAAAGAAACCCTCTTCCTAACTATTGGTAATGAAAGTGCTCTTGCCTTCTGATGGGAATTCTGAATGCAAATTTCTGCCATATTTTTTAACCCAGGAAAATTTCATCAGGATGACGATTAGCAAATTAATTTATTCAGGATTAGCTGCATGAAATGTGACCTTGGTTTAGTTGGAGTGGAATAGTGACTTCTACCAGGTCATCAGGGGGAGCCTGGGAGACTGTGGATTAGAGCAGGATGAGGTTAGGCAGGAAAGAGTTCACTCTAGGTGCAGCCTCTAGAAGGAAATAAGACATTTTGTGGCTTCCTATTTTAACTAATTAGATTGTGGACTGATTCTGAACCTAGTTCTTTTCTCCACTGCCAAAGGACTATAAGCATCATGGACACTAACAGAATATAAACTCCTGGATAGCAAGGACTTTTTCATTTTTTTGTCTCCATATCTCCGGTGCCTCACAGAGAACCTAGAATAATAGATATTTAATAAATGCTCACTGATTTATTGCCCTCTACATTTCAGCATCCTTGGATAAATTCTGGTTTCCCTGTAAAGGGACAACTCTAAATTTCACTGAGTTTTCAAGCTGTAGATCAATCACTTACTTCCTCCCTAGCTAGTAGGAGTCTTTCTCTTTGGGGGATAGGGATGTGATGCTTATGCAGATTACCAAATTCCTTTAATCTTCAAAATGTCAGAGAAAGGGAATGGAGTAATATGGTTGATCATTTACTTCATTCATTGTTGATGTTGGTCATCTTTAAACATTTTAGACATTCCTCCAGCAAAATTGCTCACACACTGAACTATTTTAAAAGACCTTTTCTGGTCACATAGATACTTAATAATGAGGTGAGTCAGCTGTGTGCTAAGTTTTGAATGCACAAAATGAGATTATGAAAAAAAAAACAGAGGAAAGCTTCTGGCATGTTGAGTAGATGTTCAGTGGAGGAATTGTTGAAAACCATGGATAAGCCTCACAGAGAGGGAATTACAATTTGCGGAAGCAGAAAGAATGCCTCCACTAAGGAAATCACAGATACACTCAGTATCTAAGTAGAATAGGTGCACAGAGCAAGTATGACCCTCAGCTGAAACAAGCCCAGATTTTGAATTACAGGG
Source organism: Pseudochirops cupreus (assembly GCA_028627135.1). Lineage (NCBI taxonomy): Eukaryota > Metazoa > Chordata > Mammalia > Diprotodontia > Pseudocheiridae > Pseudochirops > Pseudochirops cupreus. Next base: position 220,333,518 of record CM053581.1, read on the forward strand.
GCTTAATTATCACATGATTAGAAAATATAATGGTGGAACCAAGTGGTAAGGAGTTGAACTCGATTCCTGGTAATGACCCTGCTAGATGCTGGAGAAAAACTGGACTGATCATTCATTCCCCTGACAGTAGTCCTCAAGAGAAAGATTCCACTATGCACGCTAAAACTATCCAGGGACAGTAGGAAATCAAGATTTGGCTCCCGCATTAGTGTCACTAAGTCACTAGAGACAAGGAAATATCCGGGAGTCTGTTCACACAATCAGTGAGTTGGGATTAGAATCAGAATTGGTCCTAACCTAGCTTAGGGGATAGGGTAGTTGTTGCTGAGCAATGGATCACAAACCAACTTATTAAGCTGAATGATATAATGCAAATTGTAAATTGGGCAGTGTTTAGTGACGGTCATATAAATTGGTCCTTGGACCTCCAAGAGAAAAAGGAAGTTTGGAGTAATTTTAATGCCAAGAGATGAACCACCTTGGCACAAGTAGCGCTCTCTCTCTCTCTCTCTCTCCTCCACTCCTGTAAGATACAAATCATTTTACATGAAGAAACCTTGTTTTATTCTCACTCTGCAATTTCACTGACCTTCCTTTTGCTAACCTGATACTGCCATGACTTTCTTTGAATCTAGTATTTTTAAATCCAGCTACAAATCCATTACCCCTAGAAAAATGGATTGATTTCATTTTATTATTCATTCCAATAAAACCAGTCAGTTTGGAAACTCAGCTTAAATTATGACCCTTCTTTTTAGGATAGCAATGCTTGATCTACTTAAAGTGCCTCTAAGACAAATTTGAGTCATATGGAGAGAATCAAAGCCAAATATGAGCTATTCACATGGCAGTTTATAAAAGGGAAAGAAAGAATACTAGAATTTATGTTTGCTTTTTAATTGTTTCTCTCCATATTTGGAGTGATAGAATAATGCCAGATTGTTTTATAATAACCCTCCATAAAAATATCTTCACTGAGATCTTATAGGTAGAATAATAAATACTATCTATTGGTCAAGCTGTTTCCAAGCAACCAAGATTGATTTGTAACTAGTAATTGATAATTTATATATCTTACATATATCATTTACATATAAAACCATTCTCTTCTACTAATTAAAGTAGGTCCCCTAAAGACTCCTCCTGGATAATACTTTGATGACCTACTTTGAATCAAAAGATGTTCTTTCTTAAAACAAATAAGTGAGCATTTTTCATAGCCCATGATTTAGGCTTGTCACCAAATCCCATGGAATTCATCTGGATTCTTAAAGCTTTGTTCCTTTTCACGGTGAACAACATTACAAAAAGAAGGAAATGGAACACAGATTTCAAAACATTTGAATGGTCTGTGATACTGTATTTCACAATGGAAGAACCAAGACTCTTGAGTAAGCACGGAGTGAGGTGACAGTATTCCTGTGTTTCATAAGTTGTTGACTTCATTGCTTCTAGAAAATGGTATTTCTAACAACTGGATAATCCATCTTCTCAAGGAGGTTGACTGAAAACTGTATGTGGTCAAAATCTTCATCCACCAATTCTTTCAAAATGTTTGAAATATTGGCTATTGTATATCTGTCCACATAAAACAGGATAGGAATCCCTTGATGTGAAATGAGGCACCTGTTATTCATTCTGGGTACGTCTAAGTTTATTTAAGACTCTTTAAAATGATTTTTCAAAGATAGCAGAGTACAGACTGGGACCCAGTTGAACTCTCACCACATTCCACCAAGAATACCCAGAAAAATTGAGTATAATCCTTCCAGGGAAAAAAACAGATATTTAATGAGATAGAGGACTTTCAAGCATTCCTTAAGAAAAAAACTGAATATAAAATTTGACATTCAAACAAAAGACTCAAGAGAATCATGAAAAGGTAAACATGCAAGAGGTAAACATACAGGGACTCAATAAAATTAAACTGTGTATATTGCTATATTGGAAGAACTTCATCATTATTAGAGCAGTTAAAAGGAGTCAGCATAGATAGAGGGCATGAGTGTGAGTTGATTATGTTGGGATGATCTCACCCTACCCCTAAATAAAATGTAAGGGTGAGAAGAGACATGGACTTGGAAAAGGAAGAAGGGAGAAACAGAACAGAGAAATTTTTCTCACGTAAAGAGGCATGCAAGGATTATAGTGAAGGGAAAAATGGGAAGGTGGCAATAATTGCACCTCACTGTATTTGGAATTGATTCAAATAGAGAAGAATACATATACACATTCAGCTGGGTACAGCAATCTATCTTACACATTGGGGAAACAGGAGGGGAAAGGATATAAGAGATATGGGGGTAAGGGATGATAAAAGGGAGAGCAGATTAAGGAAGGCAGTGGTCTGAAGCAAAACAGACTTTCAAGGAGGGGCAGAATAAAAAGAGAGAGAAGGATAAACATAAGAAAATATGATGGAAGGAAATACATGATTAGTGATCGTAACTGTGAATGTGAATGGGATAAGCTCACCCATAAAATGAAAGCAGACAGCAAAATGGATTAGAAACCAGAATCCAACAATATGTTGTATACAAGAGACATACTTAGGACAAAAAGACACACACAGAGTTTAAATGAAGGACTGGAGTAGAGTCTATTATGCTTTAACTGAGGTAAAAAAGGCAAGAGTAGCAATCATGATCTCAGACAAAGCAAAAGCAAAAATAGACAATTTGATAATTAAGGAAATTGCATCTTGTTAAGAAGTGCCATACACAATGAAGTAATATAAAAAAAAATTTTACAGCAAATTTCTCTGATAAAAGCCTCATTTCAGGGAAGCTAGGTGGCACAGTGAATAGAGCACCAGCCCTTGAGTCAGGAGGACCTGAGTTCAAATCCAGCCTCAGACAATTAACACTTACTAGCCATGTGACCTTGGTCAAGTTACTTAACCCTAAATGCCCTGCCTTCCACCCTCCAAAAAGCAAAAAAAAAAAAAAAATTTTGAAGCCTCATTTCCCAAATATGTAGGAAACTGAGTTAAATTTATAAAAAATAGATCCATTCTTTTATTCTTCAGTTGCACATTCATGTCTGAATCTTCATGACCCCATGGACCATAGCACACTAGGCCTTTCTATTCTCCACTATCTCGTGAAGTCTCTCCAACTTCATGTTTATTGTTTCTTTGACACTATCTATCCATCTCATCTTATGCCATATCCCTCTCCTTTTGCCTTCAATCCTTCCCAACATTAGGTTGTTTTCCAAAGAGTACTGTCTTCTCATTATGTGGCCAAAGTATTTAAGCTTCAGCTTCAGTATTTGACCTTCCAGTGAATAGTCTGAATTAATTCCCTTCAGTATTGACTGATTTGATCTCCTTACTGTCCAAGGGACTCTCAAAAATTTTCTCCAGCATCAAATTTAAAAGCATTAATTCTGTGGCACTTAGCTTTCTTATAGTCCAACTCTTACGTTACTTCTGGAAAAACCATAGCTTTGACTGTACAGAACTTTGGGGCAAAGTGATGTATCTGCTTTTCTAGTACGCCGTCCAGATTTGCCACAGCTTTAATTCCAAGGAGTAACTGTCTTTTAATTTCATGGCTGCAGTAGACATCTGCAGTGATCTTTGAGCCCAAGAATATAAAGTTTAATACTGCTTCCATTTCTTCTCTCTTCATTTACCATGAAGTGATAGGACCTGTTGCCAAGATCTTAAGTTTTTCTTACTCTAAGCTTCAAGCCAGTTTTACATTCTCCCTTTTATCCGCATCAAGGAGCATCTTAATTCTTCACTTTCTGTCATCAAATGATATCATCTGTAAGATTATTGTTATTTCTCCTAGCAACCTTAATTCTGGCTTTTAATTTATCCAGTCTGGCATTCACATGATGCACTCATCATATCAGTTAAATAAAAAGCTAACACTATACAGCCTCATTGTACTCCTTTTCCATTCTTAAACCAAGCAGGTGTTTTATGTTCAGTTCCAACTGTGACTTATTAGTCCTCATACTGGTTCCTCAGGAGACAAGTAAGATGATCTAGTACTACCATCTCTTTGAGGACTTGTCACATTTTATTGTTATCCACACAGTCAAAGGTTTTAGTGTAGTCAATCAAGCAGAAGTAGATATTTTTTCTGGAACTCTCTTGCTTTCTCCATAATCCAGTAAATGTTGACAATTTGGTGTCTAGTTCCTTTGCCTCTTCAAAGACCTGTTCTTCTGGTAATTCTTGGTCTACATATTGCTGAAATCTAGTTTGGAGAATCTTAAGCATAACCTTGCTGGTATGTGAAATGAGCACAATCGTTCAGGACTTTGAACATTCCTTGGCATTGCCTTTTTTTAGGATTGGAACATAAACTGATCTTTTCCAATCCAATAGCCACTGTCGAGTTTTCCAAATTTGCTGGCATACTGAGTACAGCACTTTAGCAGCAGCATCTTTTAGGATTTTAAATAGCTCAGCTAGAATTCCATTACCTTCATAGCCTTGCTGTTAGCAATGTTTCCTAAGGCCCCCTTGACTTCATTGTGCAGGATGTTTGGTTCTAGATCAGTAACCACACCATTATGGCTATTGCTGATGCTAAGATCTTTCTTTTAATTAGGGATGGAAAATGCTATCCATACCCAGAGAAAGAACTAAGGAATCTGAATGCAGATCAAAGCATACTATTTCCCACCTTTTTTTTTTTTGCTTTTTTGTTTTTCGTGTCTTTTACCTTTTGTTCTGCTTCTTTCCCAACATGACCAATGTGGAAATATGTTTACATGATTGCAAATGTATCTTTTATCAAATTACTTACTCTCTTGGGGAGGAGAGAGAGGAGAAGGGAGAGAGACAAAAAAGGGAGAAAAAATTTGACACTCAAAATCTTATTTAAAATGACTGTTGAGAGCTATCTGTTCATGTAATTAGAAAAAATATGGGGCAGTTAAGTGGAACAGTGAGTAGAGCACCAGCCCTGGAGTCTGAAGGACCTGAGTTCAAATTTGGCCTCAGACACTTAACACTTATTAGCTGTGTTACCTTGGGCAAGTCACTTAACCCCAATTGCCCTGCTCTCCCCCCTCCAAAAAAAAAAATACAATATTATTTACCAAAAAATTTTTTTAATTATTTAAAAAATCTTTCTTGTGTAGTTTTTTTTGTGTATTTTTGCCATCTCTTCTTAATCTTTTCTGCTTCTATTAACTTCCTATCACGTTTGTCTTTTATCCTGCCCATTTTTGCATGAAACATTTTCTTGATATCTCTAATTTTCTTGAAGAAACTTGTTGTCTTTCATGTTGCGCTGTTTTCTTCTATTTCTTTGTATTGCTCATTTAAGAAAACCTTTTCTCTCCTTGCTACCTCTGGAATCCCGTATTTAGTTGGATATGTCTTTCCCTTTTTCTTTTACCATTCATTTTACTTCTTCACTTACTTATAAAGCCTCACCAGGTGGCCATTTTGCTTTCTTGCTCTCCTTTTCCTTCGGAGTGTTTTTGTTTGTTTTTGTCATTGTTGTTGTTGCCATTGCTATCTCCTGCACACTATTACAAACCTCTGTCCATAGCTCTTCAATTACTCTATCTACCAGATCTCATCCCTTAAAGCCTGTCTTCACTTCCACTTCATATTCATAAGGGGTGCTGTTTAGGACATACCTATACAGTCTAATGGTTTTCTCTGCTTTCTTCAATTTAAGTCTGAATTTTATAATAAGAAACTAATGATCTGATCCTCAGTCAGCTCCAGGTCTTGTTTTAACTGACTATACCTTCTCTACCTTTGGCTGCAAAATAATCAGTTTGATTTCTATATTAACCATCTGGTAATGTCCATGTGTAGAGTTGCCTTTGGGGTTGTTCAAAAAGAGTGTTTGCTATGACCAATTAGTTATCTTGACAAAGAACCACTCCCCAGTTGATAAAGGGCCAAAGGATATGAACAGGAAGTTTTCAGAAAAAGAAATCAAAGCAATCTATAGGCAAATGAAAAAAATGTTTTAAAGCTCTAAAGCACAATTGATTAGCAAAAGATAAATTAAAACAGCTCTGAGGTACCATCTCATACCTATCAGAAATGGCAAATGCTGGAGGAGATGAGGAAAGATAGGTACGTTGGTGAATTGTTGGTGGAGTAGTCAACTGGTCCATCCATTATGGAGAAACTTTGATCTACTACTAGGTCCGTACCCCAAAGAAATAAAAAAATATAGTGACTCTTTTTGTGGTGGCCAAGAATTGAAATTGAGGGGATGTTGATCAGTTGTGAAATGGCTGAGCAAGTTGTGGCACATGATTTTGATGGAATACTATTATGCTATATGAAATGAGAAAGGGAGTGGTTTCAGGAAGACAGGGGAAGATCTACATGACTTGATTAGAGTGACATGAGCAGAACCAGATCATTGTACACAGTAACAGCAATATTGTAATGCTGATCAACTGTGAAAAACTTAGCTACTCTGATCAATACAATGATCTAAGAAAATTTCAAAGGAATCTTGAGGAAAAATGCTATCCACCTATGGAGAAAAAAACGATAAACTCAGTGCAAATTGAAGTATAGATTTCTCATTTTTAAAATTTTTCCTGATTTTTGCATGTGATATGACTAATATGGACATGTGTTTTGAATGATTTCACATGTATAATTGATATCATATGGTTTGCCTTCTCAGTGGGTAGGGGAGGGGCAAGAGGGAAGAATAGAATTTGGAACCAAAATTTTTTTAAAGAATTAAAAATAAATGTTTAAAAAATAAAATGATCTATCTTTGGCTTTCCTGGCTGCATGCTAACCAGATATATCTAAAGCACCCAGTTCATATCAAGAACATGTATAGTGAATTATAGACTATAATGGTAAGTTCTTAAAGAGATTTTTTATTATAAAATCATTACAGATAGACTTGCCTTATCTCAGCAGAGGG
>CM053581.1:220340901-220368726 GCA_028627135.1 Pseudochirops cupreus
AAAGAGAGAGATGCACATGAACAAATCTCTAATCTTTCTGAGGTGAAGCAAGAAATGAAAGGAGATGAAGACCCAAAGTCACAATATTAGGGTACAAAAAGGATTGTCTTCAGGAAAGATTCCATAACTTCAAAATTTGCTTTGCTTCTTTCATGCTCAATGCCACTATTATTTCATTCCTGTTTGCTTCCAAAGGCATGGAAACTGTATATAAATGGCCAAATTCCAAGCTGTTGACATCAGCTCAGGGCTTCTATAGTCTTGGAAGCAAGGAATATGGGAGATCCCAGGACAGAAACAAAAGCTATACACAACTAGAATGTCAGTGAGGGAAATGCTAAGGTCTAGAGAGGCCTGCACTAAAACTCTCCCAGTACTGGATCATTAAAAATAGAAGCTGTGATCAAGATAGTAAAACATGAAATCCAGAATTTTTGACATGCAAAGGGGTGCTACCATTGAGTTGTTTCGTTGCATGGATATTATGTCAGATCAAACCCCCTTCATGATACAATTGACCATGACAACCAACACAACTGTTTAGCCAACTGCAATATCTTCAGGGATTAAAATAGGTTTGTCATTGTCTGAAATCAACCTTGCATAGACCCACCAGATTTAGGTTCTTAAAGCATTTCTTGATCACAATACTTTTCTGCTTAAAAACATTCAAAGGCCACCAAATTGACGCCAAATGCCCTCCCTAGCAGTTGAGAACCTTTAAAATCTGACCATAACCTACCTTTCCAAACTTATCTACCAGCCCTTGCCTCCAAGGACCTTGACTGGAAGCCACACAATCCCCAACATGTGCCATGGTCATTACTGACTGCATCTTCACTTGGGTCATTTTCACAATTTGTTTCAGTACCTTCCCCTGTCCACCCCTCTGAAATCCACCTGTCCTTCCAAGCTTAGTTCAAAGCCCCACTCGTACTTGAAATCACCCCTGACAAACAGAGCCCAGACTTGCACCCATCTCTTCTTCTTCCAAAATCCTGAAAGACTGAATCATCAATCCGTCAGCAAGCATTTATTAGGCACCTTCTCTTAAACACCCTGTTCTTATTTTCTGTACCTTGAACACAGGGACTGTTCTGCTCTTTTTTTTTTTTGCATACCCAGCACATAGCATGTCTGGCACATAGTAGGTCTTAAATAAATGCTTTTTGATTGACTGAATTCCTTCTATTGTTACTTACCTTTTTGTGCCTGCCCTGTCTTTTCAACTCCTTGAAGTCAGAATCAACGTCTTACGATTCTTTCTATCTCCTTCAATATCTTTCAACATCTCACACAGGTAAGAACCATGTGTCTGGCAGAGTTATACAACTTTGAGCTGGAAGGGGTCTCAGCCACTACCTAATCCATCCCTTCCCTCTTATGGATGAGGGAGCTGAAGTCCAGAGAGACTTAGTGCCCCCACAATGTCACATGCTAAGTAAATAGCAAGATATTTCTTAAGTAGCGCACAATCAATGTTTGCTGATTTCCTCATTAATCGTTATCCATATCTTGCTTTCTAAAGAGGATTAGTACACATATAATCTTTTGAGTATAAGGCTTATACAGGCCTGACTTCTACCTACAAGTTACATTAGAAAGGATTGTCTCAACTGAGAAAATCATGAAATAATCCCACTCTAATTCCTCTTAGTGTTTTATGCTGTATTTGAAAGCATGTTGGATTTGGAGACAGAAGGCCTGGTTCTGTACCTACTAGCATAACCATGGTCTGGTGACCTAACCTCTCCAGGCTTCAGTTTTCTCATATGTACAATAAGGCAGATGGAGATGGCCTAGGATGACCTCTCAGGTGGCTTCCTACGGTCCTCTGATCTTCTAGGGAACTGAGCAGTAAAAACTCCTCGAGCAATAATAAAGGGCAAGTCAGGCTTTTGGACTAACCCTAAGTAAGGCAAAGCAAAACAGTAGGTATTATTATGCCTTAGGCTCTGTGCTAAGTGCTGGGAATACAAACATAAACAGAAAGACTTTCCCTGCTCCCTAGGACTTCATATTCTAATGAGGGACGACAACACTGAAAAGGGCAAGAGAGGAATATGTTGAATAATAGGTCAAGGTCATAGGTTTTGTCTTATCTATCAAGTGCTTTAGAGTCCCCAGCATCTTGAAATGAGTTCTCCAAAGCAGTCTGGGCAAAGGGTTCCTTTCAACATTAGGCTTCTAAGGCTTCATGAAATCATTAGGATCCTATACTACTGGACATTATCCTCCTCCACCCTTATAAAAGGGCAACTCACATCCAGTTACCTAATTGGTTTTCTGTCTCTATCTTTGGTTGACAGTCTATTGAACAACCCTCCATCTGAGGGACATCATAATCTCTCTCTCCCTCCTTTTGTAAAAGAGGGGATATAGCAAAGGGATAGACATCCCAAAAGAAGTCAAATTCCCTAATTAATGACTTAAGGAGAACTTCTCTGTTGGCCACAATGAAAATGTGCACCCTCAATTTTCCCCTGGGATTACTCCATAAGAGCACACTCCCTAGGCCATTCACACAACACTGCAAGCACAAACATGACCTTCAGAACCTAGAAGAATGCAATGAAGTTTTGATAGCTGCTAAATGAAGTGTCAGGCTCGCTTGCTGAAAAGGAAAGAAACCAGGACTGTTTGAAATTAAATGCGTTGCATATTTTTTTTAAAACATTCGCTAATCAGTAAAGATTTTCCTTTGAAGTTCAAATCATCTTGTTCATGCCAGATTCGGGTTGGTGTTATTATTTTTTCCTATGAGATTTTCATGTTAGACATTCATTAATCATAAGAGCCTGTTCTTTCCTGTACCCACATCCACATCTGGGATCTACAGGCAGCTGAACACAGGACATGCTGTCATATTTAACCAGGCCATTCACAAGAGGCTGCTCCAATCTGGAGGTCAAATGTATTACACAATAATTGGGTGGCATGCTTCACCCTCAGTCTTCTGAAATTCTGGTTATTCATTGCACTGCTCAGAATCTTAAATCTCCTAAAGCTGTTTGGTTTTTTTTTTAATGTTGTTACTGAATAAAATTTTTTCACGGTTCTATTAAATTCACTTTGCATCAGTTCATATGTCTTCTCAGGTGTCTCTGAAACTCCCCCTTGTATCATTTCTTACAGACAAATAATATTCTATTAATTCATATTCTATAATTTATTTATAGAGGCAGCTAGGTAGTGTAGTAGAGTGTCAGGCCTGAAATCAGGAAGATTCATCTTCCTGAGTTCAAATCTGACCTCAGACACTACTAGCTATGTGACCCTGGGCAATCACTTAACCCTATTTGCCTCAGTTTCTTCATCTGCAAAATGAGTTGGAGAAGCAAATGGTAAACCACTCATTAAGGGAAAAGACATATATATGACCTATATTACAAATCTCCCTCCCCAAACCCCAGATGCTATGCTTTCTGGGAGATTTTTAATTATCTTTGAAAAGACACTAAAACACCTACAACCTAATGAGGCAGCATGGTTCAGTATTTTAGTTATTTTTCAATTATCTATTTTATTATGAATTTAACTATTACCAAGCAGAATGGACATTTATACAAAAAAAAGAGGCTTGAAATGGAGGACCTTATTATGTACAGCTTGCTTTTCTTTTTTGATAAAAAAAAAAAATAGGGGCGGCTAGGTGGCACAGCGAATAGAGCACCAGCCCTGGAGTCGAAAGGACCTGAGTTCAGATTGGGCCTCAGATACTTAACACTTATTAGCTGTGTGACCTTGGGGAAGTCACTTAACCTCAATTGCCCTGCCCTCTCCCCTCAAAAAAAAAAAGCCAATAAATAAACATAAAACTTTCCAACTATTTTTGTCTGTTATTCTTTCTGGCCTTCTGTTCTCTTGATTTAAAAAAAAAATCTTCAATGACCCTGTTTTTTTCTTTTATCATACCTCTATTCCTTATACCACTCTTCCCTTTGGAAAAAAGAAAGGAAAAGAAAAACAAAGTCCATGTAACAAATATGCAAAATCAAGCAAAAAAAGAAAAATCCCCACATTGGTCATATTCAAAAAGGCATGTCTTACTCAGTTTTGAGCCTCTTTTTCAGCACAAATGCCTATTCAGCTTGGCAATAGTTAAATTAATAATAAAAATATACAATTTTTAAAAATTACTTAACAACTGATCCGAGCTACCTCATCAGGCTGTAGTTGCCTGGCTGGGTTTCTGCTGAAGGACAGCACCAGAATCAGAGTTGAGAGGTATAAGCTCCCCATCTCCAGTTGTCTTTCCACTGAACTACTGAAGAGGAGTTGTTTGGCCAAAAGCCTAGGCGTCTATCCAGCTGACTTTGGATGAAACTGGTATCTTTAAGCTCTGACAAGACTTTATCTGGTGGTTTTCAAAATAACATAGGAAATTAGAGTGGACCAAAGAATGCTGAGAGCACCACCTCCTTTTGCTGTGAACAATGGAATCTAGAGCTTTAGCCAAGGCCTGCTTTGAGAAATACTTGAAGTTGGTGGATTTCATCAGCAGAGATATACAATAGATATTATGAATATTTCCTTTTTGTCTTGGAAAGCATCAGGACCATTCTCAAATGAATCAACCTTGTTTTCTTCCTTTCCCAAGTGTATAATTCTACTTTAAACCTCACCCAAGCTCTATCATCCAGACACTATTGGATTAAGTAGCTGGCTGTTCTAACTGGCCTCCTTTGTGTTACCAACTATTTCTATCTCAGTTTTTATTTTTACTAGTTCAAGAATCCATTATTTTGTTGGTGTGAGGAGTTCCACAGTTGACAAAGTTTGCAATTCCACCTTACTGGTGTGGACTGGTATCCCCTAATTAATCATTCAGTACCCAAAAGGTTGCTAGGTTGACCATTAAAAAGCAGACATACAGCATAAGCCAGTCCTACATACATACTTAAAACCTTTTCGGCCTGGTAAGACCCTCCAAGGATTGTACATTTTTCCTAGAAAGGTCTTTCAGCTTTATGATATGCTATGCCTTCATGAAGGTCCCATTCCACATCCTGATTTTTTCTTATCTCCCACTATGCCTCTCCTCCCAAAGTCACTTCCAACCCTATCTTCTGATGGGAGTTGGGAGATTGCTAGTTAGGGGTCAGCGGCCATGTCATGGGGCCAGGGTGGGACCTTTTAGGAGGTAGGATGATCCCTCTCTTGGTACTATTGAACTTGACTAGGGCACAATATCCTCTGTACTACTACCCGTTCCAACTGCATCTGAGCCAGGAGCCAGAATTCATTACGGCTCTGTCTGTGACCTTGAACAAAACATTTCCCTCCTCTAACCCTTAATTTCTTCATCTGGGACTAACGTAGTTGCCCCATTTTCTTCATGTGGTTGCCTTCAGGATCCAATGAGATGATTGATGGGAAAGTATGAAATAGTTTCAAAATTACAACTGTGACATATTACTCCTGTTTTAACAATAGAAAAACTGAAGCCCAGAGTAGCTGTGACTTGGCCAAAGGCACCCTCTAAGTTGGCAGTAGAACTGGAACGCAAACACCAAGGCCCCCTGACTTCTAGCTTTCCCTCTAATGCTTGCTGCCCTTCTCTCAGTTCTGATATTTACCAAGGGAAAGTCATCTAACCTCAACATCCTCATCTATAAAACAAATGTTCCAAAAAAAAAAAAATAAATAAAGGTACGTACTTGCTGACTCCCGAGATACCTTCTAACTCCATAGCTATACTCTTATGATGCCTTGATATCAAGGGATCAAAAGAGCATCACTATGGTGATATAACCAAGGTGATTTAATAAAGCTAAGAAGGTTTACCAGAGAGATAGTGTAATAGGAAGAGAAGTTTAATTCCCTGGTACATATTCACGAGCACAACCCCATTCTCTCTGCTCTCACCTCCCTTCTGAAGGAGGAATCATGATGCATTTATACTTTTCCGAATGTCTTGGGCTTGTTTTTTTCAAGATCTCAGAGCCTACCTCTTCTATTTTATCAGACTATCTGGGATCCTAGTGAAGGATCCTGCCTTTTGCTTCCTAAAATAAATTTCCTTTGAGTCTTCCAAGATCCCCACCTGATAGAAGGGTGCATGTCTGCCATTCCCCAGGAAACAGTATTCCTAAAGTTCACAACTTAAAACTACATGATCCCAAGCCTTGGAAGGAAAAGATTTCCAAGGCAAAATTCTGCCAAGTGGACAAAAGCTGCTATCGCTGGCGCAGATGTGGATTTTTAAGGGATGGACTCAATTACTCAGAAAGGGAGCTATCTGCAGATTCCAAAATCAGGTCAAAGACTTTTTTTTTCCTCTTAAAAATAAAACTTTTTAAGAGACACTAAAACAACTACATGGAGTTCCATATATTCCAAATATGGACTCATAGAATGTTAGAGCTCAGAGAGCCTAGAGTTCAACCAGATCCATTTGACAGATTGTAAAACTACAGGTTAGAAAAGGGAAAATGACTGGCCATAAGTCATCTGCGACAGAGTCAGGATTAGAACCCAGGTCTGACTCCCAGGCCAGTGTCTTTTCCACTTTATCATGTTGTCTACATTGCAGTTCACTCCTTATGAGCATGACATAAGTTCTGGGCAAAACAAGGACAAGTGTTCTGAAGCTTTAGCCTTCTCCACCCCTCCCATGTTTCCAAGAGGCAAGGAATTCCAAGCCAACTAGGTCCAGGCAATAAGATCTCAGCCAGAGAGGCATAGTCAGAGGGAAAAAAATCCCAGGGGCTTCAGTCCTTCCCAAACTAACAGTCTTTGAAGTAGGGAGCTGGGTCAGCTAAGGTCATGCTGCCAGGTTAAAAAATAAACAGGCCAACCTTTGGAGGGTCTGATCTGAAATTCTTTCTAAATGACCAAGCCATAGAAACAAGAGAGAAAGGCAGGAGGTGGAAAATGTGCTGAGCATTTTGAAACTGCAGGGAAAGCATGAGAAGGAGGAAGAGGCAATTTTTTAAAAGACAAAATTATCAGGGAAAGGGACTTTCTTATTGTTTACAAAGAGATTTCCTCTGTGGCTACATCTCTGATTAAAGTCCACAAACTTCACTGGCAAGCTAAAACACTAGCTTATTCATGGGAGTTGGAACTCTAGGTCCTTGGAGATCTTGTATCACTGTGGGATTTTGTCACACATCATTAGCCTGTGACACCGTTTCCTGGTTCACATTCACCTTAGAAAAATTACTAAGGGTCTGGCATGCTCCTGCCAGACGATCTCACTTAAAACACCACCTTTCAATTGAATTCAACTCAACAAGCATTGAACTTGGCCCAGCCTACCATACAGTAAGGGCTGTGTTAAGTGCCCAGGCTACTAAGACACATTCATCCTGCTATTCCTCTAAACAGAATTTTCACTAAATCCCTACTGCCTTCTCTATTCAGTTCAACAAACATCTGCTAAATTCCTAATGTGTATAAAGCCTTTGGGAGATAACAAAGACAAAAAGAATATAGTCCCTGACCTCATGAAGCTTACATTATTCTTAGGGGGTACACAAATAAGCAGAACAACTGGGAGTATTAGGAAAGACCTCCAATAAAAGTAGAACCCAAACTGGAAAGAAGTAAGGGATTTTATAAAGGAGAGGTAAGACTAGATTGCATTCCTGACTTGGAAGACCATTGGTGCAAAGGCCCTATGGCAGCACATGGATTGGGATTTCTGGGGAAAAGGCAACAGGCCAGCTTGACAGAGAGGAGAGCGCATAAAGGGCAATAACACAAAATATAAAAGTAAGAGCGAAACAGATTATGAATAGCTTTAGATCAGTGGTTCTCAACCTTCCTAATGCCTCAACCCTTTAATACTTGTATGTGGGCGTATCTGCATGTGAGCAGACCCACCTGGAGACAGATAGAGGAGCGGTGTCTCGGTTCCTAAGACTATCGGAAATATGTGTTTTCTGATGGTCTTAGGCGACCTCTGTGAAAGGGTCATTTGACCCCCAAAGGGGTCGCAACCCACAGGTTGAGAATCGCTGCTTTAGATGGCAACCTGAAAAGTTTTATCTTAGGAGAAAAGCAGAGTCACTGAAGACTTTCAAGTAGGGAAGAGAGATGGTTGGGCCTATATTTTAGGAATATCAATTTGGCAGCTGTGGAGCAGATGGACTGGAGAGAGGAGTGACTTACAACTAAGCTCCTCAGTCAGCCCTTCTTGGTCCTATTAGAGTGGATGGTTCAGCACTAACCCATCTGTTCCTAACGCACACTGTATATTCTAGCTGGGCTAATATCCCACAGTCCTACCTTGCACCTCACAGTCCCAGTCAGTTCAGGAACAAATATCACAGGGAGCATTTGTCTGTGTTGGGCATAAATAAATACTAGAGGTGCCCTCAGGGAAGGCTCTCTCCTCTGCCTTCTACCTCTCCTAACTCTACCCCTTCCATGCCTCACCTTCTCTGTAAAGGCTTCCCAAGCTACTTGAGTCCTCACTATTTCCTCTGAATTCCTGTAACTACTTACAGCCTATACTATACAACTTAATATCCACTTTTATATTGTCATATCATATGTTGTTTGACTTTTGTCCTCTCTCTCTGAGATGACAAGTTTTCTGAATTCAGGGGCTATAGGCTATATTTCTTCTGTATCCTTTCAAGGGTTTCTCTCAAGACTGAGTGCACTTACTAATTGGGGCTTCCTAATGACGTCCTATGAAGCTTCACAGTATTTTTTCTTTGCCTTTCATGGGCATTCAAATTTTACTTAGCATTACAGTTAGTGCACATTTTATTTCCTACTAGACTACAAACTCTTTGAGCATAGGGACCATGTCTTAATCATTCTTCTCTGCATTCCCCACAAATCCTTGTCCAATGACTTGTATGTAGTAGGTATTCAATACATAAACATTTAATTGCAATATTTGAAATAGTAGGTACTCGATAAACTTGTATACTAATGAATTCAGCCTCCTTTTACCCCCAGTTATTAAAAAAGAACACTAAGGAGGTCTCTGGCTCTCATCGATTGGCCAAAAACAAGTCCCAAACCAAGCCCTACTTGGTCATTGTTTGGACTCTGATTGGCTCAGAGTGAAAGTAAGTAGTAATTGTTTCTGTTTTGGCCAGAAACCCTGAGGGTCTTCCCGTCTCAGAATGTTTTTTTTTTTTACTAGGTAAAAGAAGTCTTTCTCTGCCTCATTTCTTACCTAGCCTTAATCAATGAATGGGCTTAGCCTCAGTCAAACAGATCTATTAAAGACCTTAGCTTAAAAAGGCCAAGATCTCCCACTGCCTCTAGGGCCATCTCCAGTCGTTCTGATCTATATCTCACCACTGGACCCAGATGGCTCCAGAGGAAAGAGTGAGGGTGGTAACTTTGCACAGCCCTCCCTCCCTTAAATCCAATTCACTTGAATTTTATGGAATCACCTCTCTGACATCATGGTCCTCTTGGAGAAGAAAGATAGACAGTAGCTCAGACATTTGGGTGTGGTCTATAGACCTCTGCTTTGATTCCTTATCAGATCTTTTAGCTCTTTCCTGGGTCTATCCAGGAAAGCTAAGGAAATCCACTACCCTGAACAATGAATGAAGAACAGAAGGAGGTGAGGCTGGTCATTTCTGTTGTTATGGGAGCAGAAGAGGCCTAGAAATCAACAAAGAGAAGATACCAAATGATTTCCTCTTTGACAATAGCATTTTAAATGCTGAATATACCAGTCAAGGCAGAGTATTTTGCACCTCTGAGGACCTTAGTCTCCAAACCACAAACCTTTTCTGCAAGCCCACTAATTAAGTGGAAACACCCAGAGCCAGTGACTCAATCATCCAGACAGATGGGAAATTCACTCCTGTCAGTACCGCTGTCTTCTGGTTTACCTCAAGCCTTAGAATTCCTTCTTACAATCAATAAAACCTCTGTTCTGGAAATGAGCAGTCATTTTGGGGGGGAAGAATCATAATTGCCCTTTGCACCAACTAATTTACCAGGAGCCTAGTACACTTTCTCTTCCCAGAAAACACCAATTTCTCCCAAGTTGGGGGTTGTAATTTCCTTTGTGCCAGGAGTGAAGTTGCATCCAATCATTACAGCCCCAGTTATTAGCTCAGGAACAAACATCGTAGGGAGTATTTGTCTCTGTTGGTGTCAGGAGCAAGAGCAGGAATGAATGTTAGAGGCAGAGTGTGACCCAAATACAAACCAGAAAGGCAATGGACAGCAAAGCGAAAGACAACTTGGCTTAAGTCACAAATACAAACGACTCTGTGGTGTTTGCTCGGCGTGAAGTTTAGATGGGTTCAAAAGCCAGATAATATCAGTGGACGAGGGGATTGCAATCCCCTATTGTTTCATGCCTCTCCTTGGTCCAAGCCATCTTCCACTGATGCCAAAACATGATTCCTAACACATAGATCTGAGCAAGTCTCTTCCCTGCTCAAGAACTTTCAGAGATCCCCATTGCCTCTGAGAAAAAAAGGCAAAATCCTCAATTTGCATATAAAGCTTTTTAGAATTTGGCTCCAAACTACCTTTCTAGATCTTCCATGTTATTTCCTCTGACTCACTCTACATTCTAGTCAATTGTCTTCATACCTAAAATTTCATATTATGCCTGCATGTCTTTGCAGTCTGTCCTCCCATGCCTGGGATGCACTCGCTCCTCCGCTCTAGCACCTAGGATCCTTAGCTTCCTTCAGGGCTCAGTTTGAGTGCCAGATCTCTTGGGAAGCATTTCCTGGTTAGGGATCTCCCTCTTCTCAAATCACCATCTGTTTACTTAACTGTGTACAAGGTGAAGCACCCCTCCTCCCAACCCAGTCCCAGGAGAATTTAAACTCCTTGAGGGTAGAGACTATGTTTGGTTTTGCCCCAATACTTGTAACAATGACTTGTAGGTAGTAGATGCTTAATGAATGTGTTGAATTAAACTGAACTGAATTACATCTCCAATAAGACTAGATAATATACCATGGAGGAAATTGTTTTTTATTATCTTCATGTAAAGAAGATTAAGCCTTGTCTTAAATGAGTAGAAAGAATCAGGCAAACTTTAGGGAAGAATATTTTCCTAAATTTAGGCATCTAAAGGAAACAAGACTGGTGATTTCTTGTATTCTGTAAAATTTCCAGTTTTGTGGCCAAGTTCTTTCCTGTGGTAGGAGAGGAAAAGCTAGGCTCTCTCAGATTCATTTCACATGGATTTGGAGTAACCTTTCCCCCAACCAAGTAGTGCTGAAAACTGAATCAATGGGGAGGCCTAGGTATCAGTAGAGCAGGTATCCCTTATGCCAAAAGGAGGCATTTCCCTAATAAAGCATTAAAAAGGAAAAAGAAAACCATGGATAACTCAGGAGGAATGTTGCTTTCTTTATGGGGAGCTTCCTAAATCAGATCCAGGAGGCAATGGTGTAGATTGGAAAGAACACTAGATTTGGAATCAAGGACCTGGGTTCAAATTTTGACTGCTGTTTACTACTTGTATAACCTTGGATAAGTACTTAACCTCCACAAAGGTCCCTCATTTGAAAAATAAGAAAAGAGGACCTCTGAAGTCACTTCTAGCACTAAATTTATATGCCTATGATCCAGGTCAGTATAAAATAGGTACTAGAATACAAATAAGGGAAAATATGGTATAATGAGATCAGTAGATAACACATGGATAGAGGGTTAGGTCTGGAGTCCAGAAAGACCTGAGTTCAAATCTATCCTCAGATATTTAGTAGCTGTGTGACCCTGGGCAAGTCACTCAACCCACTTTGATCAGTTTCCTCATCTGTAAAATGAGCTAGAAAAGGAAATGGCAAACCATTCCAGTATTTTTACCAAGCACATCCCAAAATAGGGTCACAAAAAGTCAGATATTACTGAAAAATGACTGAACAACTACAAATCTGACACTTCCTAGTTGTGTGGCCCTTTGCAAATCACTTAACATCCCCCAGCCTCAGTTTCCTTATCTGTACAAAATGGGGATAATAACACCCATTTCACAACATTGTTGTGTGTCTGTAAAGCATTTTTGAGCCTCAAAGAACTATATTTTGCTGTTGTTCTGTAACTCTTAATGGAAAGAATATTAGATTTGGAGGGAAAGCACTTAGGTTTCAATCCCAGTTCTGCTATGCATTAGCTTTCTTACTTTCACAAAGTCATCTAACTGATCTGGTTAGGCCTCTGTTTCCTCCATAAAATGAGAGGATCAGGCTAGATGGTCTTGCAAGAACTCTCCCATTTCTAAATATTATGTTCCTATATTAAGAACCAGTCAGTCTGACAAGCTGCTAAGCTTTCTTTCTGGCCAAGATCTTGATTGCTTTATATGCCCTCAGTCTATCCAGAAGCCTTATCTTATAAAATACCACCTCTCACTCAGGTGTGAGAAAGACCTAGGCACAATCAGACCCCATATCAAATGGGATCTCTCTGTCTTCTGACCTAACAGAAGCATCCTGAGTAAAGTTTTAACATTCACTTTGAGTCAAGAGGAGAAATCTCATTTTCTTGAGATAGCCATTGATAAGGAAGTCAGAGAGGAGTAGAAGCCCCAAATATTCACCTTGGAGAGGATCTCTTTAGAAAACCTCTCCCTATGGAAACAACTTAACACTAAGCTCAGCCACTTGGAATTTCTCAGCATTCCAGACCCTGTAAGGAAACCGAGGATGTTTCCAGACTGGAAGTGTAAAATGCCCTCCACACCAGCCAGCCATGTGTTTCTCAGACTTTTAAATCAAAAGGGTAGACAGAACTGGTAGATCCCTCCAGACTTTTGTAACTGGCGAAGAAACATTGTTTACATTTCCCGACTGCCCTCCACCACCCTGCTAATTAATGGCTCCTCTCTCCAAGTCAGGACTTTTCTCTCTGTCTTTCCTTAACTGATATTTAGATGACACTTTAAGGTTTGTAATGTATTTTTTAAATGTACACGGTCTCATTTGATCTCCTTAATTATCCATGTGAGTTAAGTGCTACAAGTATTATTATTCCCATTTCACAGATGAAAAAACTTGGGTTCTAAGAGGACAAGTGACTTGGTCACAGTCACATAAGAAGTGTTTGACTTTTAGGTATGTCTCTTCTACACTTCTATATCCCATTTTCTCCAAGTGTAAAGTGAAGGGATTGTATTAGATGTTTTTTATGGCCCCCATTGATTAATTTACATAATAAGTAGAATGTAAGCTCCATGAAGGCATGCACTGGTCTCACTTATGTATTTGCATCTCTAGTGTCCAATACAGTTCCTAATACATAACAGGTGATTAATAAATTCTTGTTGAATGATTGTATGGACAGTGGAAGGAGACTGAAGACTGAAATTCACCCACTGGAGTCAGCAAGCTAGGTAGATGGAAAGTTCTGCAAGTCTACAAGATTATAAACTCCTTCAGTGCAAAGATTTTGCTTGCATTTCTTTGCATTCCTCATAGCCCTTTGTGCAGGGTCTTGCATATGATCATTAATAAATTCCTATCAGATTGTAAATGACTGTGGAATATCACCAGCTGATATGAAATTTCACACATTTGGATTTGAAACCACAAAAGAACAGGTGCTTTTATGAAATTTTCAGATTTTCATGCTGGCTGAGTAAACCAGACACAGCTAGCACATCACTGCCTATGGAGTGCCTACGATGAGTTAAGACTTACTCCATAATTAACAAATTTCCAGTATTTTAAACTTTCTGTACTCACTTTGAGAGGTGGCTGAGTGGCACAGTAGAGAGAATTCTGGCCCTGGAATCATGAAGACCTGAGTTCTAATCTGGTCTTAGACACTTACTGCTTGTGTGACTAGAGGTGACTAGTCAAATCTCTGCCTGCCTCAGCTTGTGCATCTTAAAGTGGTGATAATAATATCCCCTATGGTTGCCATGAGGATAAAGTTTCGATAAATTTGTAAATCATTTTGCAAATTTAAAGCACTTCATAAATGTTAGCTATTGTTGTTCTATCTTTCAGCACTCGCTGAGATCTGGCTCCCTCCTGATAACATTGCATCTTTGACCATCCATTCTGATCTTGGTTGCACTTTAAATCATACTATTGGTCAGAGAAGTGGTAATAGTCCCTGTCCCTATCACCATTTCAATACTCTCCCTTTATCTCATTCAGCAACATCTTCTCATAGGAGATCCACGATATACAAATTCATCCGCCAATCCAGATCGTGGGGGCCCAAACTTATTGACTCCCAGGATAGTCTCCATCCTTCCTCAATTAGTTCAGTGCTTAGTTTTTCTTTCACTTTAACTCCTGCCCTCACCTTAGGGGACTTCAACATACAAACCTGCTACCTACAAACAAGTCCAAATCTCCTCCCAACATATACCTTCAAAAATTTTAACTTTACAGTTCTACTCAATTCCAACAACCTATTCCTTCACTCTACCTCAGTTACATACAGAAATGATCATACCCTTGGTCTTGACATCTTCTACAAATGTTCTACCTCCACGCTCATGAACTTGAAAATTCTTTCATCCAATCATCATATTTTATCATTCCATATTATTTTATCATTTTATCTTTCTCTGTGCTTTACTACCACTGATCCTGTTCCTCCTCCTCACTCTGATTTCTAACTGCTCCATCCCTCAGTTCTTTCCCAGGTCTGTCAGCCTTACAATAGCTATACTCCTCCCTAGCTCAGCTCTTGGTGAACCCTTCAACTCTATACTATCCTCTGTTTTCAGATCTCCTGACTTCTTGTGCCATCATTGAGCACACCTCATCAAACATCAAACTGGATTATTTCCATAATTTGTCTCCTATGGACTATTCATGTGCTGCTGATTTAGAGCAGGAGAAAGTGACAAAAATGTGCTGATTCCATTTACTGAAAATTTGTTACATAATCTCAACCAGGCTTTCACTACAGCAAGGCAATCCTTTTACATCTCCCTAATGGATTTGCTCCCCCAAACATCACAATGTCTATTCCAAACCTTTTCATCCCCTTCAAACCTTCCACAGTATTCTTTTCTCTATTCTCACAGTTGAGGAGGACCTTGCCTCATATCCCACTAGAGAAAAAACTGAGGTCATTTCTGAGAGCTCCTCTTCCCCTTCTCACCTCACATTACTCAGATATTTTCCCCAACTATCTCCTCCTTCAAATACTACCTATCATGAAAAGGTGGTCCTTCTCTTTGTTAAGGCAGTCCCCTCTACATCTATCCCTGATGCTATCCCATTTAATTCTTTCCAGCAGATTGCTCCCACTATCATCCAAAATCTCTCTCTCTCTCTCTCTCTCTCTCTCTTTCATTTTCAATATTGCCATAACTACTGACTCCTTCCCCGCTACCTACAAACAAGTCCATGTCTCCTCCCCCATCCTTTGGGAAAAAAAAACAGCTTAATTGTACCTATTTTCTGAGATCTCTCCTCTTCTTTGGTTACCTAGCCAATTAGCAAGTAATTATTAAGCATTTTTATTTGTAGGCACTGTGCTAAATATTGGAGACAGAAAAAAAAAAGGCAAATATTTGGTCCTTGCCATCAAAAACTCATTCTAATGGGGCAAGAGATGCATAAACGAACAACTGTATGCACACAAGATATAGAAAGAGTAGATAAAGTTTAGAGACTGGGAGAAGCTCTTTGAAGAAAGAGGGGTTTGATTTGAGACTTGAAGGAACTCAGGGAAATCAAGAGGTGGAGGAAGGGAAAACACTCTAA
The DNA here is from genome assembly GCA_028627135.1 of Pseudochirops cupreus. Lineage (NCBI taxonomy): Eukaryota > Metazoa > Chordata > Mammalia > Diprotodontia > Pseudocheiridae > Pseudochirops > Pseudochirops cupreus. The sequence continues at coordinate 220,356,531 of CM053581.1, forward strand.
GACAGCTAGAGAAAAGGCACAAAGTCAGGAGACGAAATGTTGTGAGGAATACAGAGCAAGAAAGTCAGGGTCCTACATAATACACTACAGGGAGGGGAATAATGCAAAAGAAGACTGGAAATACAGGAAGGGGCAAGGTTGCAAAGGCCTTTATGGGTCAGAGGCTTTATTTATTTGATCCTGCAGGTAACAAAGAACCACTGGAGTTTACTGAGTAGGAGTCAGACCTGAACTTTTGGAAAATTGCTATGGAAGCTGAATGGAGGATGGATTAGAGGGGGCAGAGATTTGAGGCAGTGAGAACAACCAGAGAGCTATTGTAATAGTCTAGGTATTAGGTAAAGAGGGCCTGCTTAAAGCTAGAAAGGACAAGGTTTGGCAATAAATTGAATATGAAGAGTTGATGATTGACACCATGGTTGCCAATGTGAGTTACGTGGGAGGGCAAAAATAACATAACTAGGATAAGAAGGGAGGTAATAGAAAAAATTACATACACAAACATATACACATTTGTACCAAATATCCCTGATGTCAATCTGATATACAAGATATATACATCACTAAGAGGAATAGATAAGATCAAATGCCATTCCACAATAGTTAATCTATCAAATAATATGAACTAACAGTTCTCAAAAGATATACAAATGAATAACAGCCCGATGAAAGAATGCTCCAAATCATCGACAATAAGAAAAATGTAAATGAGAACAAGTCCAAGATTTTACCTCTCACATAGCAAATTGGTAACAATGAACAAATATGGGAATGGTATTGTTAAACGAGTTGTAGAAAGATGGGTATACTAATGCATTATTGGTGGAGTTGTGGATTGGCATTTTGGAAAGGAATTTAGAATTATGCAATTAGAGCAACTAAAATGCTCATAACTTTTGACCTAGAGATTCTACTACTGGGCATATACCCCAAGGAGGTCTATGACAAAAAGAAAGAACTCACATACACCAAAAGGTTGATAGAAATGTTTTTTGGAATAGCAAAGGACTGAAAACAATGTGTATACCCATATATTGGTTGATAGCTGAATAAACTGTGGTACTTAGAGATAATAGAATATTACTATTGTGTAAGAAATGATAAAAAACAGAATCATGGAAAGATTTATATGAACTGATAAAAAATGAAATAAGTAGAAACAGGAAAACAATATACATAAGGACTACAACAATGTAAATGGAAAGAAGTATAGAAAGACTGTAGAAACCAAATACTATGAAATTTTAGTTATATTATATTTAATATACATTTATATATATTTAATTATATTATAAATATAACTCCAAGTTTGATCCCAAAGAAGAGATATGAAAAAATACCTTCCCCTACTTTTCTGTAAAGACAAGGTACCATGCAGTACTCCTGACTATATGTAACATCCGACTTTGTTTTATATGTAGTTAGTTTTTCTGTCCTTTTTCTGTCTTACTCTTTTAAAATTCTTTATTATAAAGTCTGGTTCTCTCAGAAGGGAAGAAGAGAGTGATAAAGTAGAAAATATAGATGATGTAAAAACAAAAGATAGCAATAATTTTTAAATTGGTCTACCTACCCTTCCTGTGTTTTGCATCTGCTGCTTTGTCTGGTTTCAACTCCATGGAACAAGATACCCTTCCCAGGATTGGATAATCACTTCTAAACTCACCATCATACTGCTAATTCAAGCTTTCATTGATACCACCTCCCTCAGTCTCCTTTCTCCTCTCTGATGGGAGGGCTGGAGTACTGAGTACCAATCTCTTCCCAATGCCTTCCTTTATAGAGGACAGAAACTAGACAACTCATTCTACCTTGCTCTTGCAGCCCTTCCTGATTTCAACTCTGCAGAACAAGATGACTTTGTGCTGGGTACCTCAACTCACTCCCCAACATCCCCTTCATCACTCTACCCACCCTTTCCTGCCTTCTTTTGTATATTGTCCACCTCCTTTAGGTTGTAAGCTCCTTGAGGGAATGGACTGTCTTTTTGCTAATTATCTTCCCAGCACTTAGCACAGTACCTGGCTCTTACTACACACTTAATGAATGTTTATTAGATTGAATTTATTGGATAGAAAAAAAAAAGGAGGGGCGTTGACGAGAATGACAGATGCTGGCCAACTCTCCTGCTAGGTTAAATTTGAACTCTACACATTTCCTCCCATAATGCATCCTCTATTCTTCAAATAATTTAATGTGTAAAGCAGTCAAATAAGGCTGCCATTGAGTACCTGGGTCAGCGGTGTATACATAAGCATCAATAAATACTAAATTGTACAAGACTGTTTAAGTGCCACTTCACAATTTGTACGAATTATCTCGGGTTGCTGCAGTACCAAGCTGTTGGTTTGGGGTTTTTTTGTTTTGTTTTTTTTTGCACACACACACCCCTCCCAGGTCTTAGATAAAAAAGCCCCCTTTGGTCTCTAGTGCCTTCTGCTTCTCCAAAGCAGCAGTTCTCGAAGTGTCAATTCCCAAAAAGAGTGCTGCAAGGTCAAAATTATTTTCATAATAATTCTGACATTTTCTTTTCTAATGTGGTAAATATGTAACCCAAATAAGTAGAAGATCTTTAGGGGGTCCTCAATATTTAAGACTATAAAGGGGTCCTGAAACCAAAAAGTCTGAGAACTATTCCTTAAAAGGATAGAATACAAGTAGGCCATTTCTCTACCTCTGCAGGGAAAGTAGAAGCCAGAGGTCTCATATATCAATGGTCCACAATGAACAATAGAATGGATGTTAGATTGGGGTTATTGTCCCAACTCTATTGCAATCTAGTCGCATGCCATGGGCAAATCACTTTTCTCTAATGCCTCAGTTTTGTCCTTTGAAATGGTTGTACTAGATTAGATGCTCACTGATATTCTTGCAGCTTTAATAATTTAAGAGCTAGGAGCTAGAATTTCTCTGGCCTGGGATTTCTATATAGCAAAATGAACAAATGCTGTAGGAAAAGCAATCATGCTTTCACAAAAGCTGCCCTGTCCCCCCAGTCAGTACCAGAATCAGAGGCAGGACTCAAGAATGGGGCTAAGCCAAAAGGGCAGTTTTAATTTTTTTCTATCTTATAAGTTAGGAAAAGTATTTCTTTAAACTTGTAACCAGTCATGGTCCAGTGGAAAGCAGAGTGCACCTAGAGTCAGAAAACTTTAGGTCAAATCCTAGCTATGCCATTTTTAAACCTATGTAGTTCTAAACCAGTCATCTCATCTCCCTGGCTCTTGGTTTCCCCATCTGTGAAAGGAAAGGTTGGTCCAGATGACATGGGAAATCCCATCCAACTTTAAAGCTATGCTCTTGTGGTCTCTTGATGGATGACTAACAAGAATAGACAGTTATTAAATTGTTGAATTACTGTCAGCATTTCCGACCAACAAGATAACTTTATATTACCTAATAGCTATATGCTCTGGAAACAAATGTTTCTGCAGTTCATAGAATCACAGAGTTAGAAGGTCTCTCCTCCAGTCTATACCAAAAAGGAGGCAAGTGGTCATCCAGACTCACCTGGGAGACCATCACAGAGAAAGAACCTCTCCACTGCCTTCAGGGGCAACAGAGTCCACTTGTGGATAGCTCTAATTGTTAGGAATTATTCCTGACATCACACTTAACTTCCTATCTTTGCATCTTGTTCCTGATTCTGCCCTGAGACTTCAGAGAAGTCAAATACCACTTCCACAAGACAAATCTTCAAATGTCTCAACACAGCTGTCATATCCTCCTTCTCTTCCCTGTTCTTCTGCTCTTCTCCAGAATATATATGCCCTGTTCCTTGAACTGAAAGCCCTTTGCCCTCCTGGTTTCTCTCAACCTATCAATGCTCCTTTCAAACCTTGGAGCCCAGAACTGAACACATTATGGTGTAGAACACAGAGGAATTATCATCTCCTTATTCCTGGAAGCCATATCTCTCAATGCAGCCCACAATCTTAGTTCTTTTGACCCTCATATCACCCTGCTACTCCCACTAAGGCCACCAAATCTTTCTCAACTTCTCTCTAACCATGTCTGCCCCACTGTATTCTTGGGGAGATGATATTTTGAAAATTCAATAAGTCCTTGGTTTGATTTTTCCCAACAGTTACTAGTAAATGAGGTCATGTTTATTTTTTTCAGAAATGTCTGAATTTGACATGTTGAGGCATTTCACACCAGGGAACCAAATCAAATCTAATCAACAGTAATAGCCTTCAGTCCTGAAGTTCTTCCCTAATATCTGACACTAGTATTACCTATAATTTGAAAACTGAAAAAGCTCTTTGAGAATGAGAATTCAGATGACTTAACTAATTCAAGAAATAGCTAGAAAATGAAGCTAATTTTAATATTATTACTAAATCTTATGCTTAAGCCATTTAAAAAAAAGGGTGTTAAAGCATTTCTTGTGGTAGCTAAAAGCAGTTCTGATCACGTGACACATCACAGAGCTACAATCACACTTGTAAGCTCCCTGATCTGGACCACAACCAAGGTACCCTTGGAGTACAGGCGCTGGGATCATCACCATCGCTTTTCATTGTGTTCTCTTTATCTGGCACTGAAATAATTTTATTTAATTGTGCGATTCAAACAAGAGAACACCACAGAGGTCACTCTGACCTTTAAAGGAATATTATGCATGGCCTCCCACAGGGCCAGAAGGCATTTTCAATTACGATGGTGATCCAAGTATTCAGAACACTGTATTAGCCATGACTCAAGATGGTCGGCATAGACACAAAACAACACATAATTATACAATGACTCAGCAGGACCCACTCCCCCTAAAAACTACACTGAAAACAGATTGTTGTTCAGTCCTGTCCAACTCTCTGTGACCCCATTTGGAGTTTTCTTGGCAAAGATACTGGAGTGGTTTGTCATTTCCTTCTCCAATTCATTTTGCAGATGAGGAAACTGAGGGAAACAGGGTAAAGTGACTTACCCAGGATTATGCAACTAGCAAGTATCTGAGGCCAGATTTGAACTCAAGTTTTCCTGAGTCCAGGTCTGGCACTCTATTCCCTGTTCCACCTAGCTGCCCACTGAAAACCAGGGGAGGGGGGGGTAGATCAAATGCCAATAAAGTCCAAGGAAATATAGCTTTGTCACTAGAGAGCAGTGCAAAGGTTACCAAAGTCATAGATTTGATCCTTGTGCAAGCCAATTCAGCTTTATTTTGGTTTATACTTATGGCTTACATCCATCACCTTGGTGAGAAATCATCAGAGCTATACCTAGCAATACTTGTGTCTGAGAGGCCACAAATTGTAAGTGACACAGAACACAAATTCCAGTCTAACATGGTGGGTAGAGGAGGTAGACCATCTGGCCCCTTCCTGCTTAAACTAATTCTTCTCGATAAGCAGGTGTTAAGCTAGGTTGTTTTGATGCTCCTAAAGGGCCACAAGTACTATCAGTCCTCTATGAATCAGTACCCTAGGGCAAAGTATCACTCACCCCACCCCAGTTAAGTTTCTATCACAAAAAAGAAACATCATCAGTCTCATGGGAGATTGGATAACTCAAAGTAGGTCATTCCCATAACTAAAAGGAAAAAAAAAACAGTCTTTACTTATCTCTTTTGTCCTCAATTTCCCAATATTTCTATAGCATTTTTATCACCACAACAAACCCCAGAAATAAGTATTGGTATACTGTCAGGGTTCTCTCTTAAAGTGCCCTAACTTACCAGCAGAGGCAACCAGTTTCACACACAACTCAACGACGCTAGCGTTCCTTTCAGGAACAGAAGAGTCACAGCTCTGAGGTCTAAACAGAAAAGTTTATTAAGGTCTCTCCATGGGGAAGCCACATACTGAGGCAGGCTTCCAAAGATGCCTCCCAGCCCTAGGTCTTAAATAGACCCCAGATCCATCTACCACACGTGATAGAACCCAGCTGAACAGAGTTGTGAGAGGGGGAGTGCAATTACAAGGGTATGAAGGCCCCAAGGTGTGGAGACGCCAACAGGAACAGAGGGGTAACCCCACGCAAGAGAGTCCTGAGCAATGCAGTATCCCCTGGCGGGGAACAGTGCAATATGCCCTGACCTCCACGTGACCCAACTAATTCCCGGGCCTCAAACACTTTCCTGTGGCATGACACAACGACTTGCAATGTGAACCTCACAGTATACTCCACTTAGAGATAAGGAAACCTAAGCCAACAGAGGTGAAGTGACTTGTTCATTGTCACAAGCCAATAAGTGTTGGAGCTGGGGTACAAACTCATGTCTCCTGACCTCCACCCAAAGATTTGTTGCTCATTATTTTTGTGACCTCGTTTTTTGTGAGACTCAGTTTCCACAACTACAAAGTGATGAGGTTGGACTAGATGATTTCTCATGTTGTGACCTCAGTTGAAATTCTTTGAACCTAAGAATCAAGATCCCTGTCCTCAGGGAGTTTGCAGTCTAGCTGGGGATAAAGATAAAACTAACATAGATGAAGCCAACTACAGGAGGCTAAATGATGTGGCACTGACTCCAATTGAGAAAGGAGTATAGAGAAGGAATCTAAATGGACTCAAACACATGAAGAAGCCTTCTTGGGGGAGGTGAGGCAAGAGCTGGGCCTGGAAGGGTGAGTATGATTTGACTAGGTAGAAAGGAAGGAAAGAGGAATACAGGAGAAATAACATGAATGTAGGCATAGATATAGTTAAATGAGCAAATCACGTTCACAGGACAGTGAAGGGCCTGGGATGGCTATAATGGCAGCTCAATGTTGGAGGGTAGTGGAAGGCAGCATTGGTTAGATAAGGCCAGAGTATAACAAGAGTCTGGGAAGCCAGGCAAGAGTACAGGCATGATATAGATCTTTGAGCAAAGGATCATATCGTGATTCTTGATCAAAAAGGAAATAAACTGGCTAAAAGCATAATGGGCTGCATTGGGAGGTAGTGGGCTCCCCCTCCCTGGAGGGCTACAAGGGGAAATTGGATGATCACTTGTAAGGATATTATAGTGGGGTCTGTTGAGATACATGTTAGATGACATGGTCTATGAAGTGCCATCATTCATTCATTCATCAACACTAAAATTCTTTGATTCTGTCTGAAGAATAGGATTCTGCTAGTGGTTAAGCAAGGTGGATTGGAAGGGATAGATAACAATTTCCCTGGGCAGGGGGCTGGAAACAACTTTCACTTTCAAACCCCAAAGGTCCTACCTCAGAGGCTTATATGAATTCTCAATCACAGGTTGGTCAACAAAACATAAACATAGCCAAATTAGCCAAATTAAGAATACTGAGGAGTTGATGGAGTGGAAAATTGAGCCTGGAATTCCCTCAGGCCACAGATACAACTTCTTCCCAAAGGGAATAAGACTCTCCTTAAATGGTGGGTCTGCTTCGTTATCTTTAAATCTGAAGGAGCCCTGCCTTCCTTTGTCCTATCATCAGGACTGGTTGGGTACAATCAACACTTCAAGAGAGCCAAAGCCAAGGTCTATGAAACATTAGTCTTGTACATTAAAATGAAAATTAGTCTTTTTCATGGTTCCTGATATAGAAGGACCTCATATGATCCGCATGACACATGTTTTATATATGAAGAAAATCTCAGTAATAAAGTAAATTCAACTTAGATTTGGTTTTATACTCAATATTGGGAACCCAAAGGAAATGAAATGATCACCGTTCTCTCCCTTGCTCTTCTAAAGGACACTGATGCTGCTTCTAGAAAAAAAGACACCATACCTCCACCTTAAATGACAGAAGTTCAAATCCAGGCACTGCCATTTATTACCCACATGCCTTAAGAAAAGCTTCTCTGTCCATCCGGCCCTACCAAAAAGTGACATAGGAGAGAATAGACTGGGGGAGGGGGGAAATACTGGGATGGCTGTTTTGGGGTGGTGGGTGGGGGAAAGATGGGGAGAAAAGATGTAACTCAAAAAAATTTAATAAAGAATCTCATATAAAAAAAAAAAAAAAAAAAAAGAAAAGCTTCTCTGGGGGCAGCTAGATGGCACCGTGAATAAAGCACTGGCCCTGGAATTAGGAGGACCTGATTTCAAATCTGACCTCATACACTTTGACACACTTACTAGCTGTGTGACCTTGGGCAAGTCACTTAACCCCAATTGCCTTGCCTTCTCCCCTCCAAAAAAAGAAGTAAGAAAAGAAAAGCCTCTCTGGAGTAGGGGACTTATAGGAATGTAACATTGCATAAAATGTCACATTTGGTTAATGTATTGAATAGTTTAGCTAAACTTTTTTTCTATTCTATTCTTTGTTACAAGGGATTGGTCTCTCAGAGGAGCAGTGATACGCTGGCAAATACTGGGTGATGTAAAAAAGATTAATAAGGGGTGACTAGGTGGTGAAGTGAATAGAGCACCAGCCCTGGAGTCAGGAGGACCCGAGTTCAAATCTGACCTCAGACACTTAACACAAAACTAGCCATGTGACCTTGGACAAGTCATTTAACCCCAATTGCCCTGTCCTCCCCTCCCCCAAAAAAAGTAAAAGAGATTAATAAAAAAAAAATCTCTGCAACCTCAGTTTCTTCATCTGACAAGAACAGATTTTAACACTATTTACCTTGCCAGATTTATATGAGGAAAACACTTTGTAAATCTTAAGACATAATGTAAAGATGAGATGTTATTATGAGTACTATTTCCATCTTGGATATACTAAGATAGAAATATTTTTCCTAATTTACTCACGATCACATAGCTGGGACCTGACCAAGATATAATAAGAATTAAGAATGCCTGCTTTCCACTCAAGCTAAGCCTACAGCAAATATTCATGAAGGATTAATTCAACCTCATTGCATTTACACTAAGTGGTGCCTTAAGTCAAATTGGTTCTTCACTCTGGCAATATCTTGGCCCCTTCCCTAAACCCTCCCCTATCTGTCTACCTCTTTTTACCCACATCAGTGGTATGGTCTCCACTTCCCTCTGCCTGCCCTATCCTCTGATCTGCCCTTCTGATTCTCCTTTCTAACCCTCACCACCCCTTCCCCACCTCTTTACTGTGCCTCCTTAAATGAATCTGTAATCTTGTAGGTGCTCTCCTCCAGCACAAACCACACCCCGTCCACATCTCCTCCTGCGCCATTCTCATCCAATTCCTTTCATAAATTCTTTAAAGTGGATCTACCCGGTATAATGGAGGCAATAAATGTCTTCTGTAGGAGAACTTGTGAATTTTAATTCCATTTGGCCTTAGCTTCCTGTTTAGGGGGTTCTGTCTTACTCAGTTAAATTAAAATATTTGGGTATTTCCCAAGTAGGAATTTCATACCTTGAGAGTTAGATTTCAGAAATATTTTGATGTCCTAGCAGCCCTGAGTAATGCAGAAGGATTTAGTTAAATAGCCTGGGTCACGAAAGGCCAAACAAAACTGGAATTCATAAATTGTAGTGCTCTCCCAACCATGCAAAATTATTGGGTTGAAGAGCTAACACTTAATAATGATAATGATAATAATAATAATAATAATAATAATAATAATAATAATAATCACTAACATTTATATAGAAGACTATGTGCCAGGCATTATCCTAAGGCGCTTTACAATTATTATCTCATTTGATCCTCATGACAATCCTAGGAAGTAGACACTATAATTATTCCCATTTTACACATGAGTAAACTGAGGCAAGAATGGACAAGTGACTAATACGAGCTAGTAAGAGTCTGAGACTGAGTCGGGTCTTCCTGACTCCCATTCCATACTCCAACTACTGTGCCATCTAGCTGTCTTTATAAACTTTATGTGTAGAAGAACGCAAGCTTCTGGAGCCCTAGGTCTGTTTTTGTGCTTATATCCCTAGCATCTAGCGCTGGACCTTGCACACAGAAGGAGCTTAGCAAATGCTCCTTGATTTGAATTTACGGTTTTTCTTCCTTTGCTACGAACAAGAGTCAGCATTTAGCCCTTAACTGGGTCACTTACATTCACATAAGGTTCTGAATACTTTGTGGCACAAAACAGAACAAATACTGTCTCAGGAACCAGAGGACCTAGATTCGAATCCTGACCCTACTACTTATTACCTTGGTTAAGTTGAACAAGTCACTTTACTCATCTAGGGCTCTATCTATTATCTATAAACTGAGGGTGTTGGATTGAATGACCTCTAAGTTCCCTTCTAGATCTAAATCTTCTCTTAATCTATTTTAAATCAAGTCTATTTTAATATTAGAGACCTTTTCTACACTTCCTTTATTGTACCCACCCCAGCTCTAGCAAGGATTAAAAATCGTCATCACCAAAACATCCTTTGAAACTAGTCAGATCACATATGTTCCTACAGAAAAGAAATCTGAACTGAAATAATTAGCCTAATGAAAACCAGCCCCTCTACTGACCCCTCCCCTTTAACATTGAACAAATTCAACAATGTGTTTTCAAGGGTGCCTGAAAGTTAAAATGCAAACATCACCCTGTAAAATGTTTTCCATGGGTAATCTTACAAGTCCTTCAGGCCAGCTTCTCACTTGATCAAAACCAGAAGCACCCATTACTAAGATGGAGTCACACAGACATGTGTTGGGACTACAGAAGTAGCATCAAATCCCAGGATGAACTTGTCTCCCAAGTCAAAACCTGATTCTCACAAAGCTAAAGCCTTATTTAAAATGTCCTTCCAGAAATATTCAGTGAAACCATGGTTGAACCAAGGCTGGCCGAGACCACGTATCTGGAAGGTTATTCACTCTCAAATAAAAGGCATTTGTTTCAAATAAAGAAGCACATTTTGGCAGAGGGTGACCAGCCCATGGCCAGTGACAGCTTTCCCCCCTTTTTTGCAATGATTCTTTCCAAGTTCCAGAGAACACAAGGACATATGACCCTGATGCTTCAGGCTTCCTCCAAGGGACTGCCCTCCAGTAGGAAGAAGCTGTGGAAAGAGCACTGAACTTAAAAAGTCAGAAGAGCTGGGTACAAGTCCAGTCTTGACCAAGGATGAAATGTATGATAATGAGGAAGTCATTCTTCCTGTGAGCCTCAGTTCCTGCCGTTCAACTGGAATGGATTGACACTTACACTGGATGCCTCAGAGGATGATTATGAGTGATTTACTTCGTTACCTGTAAGATGCAATCTATAAAGGTAATTTGTACTAATTATATTACAAAATAGAAGGTTGGCTGGAAGTGACGTGTGTGTGTGTGTGTGTGTGTGTGTGTGTGTGTGTGTGTGTGTATTTCAGCATAGCAATTTTTAAAATTGCTTGTTAAGATGTGGATGCACTATGATCACTTCTGGGAGTATCGTTGCCATTGAAATTAGAAGCCTTGAAGTTTTACAGAAATTACAATTTGGACAGAAACCGACATCACTGGGAGAGCCCAGAAAAGAAAGCATTTTACCCTCTTTAAAGGCAAGACATTTCTTGTAAATCAAAAGAAGTTTTGTGAATCAAAAATTATATTCCTTAAAACTGTCTTTGTCCTCAAGCTGTGTATCCTTTTGGGGGGGGGGGGCGGGAGCATTTGCGTGACTAGTATGACATGTGTACCTGTAGCTAAACATCCTGGGCAAAAGGGAGCCTCGGTTTCCCAGACCTGAAGAGTGACTTTGACCTCATCACCACAGACCATCCCCTACACCTGAAAAGCCCACTTCTCTCTTCATCGCCTAACCAAAACCTTTCTATCTCACTTCCCTCCTGGCTACTCCATTCCCATACTATAACTCTCCTTGCCCAGAACTCTTACACAACTTGGAGTATGTGCCACACCATTTTCTGCCTAGTTCTATTGTGCTCTATCATCCACTTTGCTTCACAGGTTGGTCTTTCTGCCTTTGCTTTAACACTCTTCATGACAAGGAGCTTACCATGTAGCAGGGACATTATAAGTGAATGTTTCTTCCAAGAGTATAAGATGCTGTCTCAAGTCCCTTTCAACTTGAGATTCTGTAAGTGTGGGATTTGATTGATAAAGGAGAGAGAGAGATGAGATGAGAGAGGTGACTTAGGATGGCCATTTTGATGAGGAAAAGACATATCCTTGGCCTGATTTGGGAGCCAATGGCAAGGGAGATAAGGACCAACATAGAAGAAACAATATTTTGTCAGTATCGAAGGAACCAGCTGGAAGGTCAGCTCTGAGTCACTCTTGCCATTGGTTTTATATTCAGTCCCAGACATGAGGGGACCTGAGTGTCTTCTGCCAAAGGTACACTGAAGGCCATCTCACTCTTGGGTCCTGATGAGTCACCTCCATCTGCATAAGCCATT
>CM053581.1:220368826-220435106 GCA_028627135.1 Pseudochirops cupreus
ATACATACATACATACATACATATATACATACATATATATATATGGCACACCAAGAACTCGATTTCCTTATCTGCAAAATGGGGATAATTATAATTGCATTAGTACTTTGGAGGGCTATTCTGAGGAAAGTGCCTTATAAACCCCAAAGTACTTTAGAATTATGGGCTATTCTTGGGGAGATCACATTTTAATACTCATATAATGGTGAAAGAATATAATAAAAATAACGCTAACTATATTAAATGCCCAAATGTGTTGCCATGTAACAAATAACAGAAATCCGAGACCTATAACCTCTCTGGGCCCATGTTTCCTCATTCATAAAATGAAGGAGTTGGACTAGATGGCCTGTGAGGCCTCTTCTAGCTCTAGATCCTAAGAGCCTATGACTTCTTGAAGGTCACATAAGAGGTCAGTGACAAGGTCAAAAGTCAAATCCGGATCTCCTGAGCCCAATTCTCTTTCTAATACACTATGCCATCAGAACCACCAAAGCTCTCTCACAAGACCCAGCTCCATGATAAGGGTTTTCTATCTCCTTCTTTCTCTACCTGGCAGACAGAATGGAGGGTTAAAAAAATCTAATCACATCTGTCTTCTGAGCTTCCCTTCATTTTTCCTCTTTATCTCATACTCCTCTCAGAGGCTCAAAAGGATGGACAGAAGGTCAGAGAGGACAGTCCTTAAGAGAAACTAATAAAGCCACTGACCAGGGCTTTTTGTGGAGGAGGGAGGAGGGGAGGGTTTAGAGTGAGGGAAGTAATATGAAAACCTCACTAGAATGACATCCTTGGGAGTCCACAGGGTCATACAATTAAACGTGAAAGTGATCTTAGAGGCCATCAGGTCAAATTTCCTCACCTGTTAAGGAATGAGCTGAGGCCCAGAAAAATCAAGAGACTTGGCCAAAGTTACACGAGTAATAAGCTTTAGGGTTAAGATTCCAATCCAGATTCTCTGACTCCAAATCCAGTGCTTTTATTCCCCATGTAGGACCACCTAATAATAAGATTACAGAAGCATAGAACCCCTGCATCTCAGTGTTGGAAGTAACCTCAGAAATCCCCTAGTCACAAAGGGGTGGGGAGCATGCAGCCTCAAGACCACATGTAGCCATCTAGGTCCGTGGGTATGTCCTTTTGACTAAGTCCAAGTTCTACAGCACAAATCCTTTCATTAAGAGGATTCAATCAAAGGGCAGCACTTGAAGACTTGGAGGGCCACATGTGGCCTTGAAACCACAGTTGTCCCATCTACTAGGGCCTAGTGCAACTATGTCCTTTGATATTCTACTAACTAAATCTTTGTGGATTAAGTTCAACCTAGACTTACTTAGCAGGGAATGCTACATAGTGGAAAATTGGGTTGCAACAACATTCTAATTTGAATGGCCATTCTTGGCTCAAAAGTCACAAGAGCAAAGAACTTGGACTTTTCTGAATCCAAGGATGAGCACAAGTGTACATGTAATAATAATGTGCCCTTAAATAGTATGTTACAGTTTGAAAAGTACTTTATGTGATTTACATTTGATCCTCACAATAGGCCTGAGAGGGTAGTGCTATCATTATTCCTGTTTTGCAGATGATAAAATCAAGGCTTAGAAAGGGTATGCCCAGGTTATTGCCCATGATCACAGTGCTAGTAAATGTTAGGGGCAAGATATTAATCCAGGTCTCCTTCCACTGTTCCATGGTCTCTCTCACATAGTGAATTGAGTGCTGAACTTGGGGTCAGGAAGACTGAGTTCAATCCTACTGCCGACACTTAACTACCTGTGGGCTGCTAAGTAACTCATTTATCCTCTCTGGGACTCAGCTCTTCCTTTGTAAAATGAGGGGGTTTCACTAAATGGTCTGTAAGTTTCCTTCCAGCTCAAAGTCTTTGATCCTATGAAGTTATAAACCTAGGACAGCTAGGTGGCAAAATGGACAGAGTGCTGGGCCTGCAGTTAGGAAGACCTGAGTTCAAATCCAGTCTCAGACACTTACTAGCTGTGTGACCCTGGGCAAGTCACTTAATCCCTGTCTGCTTCAGTTTCCTCACCTATAAAATGATCTGGAGAAGGAAATGGCAAACCACTCCAGTATCTTTGCCAAGAAAATCTCAAATGGAGTCACAAAACATTGAACACAACTGAAAAATGACTAATCAACAACATGAACCTTTGATCCTATGAAATATATATGTATATGTATACATATATGTATATACATGTGTGTCTATATTTATATTTTCATATATAAACACATAGTATTCCAAAAGTCTTAGCACACTTTTAAGCAAATAAAACTTTAAACTATAACTGTGTGTATGTGTGTGTATGTGTGTATATATGTGTATATATGTACATATGTGTATATATGTATATATATATATATATGTATACATATGGGGGCAGCTAGGTGGCACAGTGAGTAGAGGCTTCGAGTCAGGAAGACTCATCTTCCTGAGTTCAAATCAGGCCTTAGGCACTATTTATGTGACTCTGGGCAAGTTACTTTACCCTGTTTGCTTTAGCTTCTCTATCTATAAAATAAGTTGGAGAAGGAAATGGAAAACCACTTCAGCATATTTGCCAAGAAAGTTCCAAATGGGGTAACAAAGAGTCAGATGTGACTGAAAATAATATATTTGTGGAGCGATCAGCTGATAGAAATGATAGACAATATGGATGATAGGTAGATAGAAATAGATGAGATAGATAGATAGAAGGACAGAGGGATGGATGGATGGATAGATAGATGGATAGATAGATAGATAGATAGATAGATAGATAGATAGATGGACAGAGGGATGGATGAATGGATGGACAGATAGATAGGTAGATAGATAGATAGATAGATAGATAGATAGATAGATAGATAGATAGATGGACAGAGGGATGGATGGATGGATAGATAGATAGATAGATAGATAGATGATATACATAGATAGAAGATATAGACAGATGATAGATAAATAGATAGATAGATACATAGACAGATAAATGATATACATAGAAGATATGGATAGATGATAGATAGAAGCACAACTCTCGTTGCAGTTCTTTGAAGATCCTACACTGAAGTTCACTTTACAACCTTCATTCTGACCTGGTATAGTCAATAATCATGACAAATAAAAAGTAACCTCCTCGTGAACTACACCCACAACTCAGTGAAATGAAACCTAACTCCAGTCCTTGGGAAGGAGTTAAGCTCCTGTCAGAAGCCCCCTTCTTTTATTCCCAGACTGCATCCACATGAGGATTAACACCATTCCATCACCACCCCAAATACACAAGGAAAGCATATTTCGTGCCTTTAGGGTGAGAAAGTTTCTGGGACCAGTTCTCTGAAACTGGGCAATAAATGACAGAGATTAGAGTCCGTGCACAAAACCAGCCTCCCTCTCTATATCTGGCCCCATAAACTTTTAATCAAGTCTCCACTGTGTGCTATACTTGGTAGTGACTTTGATTACCCAGCCACACACACACACACACACACACACACACACACACACACACACACACACACACACACACACACACACACACTTCTGCCGCTCTAAGTCAGCTGTGGTATTTTGAGCACCAGTGCCTCCCAAACACTGCAAAGACTCCTAATCAGTGGAGTCATAAAGGATTTTATGCCCAAGGAAGAATGACCGCAAGAACACTGGAGACATTAGCTGCTGATTCTAGTGTGATCTTTGGCAAGTCACTTCTCTAAGCCTCAGTTTCCTCTTCTGTAAAAGAAAAAAAGGGGGAGTTTGGAGTACATGATCTCTAAATCCTTCCAGATTTGATAGTCTAAGAATGCATGCCCTCCTTCTACATTGGGCCAATAGTGTGGGAGGGGAAATGCAAAACATTCCAAGTCATTGGACCTGGAAATTTATGGAGAGAAACTGAGTCAAAGTAATATAGTCAGTCAATAGCATTTATTAAGTGCCCAGTATATGTCAGATATAACAAAAAGAGGCAAAAAGGAATCCCTGTCCTCAAGAAGCTCACTGTCTAATGGAAGAGTCAACATATACAGGATAAATTGGAAACAACAAACAAAGAGAAGGCACTAGAATTAAGAGAGTTTGGGAAAGGCTTCCTGTAGAAGGTGGGATTTTAGCTGGGACTTGAAAGGAGGCAGGGAAGCCAGGAGGCAGGAATGAGGAAGATCATTCCAGACAAGAGAGAGAGCCAGAGAAAATGCCTGAAGATGAGACATGGAACGTCTTGTTCAAGGTACAATAAGGAGGCCAGTGTCAGGGAATCAAAAAATATGTTCGGGGGGGGAGCGATGGAACGTGTAAGAAGAATAGAAAGATAAGTGGGGGCTAGGTTATGAAAGGTTTTAAACATCAAACAGAGGGTTTAGTATTTGATCCTGGAAGTAATAGGGAACCACTAGAGTTTACTGAGTGGGTGGTGGGAGGATTGACATGGTCAGACCTATACTTCGAGAAAATCACTTTTGAAGACAAATGGAGCACGTACTAGAGCAGGGAAAGACTTGTGGTAGACATTCCAGTCAGCAGGCATTGCAATGTTATTCCAGTCATGAGTGGATGAGGGCCTGTACCAGGGTGGTGGCAATATCAGAGGAGAGAAAGGGGAGCGTATTCAAGAGATGCTGCAAAGGTAAAGTCAACCAGAATTGGATATGGCAAGATGAGCAATAGTGAGAAATCAAGGATGAGAGCCTAGGAGACTAGAAGGATTTTGGTGCCTTCAATTGTAATAATTTGGAAAAGGGAAAGGTTTGGGAGGTAAGAAAATGAGTTCAATTTTTGCCATGCTGAATTTGAAATGTGTACTGGACATCCAGTTTGAGATGTCAGATTCTATGTCCCTCTCCAGATCCCTAGAGTCCATTCAGCTACCAATGGTGAATCCCTCTGAAAAATGTGATAATGGTTTGTGAATGGGGCTATTTGCCAGGTCAACTTTGCTGGGCTGGTGAGAGTAACAGACGCTTGGTGTTATTAGCAGCTGCTTAATAGGAACCTGGAGTCAGGAAGACCTAAGGCTCAAATCCCACCTCTTACACTTAATAGTCTATGTCTAAATCCTGTCATTTTCCTGAGCTTCAGTTTCCTTCACCACAAAACAAGGAGAGTCATATCTGTAGTACTCTCCTCACAGAGCTGTTGTTAAGCTCTTAGTATGAGATAATATTTGTAAAACTGAGATAATGTTAAGGGTTTTGGAATTTTTAAAGAGCTACCAAAATATCAGTTAGTGTTATTCTTCCCAGGCTTGCCTAAGCCCTGGCATAGGTATCCTCCTGGGAAGATTGATTCACCTGCTTGAAAGGTAAGAGGAGTATGTTTCTAATACATTTGAATTATGGAGGAGAAAAAAAATTCCTTAGGTGCATTTTGATGGTGAAAAGCTACTTTTTTGCTTTGCATTTACTGGCTAGATTTCTTTCTCAAAAACAAGCCTTTAACCCAACTCACTCTGGAGCTCATAGATTGGACAATAGGTCCCAGCCCTCCTAGCACAGAGTGAATCTAAATACTAAACGGTAACTGTTTCTCTTTTGGTCAGGAACCCTGAGAGTCTTTCCCTCCCAGTTTGATTCTTTTTTTTTTATTAAAGGAGCCATCCCTTGAGTAACTACTGTAAAAGGCCTATTCACTGAATGGGCATTATCTCACTCAAAGTGAGAACCTGAAAGGACATTAGACTAAAAGGGCCAGAGTCTCCCATTGCATCCTGGGCCATCTCCAGGTATCCTGATGAATATCTGGTTACTGGACCAAGATAGCTCTGGAGGAGAAAGTGAGGCTGGTGACCTTGCACAGCCCTCCCTCACTTACATCAAAGTCAACTGCAAGTCATGTCATCATCTCCCTGATGCCACAGTTCTCTTCAAATGTGAAGGACGAACACAACAACAACAAATGTCACGGAGAATCTTGAATGTCCAGCAAAGATTGCTTGAACTTTACTTGGGAGACAGTAGGAAGCCACTGAAAATTTTTGAGCAGAAGAACATGATTATATTTGTACCTAATGAAATTTGTAGTCATAGAATAATAGATTCTACATCTTCTAGTTGTTGTTGTTTTTTTCCTGGCATTCTCTAGCCAACCCAAACAATTGTGGGTGGGCAAAGGAGTAACTGAGTAAGGAAGCATCAAAAAGATAACAAAAGTGGGAAGGGCTGGTAACCTAAATCAGGCAAAATACAAATCATTGTTCAACCTCATGATCTACTCGTTATCTCTGCAATGCCAAGTACTTGTAAATTTAATTTCAGGGGATCATAGATTTAAAGCTGGAAGGGACCTTAGAGATCATCTAGGACAACAACCTCAGAAAACTGAGGACCAGAGAGGTTAAATGACTTGTCCAAAGTCACAAGGACAGTAAGAAGTAGGGCTGGGATTTAAACCAAGGTCTTTGATTCCAAATTCACTCTTTTCCATACCACCAAGTTGCTCTTGAAAAAACAAAGCAGTACTTAGAGGGATGACAAATTCCATTACCAGCTCTCTACTTATAGGAAAGACCTCCCTCCTGCTCCTCCTCTGCCCCCGCCCCTCTGTGCTTTCACATATTGGAATTTCTTGTTTTTTCCATGCTTTAGAGCCTGGACAAAATCAGTGGAGCAGAGGCCGACAGAAGAAAAAGAGACCCTAAGAGGACAAGAGTCCGATTAGTTGCAGTTGCCCCTCCCTTCCAGAATGCTCTGCACTTTCACAAGTAATGACAGTGTTTTATGAGATGTAGAATTCTTTCCTTCCCGAGCCATTCTAAAGCTTCTTCAGGGGATGGGGGAAACTAACCACTAATAAAAGATTTATCCATGCAACAGGAACCTCTGAAAAGAAAAACTTATGCCCTGGGTCCCTGCCTTTTAAAAACCCTAACTCCCCTAAAAGTCTCCCTATCACTGCTGTCCTGTTCCTCTAACAGAGGCTTTGGGTTTCTTTCTTTTTTTATTTTCTTTTTTTAAGACCACAGGCTGTTTCAATTCACTAGCTCATGGGGAAGGAATCCATTTGTGGGAGAATAGTTGTACCCAAAGCAGCTGCTAGCCAGTTAGGATGCAAACAGCTCATAACCCAGCTGCTCTGTACTTTAAAGTCCAATGAGTAATTTGCAGTCACAATCCTGGATGTACATTTTCCACACAATCTATAAATCTAGGTTTCTGCAATCCCACCCCTACTCCCATCCCCCAGCCTCCCTAGACTTCCCACAAGACCAGGTTGTGGATTCTTTACTCCAACATTGCATCTCTCCTTCTCCACCCTTCCCATCCCTGCCTCACATACACCCTTCCTCCAACCTAACTTCCAGCATTCATATTTTCCAATTGGGTCTCATTCCTTACAACAGCTGGGAGCATCCTCCTTACAACACTTAGCCTCAAAATCCAACTTGAACCTCCTTATCACCAACCACGCCCTTCCTCTTCCCCTCCCAACTCCTAAGAACTTGGTCTCTCCACCACAGAGCTGTTGATTCCTGCCACCCTTTGGAACGTGCCTCAGGCTAATTGCTGGATCCACCTCGTCTTCTGAGGAGAGGAAAGGAAGTATCAAGAAGGCTGGCAATGAGCCAGGGCAGGCCACCCACACGGTTACACTGACTGAATGGGACCTTTCCTCATGAACAGTGATGCCCTAATACAAGGAAGGGGTATCTGGGAGCAAGGGGCCAAACCAAAAGGATAACCTCTCCACCAGCCTAACAATTATCTATTGATCATTTAATTTCTGCAACATTATTTAACTTTTCATGTGGATATGTCTTCTTTCACCAATTAGATTATAGATTCTCTGGGTGCATATCCTTAAGATTAGGCACATAGTTGGTATTCAATAAAGATTCCATTCTTTGAATGAATCAGAATCTGCTAGGCTATATCCAGTGCTTCTGAGCAAGTTTACAATGCAAGCTTACCAAAACAGCATTGACAGCTCCAGTTCCTTTTACTTTAACTGCAGGGGAGACTGCTCCTCCCCTTTCCCAAAGCTGGGGCTCTGAGAGACCAGGGGCAAATCAGGAGCTGGCCTTTCTTGGCAGGGATCAACTCTATTATGTTCAAGATAAGAGCCACCAACCCACCACCATCTTGGTAGCAACACAGATGCTGTTAGGAGTCAATTCAGTTCAATAGAATAAGCATTTGTAAGGACCCTCTCTATACAGGGCACTGTGCTCAACACTTTCCAGAAGCATAAAACTTAGATCCTCAGCTCCTGACCCTGCCATTGTGATCTCAGGCAATTATTACACATTTTTATTCCTGCTTCCTCAAGTGCAAAATGCAGAGGTTGTCTAGAAAACATCTAAACATCTTTCTACCTCTCAACTTATGATACTATGATACTACACAAGCAGAGAACTATAAACCTAATATTCTGAAGGGTGAGAGAGCATTGATTAAAGGGATTAGGAAAACTTTCTCCTAGAACAGGGGTAGGGAGCCTGAATCCAGTCAAAGGGCCATACTTGAGGACCTAGAGTGTGACATGTGGCCTTGAGGTTGCAGGTTCCCCACCCCTGCTCTAGCACGTACGTGCTTTCTGTACCAAAAGCAATGAGCAATGTTCCTTTACCACCGCTGGATAGTGAGACTTCACCTTCTTTCAGCATTCACCTAGCACAGTGATAAACCTGAGTTCAAATTCTACTTCAAACACTTCAGACAAATCACTCAAGCTCTGTCTGCTTCAGTCACCTCATCTGTAAAATGTTATTGTAACAATAGTGCACCCCCCCCCCCCAGGGTTGTTGTGAGGGTAAAATGAGATGACATATGTAAAGGACTTCACAAACACTAAAGCACTATATAAAGGCCAGCCATCATCATCATCACCATCATCATCATTGGTTATCGTCATCCTCTAAGCCACAGGTAAAGAACTATGGATCCTCTCTGTTCCTGAGACTGCTGCCATGATATACATGATCACAGATGATCACAAACCCCCTCACTGTACAGGTGGGGAGACTGAGGCCCGAAGAAGTTAGGTGAGTTACCCAACGTGCCACAGGTAAGCATGAAGATTTTTCTCCCACCACATGCTGGTCAGCATTGGGCCAAATGTGTCCATCCTAGCCAAAAGCTTTCAGTCACAGGCTGCTGGTAAGGAAGCTAACTCTGAAAAATCCCCTGATCTCTTCTGCTCAACTAAATAAACCTTCTCTATCCTTTAAGAGCCAGTACATGAGCCACCTCTTCCATCAAGCCTTCTCCAACCACCCCCTCCTTTCTGATCCCTCTTGCCCTTGAATTCCTGTACTACTTACTTGCAGGCCCTTATTACAAATATTGCTTTATATTGTTAAGGATCTTTTTTCCTGTGCATGCCCCTTATTTTCCCAACAAATGTTAAGTGCCCATTATGTAATAGACACTGTACTAGGCATCGGGGATACAAAAACCAAAAATAAAGCACTCTCTGCCCTCAAAGTGCCTATACCTCATTGGGAGAAACAACATAAACACATAGAAGCAAATGGAAATATGCAAAAAATAAATTTATGTGGGAGGGGCAGATTATAAGGTCTTTCAGGACAAGAACCCTGATATAGTTTTCTTTGTATGATATCTAACACATAATATTTTGAGTCCTGTAGTATTAAAGTATTAAAGCAGTTTGGGGATCATATTTCTGACCTTTCCCCCCCATTTTACAGTAGAGAAACTAAGGGCTTCTATGCCACTAAAAAAAAGCACATCAAAAAAGGGGGGGTGGTGCGCAGCTAGGTGGTGCGGTAGAGAGAGAACTGACCCTGTATTCAGAAGACCTGACTTCAAATCTGGCCTCAGACTTGACACTTAACCAGTTATGTGACCCTGGGTGAGTCACTTAACCCCAATTGCCTCACCAAAAGAAAAAGAAAAAGAAAAAAAGAGGAAGGAAAGAAGGTAGGAAGGAAGGAAGGAAGAAAGGAAGGAAGGGGCAGCAGGACAGAGAAGGGAACAAATTGAAGCTTCATAGAAAAAATGTAATAAATAGTTATTCTGACATATTACAGATGGAGTCTAACTAGGACAACAAGAATCTCTAAGTGGTTGTTGGGTAATATTATGGTATAGGGCTCTGGTGCTACTAGATAAAGTGAATCAGGAAATACACTTGTGATTGGTTGAAAGGGAGCCTGATTTGCAATTCCTGGAAGATTTTTAATTATTAAGAAATTGACCAGGCATCAACATTTATGGAGAAACCCACATTCTTGAGCCAGACTCCTTTCATCAGTTGTTAAGATCCAACATATGTGAAGGTTAAGTCATAAAAACAAAGACGAAAAGAGCAAAGAGTTAATACAGATTCATCAGAACTTTATCTTCACCTGTTCCTTACAGAAAGACTTTCAGTAAGGGGAAAACTACTTTCTGCAGTCCAACATTCCACTGACCACTTTCAGGTTTAGGATTCTTTCTTTAAAATGAGGACTTACTGATTCTTAAGAGATCCACTGCTAAGTCTCAGTATCTTTATGCTGCTAGAAATTCTCCTTGGAGAAAGGAAGCAACCCAAAAGTAACTGTCTGAAGCAAAGAAAATTGAGGAAAGATGGAAAACCTGATGGCTTCTGATAATAAGCTTTAAGTTTCCAAGAACTCTCCAGGTGTAAGAGTTCCAGAATGATTTAGAGCAGTGATTCTCAACCTTCCTAATGCTGTGTGACCTTTTAATACTCAGATGTGGGTGTATCTGCATGTGGGCAGACCCGCCTGGAGAGGATGGAGGAGCGGTGTCTCGGTTCCTAAGACCATCAGAAATATGTGTTTTCCGATGGTCTTAGGCAACCCCTGTGAAAGGGTCGTTCGACCCTCAAAGGGGTCCCAACCCACAGGTTGAGAACCGCTGGTTTAGAGGAAAGAGAAAGGGAAATAATCACAGAGATAAAGGAACAGGATCCTGCATTTGGACAAACTGAAAAGCAAACTAAAGCAAACTAAAAGAATATGAGCATTTCAATAAGAAAAGATGAAGGTTAATCTTGGACTCAAAGAACAGAAGATAAAATATACTTTCCTCCTTTCAGCAAAAAGACCAGGGGCTACCAATAGGGAATATTGTATATGGTATCAGACACAGTCACTTTGTTCATGGATTTTTCTGTTTTTCTTTCTTAATATATTCAATGCAAGCAGAGAACAAAAGAAAACTTACAAAGAAGCAAAGAAAAGATGGATGGCTCTCAACACAATGTGTAGTATTTATTATATAGGTTGAAATGGAAATTCATTGCTATATATTTTGAATCTTCTTCTATATTCTGCTATGCACATGACATTTTTTTCTTCTCTTATTTTTATTTAAGGTTCAATATTAAATCTATAATTTTTCTTTTTCTTTTCTTATTTGAGTTTTAGTATTTAGGTCTAAAATAAAAAATATGCAATGTGAGTATATTAGATAATTGCTGTGTTCAAAAAAGGAACCAATAAAACCTTTTTAATGAAACAAATTGTGTGTGTGTGTGTGTGTGTGTGTGTGTGTGTGTGTGCACGAGAGAGAGAAAGAGAGACAGAGACAGAGAGAAGACAGAGATTGAGAAGGCAAAAGATTAAAATCTATCAAATTTATGAAAGGCCTAGAAAGGGAGATAGAGCAACAACCACACTGTCATACCCAGAATATATATATACATACATACATACATACATACAGATATATATATATATATATGTATGTATGTATGTATATATATATATAAAAATATATATATACTTCTCAGAGCCAGAAGGCATCACAACCCTAGTGACTCAGTACCTAATGAGAAATTAACAAAAGGTGTGAAAGCCTTCCTATAAGCAAGCCTCCCCTAAGCAAGCTTCCCTTAATGGGTTCCAGGTGAGGTCTATTAATGGGAAGAGAAGATCTTATCCCATTAACTTTACAGGGGAACATAGGCTCATATGTGAAACCCAGAATGTAAGAACCACTTCTTGTAATCCGGACAACCCATTAGGAAAAGAAAAGGAAATGTGACTTTAAAAATAAATAGAGCTGTAAGGACCAAAGAGAGCATCAAGTACATGAAAGTATCTTGGGCTTCTATTTAACATTTAATATAAGTTTCACTGGACTTTAACCCATAAATGTGGCACAAGACAAAAATACGAATAACATCATATATAAAAAATGTCAAAAAGAGTATAAATGAATTTATCATTGTCAGAGCCTTAACTAGCTGGTGTTACTAGTACAAGGGGTATTTGTGGGCATGCACTTCGTCATTTTAGGTTTTCTATCTTAGAAAACAACTTTGTTTTCACATCCTACACCAAAGGAAACTTGGGTTATTTCTATTGTTCTTAAGAACTATGTCAACTTTGTTGATCCCAGAGAATAGATGGTACCATCAATTTCCCTCCTCTCAAAGGAGAGATGAGGGCCTGGTGATATGCATTGGTCATTGTGGTCATTGTATTTATTGGTTTTATTGGTTTCGCTTTCCTTGTTAAAAGAGAAACAAAGGATGGCAACTAAAATCTTTAAGTAACAGGAAAATTCGTTGTGCCTCACTGGTTGTCTTTAAACACAGAATGTGACCACTTATCAACTATGTAGTAGAAAATAATCTTTTTCAAATATGGGTTAAACCAGGGTTGGGGAACTTGCAGCCTCAAGGCCACAAGTGGCCTTTTTGACTAAGTTCAAGTTTTACAGAACAAATCCTTTTATTAAGGGGATTTGTTCTGTGAAGTTTGGATTCAGTCAAAGTCACACTTGAGGACCTAGAGGGCCACATGTGGCCTCAAGTTTGCAGGTTTCCCACTCCTGGGTTAGACTAATTGCTGAGGTTTCTTCTAACTGAGATTCTGTGACTCTGGAAAAAGAGGCCAGGAAGAAAAGGAGAGTCAGAAAAAATGATGTAATGAACTGACAGAACCGTTTCCAAGACACACCCTGGCTCACAGGTCCATGGAAACACAAAAGAGAAAGTTGCATGGCCTAATTAGAAAATTAAAAACAAATTTAACAGTGAGTACTGTAATGCATGGACTATTTCCTAGAGATCATAAATGAACCTTCAGATCAAGTAAAGAAAGAACTGAGAAAACTAAGTCTAATGTGAAAAAGGCAATGAAACTCAGGCATGGTACAGGAGATAGGGGTTGTTAAACACATCCACGGCTGAAAACCGGTCAGTCATGTACCAATGAGCCTGTAGTCAGCAGAGAGAGAGAGGGAACTGATTAATTTATGTTTAGACATTCCTGGAAAGATTTGTGACATACCAAAGGAACATAGTAAGGCACAGTTACATTGAGTCAACATCATGCTATGAACCACAGGAAAATGTTGGAGGGAGCTGTTGATCCCGACTGAGAAAACAGTGAGTATGTAACTCTTGTGTGAGAAGGTA
The DNA here is from genome assembly GCA_028627135.1 of Pseudochirops cupreus. NCBI lineage: Eukaryota > Metazoa > Chordata > Mammalia > Diprotodontia > Pseudocheiridae > Pseudochirops > Pseudochirops cupreus. The sequence goes on from CM053581.1 coordinate 220,382,163, forward strand.
TTCTTTCACCCATCTGCAAAAAAAAAAATTATCAGTGACAATAGCCAAGTTAAGATTAACATAAAATTTGCTCTTATTGGCACCTGATATCTAGTAGATCATTTTGATACAAGTCTTGTACCCAAGATAGAGAGTTTGTTTAACCCTCAGTATCTGGCACAAGCAAGAGTTGAGCCCATGGGTTGGCACATGCCTTTCCTGATTGTTAACAGAAGTTTCATGACAAGAGTTTGCTCAGGGGCTGGAAAATGGATGTGTGTATTGGTGTATTACAATCCTATGCCATTTTGTGGTTGAGACGTCATTAAGTAATGGTTTAGAACTTTATGACTTCTTTATTTGCCTTTCCAACTAGGAAAGAGTTTTCCATCCCTTCCTATCCCAGTAAAGCTATCAGGAGGCCTTCAAGTTTAGCGATTATCCCATCATGACCCTTATAATGCAATTGTGTGTTGAGATGCCTCACAAATGACAATGGCATTCTCCTTTCACCTCTTGTGTTAACTCATGACATATAAGGAACATTACAGAATGTCAGAGGGAAGCCCTTTGATCAAGGTCATGGGTCTAGTTAATGCAGCATGAAGACAAGGACCCAGGTCTTCCCATTCTCTAACTTGTGTTCATTCCACTATACCACATGGTGAGGGGTGACACTCAGAAGTGATAGAATACCACACCTCTTTCACCAATCAGCTTCTAGGACTCAGTCTTTTTTTTTTTTTTTTGGTCTTCTTTGTGCCTCTGATGGTTTAAAGATGTGGAAGCTCCCTGTAGACCAGATAACCTTACCCAGATGAGGTTATGTCTGAACTGTAATATCTTAACTACTACACCAGCTGATCCATTGCTCAACCTTCCCCCCACCCCATTCCTAGAGTCCACTAGAAGATTACAAATTTCATGAAAGTAAATACTTAAAAGGAGAAAAGAATTTGTGAGCTCCCCACCTCTTATCTTTTATGGTGCTTGGCTTCATTACTGAATTTTCCACATGTTTCTTTCATCAGGTGTCAATGGATATTAAGCAGACATGACATACCTGGCTAAGTTAATCCTCTCCTATCACTCTCTCCTCCCCAATAAAATGGAAAAAATGATTCAACAGAGGGCAGCCTGCCTCATTTAACAAAATATGCTATTTGTGGTCAAACCTAAATTTCCAGTCTTAATCCCAAAGATCCTGTCCAAGAAAGCACTAGGAGTTGAGCACGTATACACATACCACAGTGTGGCTTTGAAGAATGAATTAAAAATGATGGGAACTAAAAGGATATAGAATTTCTCAGAAAATCAAAACTTACATGCCTTCAGGAATCACCTAGCCCTAGTCCAACTCACTCATTTTATAGATGGGGAAACTGAGCCCCAGAGATGGGAGATGACTTGCCCAAGGTCACAGAAAAGCTAGAGTCCATCTCTGACCACAGTGCTTCTGAAATTCAAACATTAATATATACTACATATTCTCAACATCCTCATAGTGTCTGACTTATGGAAGAGAGAGAGACAGAGAGGCACAGAGAGAAAGAGATGGAAAGAAAGAGATAGAGACAGAGAGGAAGAGAGACACAGAGAAAGAGAGAGAAATCATCTTTGCAAGTATTTTACTTCTCAGCTTCTAATTCTTTTCCCCAGTCTCTCAGCTGCTGGATAATGATAATCAAGACAAGACAATGACAAAAAAGGATGGATGAGAAAGATCTTCCCATTTGTACTTCATTTTCTTCATCATTGTTCCTACAGGGGAACCATACTCTGTGCCTTTTGTATTTCCTCAAGAAGTTGAGAGTGAATCAAATGTCTAAAAATAATGCCAAAATTCCAAGGGGAACTAATTAATATCCAAGGGCAGACTTACATTTAATCTAGCAATGTGGATTTTATAAAGCAAACAAAAAAAAATCACCCTCTGGATTTATTGCTATCCATTTTTAAGGGATGTAATAATAAATCAAGATTGATCAAGGCAAGATTTCCTCCTACTCTTTTGTTCCATACCTAGAAAGCCCAGCAAAGGAGCACTAGATTTGGTGTCAAAGGTTTAAGGTCCAGTTCTAATTGCACTACCTTTGAGATCTTGGGTAAGTCAATTTCTCTGTCTCAATTTTCTCATATATAAAATGAAGGACTTCAAAAATATGACCTCTGAGCTCCTTTCCACCCCTAAATCATATTACCAACCTGCCTCCAATACTCTATAATGCTCATTATGTTTCCAAAAGGGAAGGATTGGACTAGATGATCCCTAAGGTCCTTACCATCTGAAATTCTGCACTCCGTGGTTATATTCACCTTACTTGTTTCCTGTATACCATTTGATTAGGACAATGGTTTGTGCTATAGTTTAAAGCCAGAATCCTAAAACCTGAACTGCTTAAACATATACTTTGCCATGTTCAACAGTAAAAAGGCAACCAGTCCTTGGAAAAAGACCAAAGTGATATGACAGAAAAAGTAATGAGAGAACAAATTTCAGCTTCATAAAATTTGAGATCACATGCCAGTATGGAGCTCCACCGAAGGAATTCCCATGACTCTGTGAATCACAGTCCTTCAGCAGAAAAGCTGTTTGCAATTTGAGGAAATGTGCCCCCAAGGGAAGGAGGGAGAGTATCTGTGCTGGCACCAGCAGGGCAAAGGCTAAAGAGTATGTGAGGCAGAACTACAGGTGACCCCCCACATACTAAGGAAACTCTAGTGTAACCTCAGCTCCACCACTCTCCTTCCTCCACAAAGATGGAAGCTGTCTATCAACCCTCCTGTGGAACTGAAGCCAAGAAAAACAAGATTCTCTGCTGTAGCAGCTACCCAAGTTTCCAGAAGCATACAGCACATGCTTCAAAAAGATAATCCTAGGAGTACTTCTTTCTTTTGTATTTTGGCAAGACTCTGATTTTCTTGTTTTTAAATTTAATCAATTATTTTATTTAATTTTAGTTTTCAACATTCACTTCCACAAGATTTTGAGTTCCAAATTTTCTCCCCGTCCCTCCCCTCCCTTCACCCCAAGACAGCATGTAAATTGATATAAGCTTAACATATACATTCACATTAAATCTATTTTCACATTAGTCATGTTGTAAAGAAGAATTAGAACCAATGGGACAAACCACGAGAAAGAGAAAATCAGAGAGAGAGAGAAAGAGAGAGAGAGAGAGAGCAAATAATATGCTTTGACCTGCATTCAGATTCCAGAGTTCTTTTTCTGAATGTGGACAGAATTTTCCATCATGAGTCTTTTGGAGTTGTCTTAGATCCTTGCATTGCTGAGATTTTCTGATCTGAATTTCAAGATTGCTTAGAGTCAATCATCCCCAACCACAACAGTAGGTGATATGCTGAAGGCCTCTAAATGAAGGACATTCCTAGAAGCAGTCAGACATATGCAAAGGACCAAGCTTGTAATTGAGAAACCACTTAATTGTGCCTCAATGATACCATCAGGAAAACTATACAATTCATACCCAAGCAGAAAGAATAATAACAACCAAAGGACTGTTTGAAGGTACATTAGTGATTATCTGATCAAACTCCTTCATACTATAGAAGATGGATCTTGCCCAAGGTCAAAGCATGATGACTCCCCCTAAGAATCCTGAAATGTGAGACTCCACAATACAAAAAGAGGTGGTACCAGAACAGAAAACTTGGTTCATTCAGTCAGTATAGGCAGGACACAAGCAAATCCTCTTAGGAAATTGGCCCAGACCCCCAAATTCAACTATGATTTTCTAGCAAGTCTTACTAGAAAACTGAACCAATTCATAGGGAAAAGAAAACACAATTTTCTATGGTTGCAGCTGTCTGTGTTCCTAGAAGACACCACCTCAGTGATACCTAAACTGCTTCAGCTACAACCATTTGGAGAGCCAGGTTGGCTGACCTAAGGAGGGTTTGTTTGACCATGCAGCAATGCTTAAGGCAGCAAGAATGAAGCAATGGCCTACAATCCAATTCAGCTTGATTTAATTCAATGAGTATTTATTAAACACTTCCAATGTACAAGATGTTGCGCTAGGCACCAGCTGTGTAGTACAATGGGAAAAAATGTTGGCTTCGGGAGTCAGAGGACCAAGGTTCAGATCCTCACTTTGCTGTTTCTACCTGCAGGATCTTAGGTTAGTTTCTTAAATTCTCTGAGTCACAGTTTCCTCATCTAGAAAAATGAGTAGGTTGGACTAGATGACTTCTGAATTCCCTTTCATCTCTAAATATGTAGTCCTGTCCTCAAGGAGTTTATAGTCTCCTAGGAGGAATGCAACATGATCACAGATAAGTAAATTCAAAGAAACTCCTCCAAAAATGATTGGGAGGATCAGCTAAGACCTATGAAAAGTGGCCCCTGAACTGAGCCTTGAAGGCAGATAGTGATTCTAAGGGGCAGGAGTAGGGGAGAGTCCATTCCAAGCTCATGGAATTAAAGAGAGAGAAGGTGGTACAAAGGTAATAGACCTGTCACATTCAGGAGAATGTCAACTAAACTACTTTCTTGTTGTTCAGTCATTTCAGTTGTGTCCAACTCTCCATGACCCCATTTGGGGGAGTTTTAGCAAAGAGACTGGAGTGGTTTTCTATTTCCTTCTCTAGCTCATTTTACAGATGAGGAAGCTGAGGCAAACACGGGTAAGTGACTTGCCTCAGGTCATATAGCTAGTACATATCTGAGACCCAATTTGAACTCAGTCAGGTCTTCCTCACGCCAGGCCCAGGGCTCTTTCCACTGCGCCACCAAGAATATAAAGTACGTATGGAGCTATAATGCGACATAAGTCTGGAAAAGGTTGGTGGGAGCCAGATTATGAAGGACTTTAAAGGTTAGGCTAAGGAGTTTGTATTTATTATCTTTAGGCAATAGGGAGTCACCGGAGATTTCTAAGTAGGTGAGTGGCAGGGTCAACTACTCTACTCAATCCTAGGAGACCAGACAAATGGCACACCTTCTCTGGGTCAGCCTTACTCAATGCTTTAAACTTCACGCTCCTTGATAAGGCACTTAACCCCCACGACCTTGCCCCTTCTTACCTTTTTATTCTTCTTACACTTACTTACCAACAGGTGTTCTATGATACAGCCATACCAGTCTACTTGCTGTTCCTCCAGTGTACCATTCCATCTACCCCCTCCATGCCTTCACATTGCTGTCCCCTTTCTCACCTCTGCCTCTTAATTCTTTTGGTTTCCTTCAAGACTGCTCAAATCCAAACTTGTGCAGGAGGTCCAATCCCACTCCCCCAACACCAACTAGTTGCAGTACTTTTCTCTCTAAAATTACCGTCCATCTACTCTTGGAGGTATTTATTCATGTTTGTCACCTCCTCTATAAGAATTGAGTGTCTTGGAGAAAGGGACTATTTTTTACCTTTCTGCTAGCTGACCAACCTTAATGGGCCTCAGATGCTGTATCTGTAAAATGGCAGTAATAACTATTTTAATTCTATAAGTGGCTACTATAAGCATTGTATCTAAGCTTTCTGGAAGCAGGGAACTGGATCAAATAATCCCTTAAGGCCCTTCCAGTTCTCAGCGATAACTCTGTAAGCAAGATAAACTTGGGTACATCTCAAAAAAGTCAGCCCTTCAAAGGCCAAATTTAAGAGGCATTCACAAGAAGTTGATTCTCATTATTTTACACGCAGAGACTCTTAAGAATCTCTATTAGATTTCCCTTGGGTAATAACTGGCATGATAACTGGATAGATACTTGCTTTTATGGGTTATGCTCATTCTTTGTTTCTTTTTTTCTTCTCTACTTCTGTTATATGGTTCAGTAGCCTGTGAAATGTTTCCTTTCTGCCAAATTCCCCAGACCCAGATTGATTAAGACAGGCCTCTTGGCCTTCCTGTCCAAAGCGGCTCAGAGCTCCTGTCCCAAACACTGCTCTTGGCTTCAGGTCTGAGAGGGATCAACCAAGGCACCCAGATGAAAAGGCAAGAGCCAGGCCTCAGGGAAAGCAAATTCACCATCTGCAGCCCAAATACTAATTACAGTAACAGTAGCTGTCATCTTGAGTTGTCTTTTTTTTTTATTTAATTTTTAATTTATGGAATAAGACAAGCCTTTCCATAACATAGGACATTTTTTTTAAAGAAAGATGATAGTACATGAAACTGCAAATTTCTTTTGTACAGCTTGCTTTTTATTTTAAATAAATAATAGTTGCTGTGTAAATTTTTTCTCCCCCCCAACTCAGAAAAGCTTACATGATCACATCTGAATCTCACAAAACAACTCTGTGCAATAACTATAGTTATTATTACCCCCATGCCATTGATGAGAAAACTGAGGCTCCAGACCAAGAGAACCTGAAAGAGAGGTAAGGATTTCTTGTTCATGTTAACTTGGCTAGTGCCTCCTTCTCTCTGGGGTTATTTTCTCCTCTGTAAAATAAAGGGGTGGGATCAGAGAGCAGTTCAGCTTATGTTAATACAGCATCTTCTCACAACCACCCATGAGTGTAGTAGCTTAAGAATTAATATTCCTAATTTATACTTGAGAAAATGAAAGCACAGAGAGGGCACCAACTTGCCCATTGTCATGCTGCTAGTAAACAGTAGAAGTCAGCTACAAACCCAGTCCTACAGATTCCGAGTCCATATTTTTTTAAGGACCCTTAAAAACATTCTCCAATTTTAGGAATTTGAACCCTACAAAGAAACTAGAACTCAGACTCTAGAAAACAAGCCAAGAAGGAGTATTCGATTTGTTTTTTCTTTCTCTTTCCCTAAGATAAATTTCAAAGTCTTGCAAAAAAAAAAAAAAGCAATCCATCTGAAAAGTAAGAATCACTATCAATCAAAGGGCAAGAGGGAGCAATAGGTCCACTCACCCAACCCAAGAATTCATTTCCTTAGGCTGTCCTTAGATAATGGGGCCGGAGTTTGCTCAAAGTCCAAGAAAAGAACATATATATCCTACCCTAGACGTACAAGCTCTATTTTTGAAAGCTTAAGCTGCTTAATTGCAGGTACTTGAGAAAATAAGCCAAGGGGTCCGTCCCTTTGTTTCATTTCTGAGCTATAGGCAAACTGTGAAGCTCTATAAATTTCTCAGTGAATAGCCATATCTAGGTATATGGGGCAGAATGGTCAATTGCAGAGTCAAGTTAAGCACTTAATCATTTGTCAACAGCTTTTTTTCAATGTTTGGAAATGAAGCCACAATTCCCAAGGTCAGAAAACATGTCCCATGAGAATAAGGAACTGACTGTCCCAAACTTGGGTTCTCGCAACCTCTTCCCCAATCCAATAAGCACTATATTAAGCCCCTCTATGGCCAAGGCATGATGTTGTGCACTGGAGATATAAAGACATTTTTTTTAAAATTCTTTCCTTAAAGTAACTCACATTCCCCATTGCCAGATCTTGGGGCTCTGAAAAATACAAAGAAACTAGCTCTCCTCAACTTCTTGTACTCAAGTTCCTCACCTAATTCTGAATTATTACTGAAAATTCTGATAACAGAGGCAAAACTAAACAGCATGTATGTCTTCTCTGAGTTCCCTTGTTGTTGTTCAATTGTTTCAGTTGTGTCCAACTCTTCATGACCCCATTTGGGGTTTTCTTGGCAAAAATATTAGAGGGTTTGTCGTTTTCTTTTCCTGCTCATTTTACAGATCGGGAACTGAGGCAAACAGGGTTAAGTGACTTTCCCAAGTTCACATACCTACTAAATTTATGAAGCCAGATTTGAACTCAGGAGGATGAGTCTTCCTGACTCAGACATGTCACTCTATCCATTGTGTCACCTAGCTTCCCTACAAAGCCAGGAGTAAATAATAATATGCAGATATTCTGACAACCAGTTCAAAACTCTGCACAAGTAAGACAATTCAGCTCAGGTTCTCAAGGAGACTGAAGAACAGTTGAGAAGTTATTAATGAGAAGAACAACAATAGCTGGCATTTATACAGTGCTTTAAGGTTTGTAAAGCATTTTACATGTTATCTCATTTGATCATAACAACAAACCTGTAAGGTAGGTGCTTTCATTATCCCTGTTTTATATTTGAGGAAACTGAGGCAAAAATTTGCCCAAGGTCACAGAACCGGTAAATGTTGAGGCATGTAACACCATGCTCGAGCAGCTTCCCAAAAGAATGCTACTGTGAGCAGCTTTTAAAGTTCTGATTACATAGTATAGTGAACACTCTATTGCATTACAAATCAAGGCAAACATTCACAACAAATCACAACATAATATTCACAACATTACATCTTATCACAGGACATCACAATACAGTGTTCACAACAGCTTAACATTAGAATGGCCACACAGTTTTCACCAAAGTGGCCACAGTATTGGAACAAAGAACAAAAGAATAATCATTTGGTTTCCCTAAGAGAAAAACCTCTTTACTTAATCATTCAATTATTTCACAATACAAGTCAGTCTTCCACTCATGGGGCAATCATAAGTTAACTTAATCAGTCACTTATCCAGAGTCACAATGACTAAGTATCATTAATCACTAAATACAATCATTAGAAAATTATACAAACCCTCCACCCCTCGGTGTCCAGTAAACTTCAATTTTATCACACGTTCAATATCCAAGGAGAGGCCTTTTCTTCATCTTGACTCGGAGTGGTCTCTCAGATTCCCTGGATCCCCTTCCATAGTCCCAGCTCCTACCTGAATCCACCAACCAGTCTCCTGGATTCAGAGGCAGACAGCTCCCAGGTTCTCGTCCAGTCCTCTGGGCCATTCTTGTTACACACTGAAGTTCACAGGGTCCAGCACATCTCAAAACCTTCACAACTTCTGTTGCCAAGAACTCAAGGATCAACCAAGCCACAAACAAACAAAGTCTTATCCTGGTCATGCTTCTTCAGTCCTCCAGCAGTTCAGCCAGCCCTAGGACCCAGGAGAAATCTCAGCCTTCCAGGAGGCAACAGCCACCTTGGCCTTCACGAGATTCTGGTCTCATAGAAAACTCCAACTCAGTTCTCAGTCCAACAGCCCAGCTTCCAGATGCTGTGAAAATTCTGCTCCCTCCACCAGGAGCCACCAGGAGGAAAATTTTTGATTCTCTCTGTCTCTGGAATTCTTCTTATACACACACACACACACACACACACACACACACACATTGGCTTCCTGTCTCAGCCAACCATTTCCTGTTATGTCAGCAACAGGAGACAGAGTTCATACCTTCTGTTTCTTTCAGGAGGTACTTAGCCCTTAGTTACTGCTAAAGTAATTACCTTACAAGGCAGAATTAAAACTCAAGTCTTCCTAACACCCATGTCCAACAGTCTATCATCTGTACTACCTATAACAGACAGACTGAATGAACCCAGACTGAATACTAGAGGCATACAGGACATGATGAGTTTGAAAGAAAGACTGAAAGACCTATGGAAGGCTTCATGAAAGAGGTAAGATTTGGGTGGTTAGAAATGAGGGAAGAAAGCATCCTGGGCTCTAGCATTTATGAAATCCTGGCCCAATTCATTCACTTCTCAATAGAAGGGGTTTTCCCTCTTGCAAACACTTGGCTCTGGTCCATTCATAGATCACTAAACTGGTAGATCATGCATTACCTGACTGGTGACATTTCTGTCTTCAGTATGTGCCAACATGGTTAACCATGGCCTGAGGCAACCAAATCAGCACCATAGGCAGGACATTAAAAACCTAATTTCCTGACTCAGCCCTGATTATGTTCTGAACTAGACCTCCAGGGCTGACGCCACCCTCCCTGAGAGCACTTCCCCTCCCTCACTGGGAGGCCCTTGGAGGAAGAAGTGATACTGCTCACCTTTCAACTTTCACAAAACACTTTCACACCACTTCTCTTATAAGCTCCTTATAGAAACAGTTTGAGAAAGGCAAGTCATGATGATGTTTTGCAGATTTTAAAGCACTGGATAAATCTGAGGTCTCATTATTATTGTACGATCCATGGTACAGTGGAAAGTATGCTGGAAAGATGTCAGGAGACCCACGTCCTGACCCCAGTTCTGTCAACTTTTGTAACAGTAGGTAAGTCATTGATTTCCCTTCTCTGGAGCTAAATTTCCTCATCTATAAAGTGAAGGGACTTAGACTAGATAATGTCTAAGATCTGATCCAGTCTGGACATTCCGTGTTCTGAAGTTACTTCCAGATCTAACATTCTATGTTCTAAAATTATTCCATAACTTGAGGTATCTTCTAGCCCCAACATTTAATGTTCTAATAGCCAGAAATTCTAACATTCTGTGTTCTAAGATCCTCTCCAGCACTAACATTGGCAATTCTTTCCTGATGTGCACACACTGCTGTCTCTCTCCAGAGCCTGCCCTGTTCATCCAAGCTGATGGCTTGTTATTACTGAACCCTTCACTTCCCCAACCAAATCAGCTGCTTGAAAGTTGGGGCTATGGACTTAGAAAACTTTAACCTTTCACTTTCAAAATGCCAGTGACTAAGTCATCCTGGAAGAAGTTGACTAGTGCCAGAGCATTCTTTGGTCTCAAATATAGGGAACTGTTGTTCGAGTCTCTACAATGATTGTGTGTTGTGCAAAAGAGCAACCCAGGGGCAATACCGCTGAAGGTCAGAGCAGGGATAGCCTACTGGCAGACCTAGAATTCTCCCTGTCATGCCCCTTGCCAACCTTCCTTTAATTCAATCGGGCTACGGTCATGCGTCAATAGAATTTGGAGCTTTAAGAGATCTCTGAGATCATCTAGTTCAGTGACCTCAAACTCAAACAGAAATAGAAAACCACAAATTAACATTATCTGTGTTATACTGTATTTTAATTTGTTTTGTTAAACATCATCCAATCATATTTTAACCCAATTATGACTGTACTTGAAAAGTTTTGCAGGTAGATTGCTATCAGAGTTTGATACCTCCAATCTAGTCTAACCTCATTTTGTGGATGAAGAAACTATAGCAATTCCATTCATTTCAGTTCAATTCAACAAATACTTTCTAAGTGCTAAACATATGCAAAGTACCCATTTAAAGCAATGGATCTAATTGATGAGGTTTGAGCTGTTCTTCAGAGAATTGAAAAAGTACAGAATTTGAGAGCTGGAAGGAACCTCAGTGGTATTCAATCCAATCTATACATGAATGAATCCCCAATATAACATGCTGTGCTAATGGTCTGCCCAACATCTGCTTGAGAACCTGGTGGTGGAGGGATAGGACATCCTGACTAGAGGACATATCCTTTCTCTGTGACTCAGCTCTTCTTTGGTCTTCATTCATAGATACTGAAGTAAATAAATGGAACAACTTTCACCACTCAAAGGAAAGTGATGGTTTTAAAATGCCCTGCCTCCAAACTGAAGGCAGCCCAGACCAAAACAATGTAGGACATGGCCCCTCAGCCAAGGGCTAGTGGGAAAGTGAATACAGAATGTTCTTGGGCACCCCCTCAATGTCCCTCTTGGCCATTTCTACAAGAAAATTAAGGCATTTACAAGATTCTCTATCCTTAAGAGAGCCCTGCCACTTACCAAGATGAAGAGACAGTGTGGTGATCAGAAAAGAACCTTGGATTTGGAGGCAAAGCACTGAGCTGAATCCTGGCTCTTGCTCCCTCCAATCTGTGTGGCTTTGGGAAAAATCACTCTCCTTCTCTGGTACTCAGTTTCTCTGGATATAAAGGGGCTAACCTAGATTATCTCTAGACTTTCTAACTCTAAATGCAATTGTCTTATGTATGTACATCTCACAATTACTCATTCTAAAAAAAAAATTAAAAAAAATACTTTCAATCTGTGATTGAACTCCCTAGCTCAAAACACCCACTGTGACTCTGTGGCGATGGAGGCTTTCTAGAATGACCTTCTAGTATTACCTGCTGTGGGAAAATGTAAAGAGAGGGGACTGCAGTCATATTTCACCATCTGAAAGCCTGGGCCAAGAAAAATAAAGGGGGTAAGGAGGAACCCAAATCCATAGGGAACATTAGCCCTGCTTGTTCTTTTCTTCTCTGTTTCCTTTTCTCCTTCAGATGGTACATGAGCAATTTGATTCCAGTTTATCCCAAACAACAGAAGCGTGGAATTAAAGGGTTTGCTTTTTTAGTTTGCTTTTGAGATTTTCTGGGGGTACCAGAAAGGCCATGGTGTATGGGGAACAAAACTCTTCACTGTGAAGACAGTGAAGACCCAAAATAGGAATATTTAGGAGGTTCTTTTCTTTCTCTATTCTCCGAGCAAAGGAGAGTGAGGATAATTGGAACAAACAAAAAAAATTAACCTTGAGTGGCAAACTATAGTTTTCTCATTGTGGTCTTTCTCATTGGTACCAGGCTATACACTGCGCTCCAAAGTTGGTAATTTCCCACCCCAGAATATTGCATTGCACTACCTGGCATGCCCTTTTCCATTTGTTTTGCATATGTATGAGAGATTTGCTCATTCTTACCACTCCTCTCCTCCACACACACCCAACCCCTCCTATCCAATGTCATCACTGCTATATTGGCCTGGCCCAGATGAACCACATGTTTTTAATTATCAGTTACAATATCCTCACCCTCCAAGTAGCACTTTTTGGACTGGCCAGTTTCTGCTGTCAATCACAATTCTAACTCAAAACTCAAAAATCTTCCTAAAAGCTCTGCTACCTGCCCTCCTACCTCCATCCACAAGGAAGTTCTTTAACTAAGGCTTTCTTAATTTTAATTCTAAAGATGCTGCTGGGATTATAGTACAGTGTCTGGGGTTTTTTTTCCTTCTTCCAAGAGCCTTCACTCAGAATGATACTAGCTGTCCCTAAAGAAAGAAGACTTAAAATTAATATGGAACTTTTACAAGTGTAACTTTCTCCTTTATCTCTTTTCTCTAAAAAGAGGGCATGCTAATTGCACAGAAAGGGGAAGACGTAATTATTCTTTGGTATTTGCACATTGCCTGGGAAGAAAAACCCAACCACTGAAGTAAAATTACAGCTTCATACAACCCAATCTGCATTTCTGGCTTCTCAGAGGAGCCTTGAGGATCAGGAACACAGCAGGAAGTAGAAAGAATTGCCCAGAAAGCACCCTCCCTCGCCCCCCCCCCCCACCCCCCGGCCCCAATCTCTGGAAAACAGGAGAAAACTTGCAATGTTGAGTTGCCAATGTGAAGACACCAGCAACGAATCCTTCAGTCAGGCTGAAAAACTCGAAACTGACTCAGTCTTTCAAGAAGCTAATTGAGCTCAATCTCCAGCTTCAGTTTTTTCCATGTAAAGCCTCTTCTGAGCTGAGATGGGGGTGGGGGGCAAGGAGAAAGCAAAGGGACACATTTTTTCCATCTGTAACATGTCTCTGGCCCTGAGTTCCCAGTTTTGCTCAGCACACCCACATTTGTTTGTCTTTTTCCACAAAGCATTCTATTTACAGTTTAAAAAACTTTAGAATGGTCCCCAAGCTTACTTGCCAACTCAGCACATAGCTGAGCACACTTGGTTCTCCTAAAGAAGGCAGCCTTGATATACAGAAAGGCAGAACCATGGCTGGGGGAAAAAACAAAAAAGGAGGTTTCGACTCGATCCAGTAATGCAGGGGATTGCATTTCTCAAGAAGGGCAGAATGAAAATCCCAGTGCTCAACTTTACACGCTAGTCTAGGGTAATGTTACTTTTCCTCAAACACAAGACCCATAGTAGATCACAACAGATTCTAGATCTAGACGCAGAAGGGAGCTCAATGGCCATTTCCTCCAACATCTTCACTTTATAAATAAGGAAACTATGGCCCAGGGACATAAAGTAACTTGCCAAAGCTCGGTTTTTTCTCTATTATCACAGAAGCAAAATGCATTCAGTTTAGTCCCATGAAAAACAGATGCTTCAATAATGCCAGATCAGGAATGGAAGGGAAGAGGCATCTGTGTGAATATCATAATGGAACTGGACGAAATTAGGATTAGAACTGGGCCCTTAGAGAGATCATCTGGTCCAGCTTCCTCATAGTAGAGGCAGCTAAGTGATGCAATGATTCAGGGAGGCTTGAGTTCAGGACCCAGCCTTAGAAACTTAATGGCTATGTGACCCTGGGCAAATCACCAAACTTGTCTCTATCTCAGTTTTCTTATCTATAAAATGGGGATAATAAGAGAACCTACTTCCTATGGTTGTTTCAAAGATCAAATGAGATATGTGTAAAAGCATTTAGCACAGTGCCTGGCACATGGTAGGTACTTAATAAATAATCGTTTCCATACTGCAAGTGGGGAAACTAGGGCTCAGGGGGGAAAGGGAACTGACTGATCTGATGACACAGACTGGAAAAAGCATCAGAACTTAGACTAGATGCCAGGTACCATGATTCCTGGAGGAGCAGTCCTCCATCACATGCCACACTGTCCTTCACCCCAGAGAGTCTTGGAAATCATTTTAGATAGCCATGCCAACACAACAGAAAGTATTTTTCCCCTCCCTAAAATCCAGTTCTGACCCATGTAAGGTGAGAGAAGAGAAAAGGGAAGAAGCAATGGCATAATTAGCCATTTTTGCACCTAAGGCAAGTGGTTTGAAACATGTGTTTGCTGGGGATGAGGAGAGTTCATGAATCCAGAATGGCTACTTCTGGAGAGACTCCATTCTGGTAGTGAGGAGGAGGGGCAAACCATGATGCGTGGCTGCCAACCTGTAGCTTTCTATTTAACTAATTATTCCTGCTAACCAGGTGCTAAGTTCAACTGTTCTGTGCTGCTAAAAGGCTAAAAGTATTATCAGTGGCTTTCTAAATTCCTTCTAAATTTCATCACACCAGAAGAAAGCCTTGGTGGTTCCAGGGAACTGTAGTTTCAGTTCTTGGGGAAGGCACAATGTTAAGAGGACTTTGTATGGACATCCATGAACTACAAATGTTGTTTATATTTATATGAACTATAAATAGTGTCTTGAAATTCTTAAAAATCCATGGGATTGATGATGCTAAAGACACCAAAGCAAGGCCCTTCAAGAAACGTCAACTTCAAGGAAGTACTGAATGAGGAGTCAGACAACATGGATTCAAATCCTACCACTGTTCCTAACTGGCTATGTGACTTCTGCTTTCTGAGCCTTGGTTTCCCCGTCCGTAAAAATTAAGGATTTGTACTGGACAACTTCTAAGATTCCTGATAGCTCTAAACCTATGATCCTAAAGTAGTACTGTCTGTGTCAAGAATGGCACACCTTCTTAGCCAGTTAGGTATACCTAAGAAGTCTGATCTAGCAAGGAAATCTGTGAAAACTCTGTCAACTGACTACAGTAAGCTTATAACAAAAGGATTGTTTTGAGGGGTGATGTAGAGTAGTAGTATTCTCCCAAAGATTTGACTCCAGGAATCTGTGCCTTAGCTATAACATAACCAAAATAGGTATTAAAAAAATTTTAAATTGTTTAAGTTTTCATGTGCTTTGCTTATATGGGAAGTTATGTTTGTGTGATAAGATACTTTAGGATAATGTAGGAGGGAAGGAAAATGTGGGTGGCCTTTTAAAAGAAACAGAGACTTAGAATGTACTTCCATTTCATGAGAAGCCCATGTCAGTCCTTAAGATAAAGCTAAGGAAGTAGCTGTCAATAACAGATTTTCTCTGGAGAGGCTGGGTCCAGTTTGGTCAAGCAGAGCTCAACTAACTGAACTAATTAAGTAAAAAAGGACCTCCTCTTCATGACAGACAGAAAAAAGGATATGTTAATATATATATAATATTATATATAATATATATGTGTATATGTATGTATGTATATATATACATATATATATGTAGGAATATATATTATGTGTGTGTGTGTGTGTGTGTGTGTGTGTGTGTGTGTGTGTGTGTAAGAATATATTTTAATGTCCCGGGTCACACAGTGAGTTAGTGACTGAGCTGATACTAGAACCCAGGGCTCACAATACCTCCCTTTGCCAGTAGATGCCTCCATTGAACACATGATGAATAAAGACTGAAAATTTCTTCCATTTGAGGCTTGGGGTTCAAATAAATAAGTAAACAAACAAATATCCATATTTATCCATTAATTAAGTTAAATGCCTCATGGAATGTGTTTGATTGTAATGAGGGATACCTGAATCAAGGATCACAGGAAAGATCCCTGAATTATGTTCTAAGGCATGTAATGTTTCAATAGAGATGGCACAGGCCAAAATTCCCAGGATCCTTATATTAGCATCATTTGCATATTTACCTCTATGGACATATATCTCATGTCAAGTCTGTTAACAGTTGAGTTGCCCTAGTTGTAAGCAAATGTATGTAGCAGGAGGAAATTAACATTGTTTGACTTTTTTTTAATGTGTTTAATATTTTCTTTCATTTCTTGACCCTGTCAGTTTCCTCTTCTGTAAAATGATGGAATTCAACCAAATTGTTTCTAAGATCTCTTTCAGCTCTTAATTCTACATAGTAAGATCCTATGTTCCAAGGTTCCCAATATTTCTAAAATTCTATGCCTCTATGATTTATGTTAGAAGGGCATTATGGGGTTTATAAATGACCTCACCTGTGCTTTGCAGTCTGATACTGCCCAAGTCTCCCTTCCTCTACATCAATGAGATTTTCTCTTCCATCAACCTTGACCACTGAAAACCTCTGAAAGTTGAATGAAGTTAAGATTTTAAAACTTATTTCCCTTTTTGAAAAACAATTTGGAAAAGTAAACTTCTTACAGTTGCCTTCTTTCCTTTCTCTAGATATCAGCATGGAAAACCCCACTACTTATCCAAAGATAGTGTTTTATCCCCACTGCACCATGTGTGAGAATTCTGCTTATCCATAGCTCACATCTTGCCAAGAATTTCTCTAGAGGCTACACCTTATCTCTTCTTGTATCTGTTTGTCTCCCTCTCTGTTTTCAGGATGTTTTCAGTCTCTTTGCTTCAAAGATACACATACCCCCTAAGGGGACTAAGCTCATACCTTCTCGAACCCACAAAGTTTTGGTAAAATCAGCCCTGATAGAGAAATACCATTCAAATGATGATTTCTATGAGTGAGATCTGAGTCATCAGAGGAGGGTGAGATTTCAAGCTTACATGAAATTATTCTAGACAGGGTGACAACATCTCAACCAGCTGCCAAAGAGCCAAAACTAATGGAGTACTATATCCAAGACCGTTGTTCATCTGTTCTCCAAAGTATCTACCACCATCCAGGAGCAGTCCTAGCCAAATTAATTAAGCTTGTGTTCACCTTCCTTATTCCCTTTCCACAATTCTTCAGCATGCCTAGTTATATGACAGCACAGTTAAGCTTAGGGGCAGTTAGCAGATGACATTGAAAGAGTGCTGGACTCATCAACATGAAGACCTGAGTTCAAATCCTGCTTCACACCATATAAATGCTATCTGTTGGGTTACTGGGCACACCCTTAGAGGGACCCGCTGAAGTGATTATCCTCACTTATTGAGAGTGTTTGAAAGGATACCTGTTTGCATATGGAGTGAAGACTTGGAAGGGCAACTTATGCTTGTTTAGTAGTGAAATTTGACAGGGAAGGAGGTGCTAGGGGAGAAGGACCTATTCTGCCACCTTTTCCTTTTCATACTATTTCCTAGTTTTCACAGAGGAAGGATGTTTCTGTTGACATGGGCATACAGGGACCAACTACGGTACAATTTGGCACGTTCTGCCATCCGGTGGTGGGAATTACAGAAAGCTTTGAAGGCAGAGAAATAACATTCAGGGTAACATTTGCCCTGTGGATAAGCCAAAGGGCTTGGATCTTACCTGGACCCCAAGTTGTACCCTCAAATCAGTCTCTCAAGAAGGCAATTAACCATATAAGAGCTTACTATGTGTTAATAAGAGACTGGAGAGGCCCACAAGGGCCCTCCTTCCCCTTGTGGAAAAATCTATTTTTTCTACTGTAACCCTTTAGAGAAACCTGTCCTCTAATACAGTGTTTATAACTTTTTTACATATTCCCTAATCATATTTCTCTTTTTCTATGTCTTATATTCCCTAGGAAATACTAGTGTGGTGTTATGGAAAGACTGCTGGACCT
The DNA here is from genome assembly GCA_028627135.1 of Pseudochirops cupreus. Classification (NCBI taxonomy): domain Eukaryota; kingdom Metazoa; phylum Chordata; class Mammalia; order Diprotodontia; family Pseudocheiridae; genus Pseudochirops; species Pseudochirops cupreus. The sequence continues at coordinate 220,400,104 of CM053581.1, forward strand.
GGAATTGGGAGAAACCTGGGTTCAAATCTTTACGACAACACTATCTCTTTAGCCTTTGGCAATTGTCTTTCTGTGCACCTCACCTACTTGAAATATCTGCCTCATGAGGTTCTTCATGAGGAAATGATTCTAGAAATCAGGTTTTTTAAAAATTATTAAGTGACTGGAGGGAGACAAAAAATGTGACTTGTCATTTTATCACACACACACACACACACACACACACCCAGCATCTAGTTCAATGAATTGTAATAATAATAATAATAATAATAATAGCAGCAGCATTTATATGGTGTTTAGGTACTTTATAAATATTATCTCATTTGATAAACACTTAACTATTTAACAAACGAATACATGAATGAATAAAAAAGTGAATGAATGAATGAATGAATTAACAAATGAGCTCAGAGCTCTGACTCTGATGGTGGGAATTTCAGGCAAGACAGAGAGGGAAGGCGCCAGATGGCAGGCCAGGATCTCCAGCAGGGGAGGTATTTGGAGGAAAGGCAGGGCCTTGCATCACCCCTCATCACACATTAAATGTGCAGACCACTTTTTCAGCCTTTATTTGGGTCATCTCCGCCATCACCCCTCAGCATCTTAATATACACATGGTCCATACCAAAAGACTAATAATTAACATCTGGCAAACTCTTGAAATCAGATGAGCAGATTATATGTGTTTAAGTAGAAAGGGAAAAAATAGAAGAAATAATTACAGAACAACCCTTCTGTGTGCAGAAATAGAATCTTTCATCAAATGATCTTGAGGAACTGACACAGCCCCTGGATAGCAAAGCAAAGATCTGTTGATATCTTACTATACTCTAAGCAACTTCCCCTCACTGATAGTGCTCTTAAAGCGCCAAGCTTCCTGTTTTACTTGTCCCATCTTCAAGTCTCAGTCTTTGTGGAGGGAAAAAAATACAACATGGAAAAGTGTGTTTTCCATTGCTTAAGTACATGTACGAATCTTTTAACATACTGCTACTTCATCCTGGCTCTGATATGAGCTGCCTCAGAAACACCCTGTATTCTGAAGAGGTTCTATGGTTCAGTGGCTAAAGCCACTGAAACTGGCAACAGAAAGATCTGTGGTTAAATGCTCTTCAGACACTTACTAGCTGTGCAACATGGTGGTACAATGGAAAGAGCATTATATTTAGGGTCAGAAAGCCTGGCTTCAAAGCCCAGCTCTATCATTTGCTACCTTTGTACTATTAAGCAAATAACTTTACCTCTGTGGGCCTCAGTTGACTCACCTGTAAATGAGATTGTTGGACTAGATGATCTCTAAGATACCTTCCAGCTCTGAATCGTTGATCCACGAACCTCTCAGAGCATTGGATACATTTCCTCATCTGTAAAATGGGGATAATACTGGGACAGCTAGGTGGTGTAGCGAATAGAGTACCAACCCTAGAATCAGGAGGACCTGAGTTCAAATGTGACCCTGACATCTGACACTTACTAGCTGTGTGACCTTGGGCAAGTCATTTAATCTCAATTGCCCTGCCTTCCCTCCTCCAAAAAAATAAAATAAAATAGGGATAACAATAGCACTGCCTTCATAGGATTGTTACAAAAATCAAATGAAATAATGTATGTGAAGTTTTTTTAATGTAAAACTTAAATTACTTTATAAATGAAATCTATTGTTAGTGAATACAGAACTGTGAAATACTATAAAATGTGTATGTGTACATATATATATAATATATAGATGTGATTTTACCATATATTCTACCTCACTGACATATCTAGTTATATGATGTCATTCATATATAGTGTTACATGTTATTCATATATATGTATAAGGAGAAAAAAGGAAAGAAGGAAGGAAGGAAGGAAGGAAGGAAGAAAGAAAGAAAGAAAGAAAGAAAGAAAGAAAGAAAGAAAGAAAGAAAGAAAGAAAGAAGAGGTAGTAAATGATTAGAGGACCAGTCTTGCAATAAGACCTAGATTCACATCCTGCCTTTGACACATCCTACCTGTGTCTATGGATAAGTCACAAGTAGTCTCTAAGGCTGAATTTACAAATAAACTACCAAGCCACCATGGGAGGAAGATGTTTCCAAATCAGGATTTCCAAATACTAATGAAAACACAGGTGTGAACCAAGAGGAAAAAAAAATTCACACACACACGGAGAGACTTTACTTCAGAATTCTGACATTTAAAAAATGGATAGTGACAACATAGTTTTTTGTTTGTTTTTTGTTCTTTAAAAAAGAAAAATCTAATCTCCTATAAACTGAACAACACTGGTTCACCATCAGAGCCAGACTTGTTCCATTTCATTCCAGAGTCCTGTGCTCCTCTGGTAAGAGCACCACCTCCCACATGGGCTTCTTTCATCCCCCATAACAGGATCTGCCATCCAGTGTAAGCATCCGAAAATGTCACAAAATGGAAAGCACATTCTTAGTGCCAGTTCAGCCCTCTAACAGACAAATAGGGACAGATGACAATATAACTCATATGGGACATTGCCAGGTTATTGATTCCTTCAAAGGTATGTATCACTGTCCCAGTGATTACCCTTGGTTACTGAAAAGATTCAGGAAAAAAAAAGATTCAGAAAAAGTATGTGGAAGAGAACTGAAGACACAAAAGAAAAGTTTGGATCTCCTCAATATCAAAAGTTGGGGGACAGAAAAGAGAGGAAGGAAAACAACTCCCTCTGGATCTATCACAAACAAAATAGTATTGCTATAATTTCCCCATAGTATTGCTTCTTACTTTGGACAGAGGAAGAAGGTTTCTGTTGACAAAGCGTGCACAGGTCAAACATTATACTTTGGTATGTCTTGTTATCTGGTGTTATATGAAGTTTTGAAATGGACAAAAAGATGGCATTCAGAATAACACGGGAACAAATTCAATTCTCTTCCCTATGCATGCATTATGTACAAGATGCTGTGTTAGAAATCAGGCAAACACCCCTGCCCTACCCCCCCCCCGCAAAAATCCAGTGCCTGGACTCGAGGACTTTTTAATCTACAGAGGGCACAAAATTCATACATAAATAAATGATGCAAACTAATTTGAAGAAGGCAGAGATCATTAACAGGGAGATAAGGAAAGACTTCACATAGGAAATTTCACCCGGAAACTAAGGATTCCAAGACTCAGAGGTCATAGGGCACACGCTATGCAAATGCATGGAGTTAGGAGACTGGATGCCTGAGTGTGGAGTTTGGCATGTAATCCATTTGGCCAGAGTAGACCCCATATGAAAGGGCACAAAGTGAAACAATTCTGGAGAGGCAGACTAAAGCCATATTCTGAAATGATATAATGATTTAAATCCCAAACTGAGGCGTTTCTGTTTTATTTTTAGAGACAATAAGAGCCTCTGAAGATTCAGTGGAGTAACATGGTCAGCACTGTGCTTCAGTGACATTATTTTGGAAACTCTATGGAAGATGGATCAGGGAGTTGAGAAACTAGAATCAGGAATACCAATTAGGAGGCTGCCAGAATAGTCCAGGGTAGAGCTGAGAAGAGACCAAGCTAGAGAGGTAGAGGCATAAATGGAGAGACAGGAACAGAGGCAAGAAATGTGAAGAAGACCAGATTGAAAGGATTTGGACTTGGATGTGGGGAGTGAAGGAGAGTGAAGAGTCAGGAATTCCTCTGACGTGGCAAACCTGGGTGACTAAGAGAAAGGTGATTTCCCCCAACAGAAAGAGGAAAATTTGGAGAAGGGGCAATTTGATGGAGAGGCAATGAAGGGGAAAAAAAAATTCTATTTTTCTTATTAAATTTGAGCTACTTATGGAATATTTAGGCGAAGATGTCCAGCAGGCAGTTAGTGATGTGGGACTGGAGCTCAACAGAGAGAGAGAGCAAGATTAAATATATAGATTTGGGAATCATCTGCGTAGAGAAGATAATTGAGCCCAGGGGAGCTTATGAGATCACTGAAAGAGACAGTATAAAAAGAGAAAAGGGCCCAGGACAGAACCCTAGAGGATACCCATATGTGGGGGGCAGGACATGGATGATGATCCAGCAAAGAATCTTGGGAAAGAATAGAGAGCAGTGCCACGAAAGCAGAGGGAGGAGACAATCTCCAGGAGGAGGGGGTGGTCATCAACCAACTGGAGTGAAAAGGGAGAAGCATAAGGGAGGGAAGGAGGAAAAGGGAAGGGGGGAGGGAGAGGGGAAGAAGATACAGGAGAGAACGAGGAAGCAAAGCAGTTCATTGTCTGTTCTCATCACTATAAACCTCTCTCCAAGAGTCTGACTATTCAAGAAGGATAGGGAGAAACAGAAGCAGGAAAAAAATGAGATAATAAATGTGGAAGAACTTTGACAAAAGTATAAAACAGTTCCATAAAGCATCATTATAATCACTGAGAATCATTCTTGACTAATGAACAATGAATTAGGAAAACCTAGGTTCAGGTCCTACTTCTCACCCCTACTAGCTCCCCCAAGCAACAAAGACTGTAAGTTATAAATGAGTTGCTGATATGCATTTGTAAAGAGAATTTACACACAGGGACTTCCTCATACCAATGATATCACAGAGACCCTCTGCCCTTCACCCCCCCCCAAACGATCACTATTAGAGGTTGTCTTGCTCCTTCATGATTAACCAATGACACTAATCACTAGACGAACAATAAATGAAGCTTCCTGGCCTTGTGCCAAGTCCTCAATGGGACTGTTATTAGCTTGTGAAAAAATTATCAATGAGTGACTGTTTCATCATGCCACAATCCCTTCCGCCCCACCCCTCTGTAACTCAGAGGAAGGGGAAGGGCAGCCCTAGGGTCCCTGCACAGAACTGGAAGCACCAAGAAGGATGGAGAAGGAACAGCTGGGGGGGGGGGGGAGGTGGAGATGGGTGGAGAGAAGGGAGAAATGAAAGAATCAGCAAAGCTTGGCCAAGTCAGAACCAAAGGAGGGGCCATGGTGAGAGTCCACAAATATCTGAAGGGTGGGGTGTAGGGATGGGAATTTCATGAGGCTAGAGGACTTCAAGGGAGAGTCAGCCATTCAAAGCAATGAGATGAAAATAAAAGAAGGAAGATTTAGATTTGATACCAAGAAAAAACTCTGGACAGTGACAGCTGCTCTATGATGAATAGCTTCTGGAGGATGACTAGAAACCCCACCCACCTGGAGAAATTTAAAATTTATAAGCAAGGAAATAAAAATATTGTAGAGCACATTTCCACTGTGACTGGTAGAGGGACTAGATAATCTAGTTGATTTCCTGCCTAAATTGTTTGGAGAAACATGGAAAAGTCTTCTTTGTCAAAGTTACTGATTCAGTGGAAGATTTATTATTTGTGAAAGCCCCCATCCCTCTCCCTCCACCCACTCACTCCCAGAGACAAGTATTCTTCAAGGGAGATAGTGCAAAAAGAAGTCACGTGACTTTGTCCTGGCAATGAAATTAGGACAATATGACCTCAATTTCCAAATATTGGGGTCATGTTTCATTTTGCATACACTCTCTCTCCCTTAAAATATTGAACACTTTTTTCCCCAAACAGTCAAAGACTAAATCTTACTTTCCATTCTTTCATTGGCCAAAAAGGAGGCCAAAAAGAAAAAAGAAAGCTGTTATGGAATAACTCTAAAAACATCTGGCAGAGGGTCCCAAGTGAGTAAAAAAAAAGAAAAAAGTCACTTGCATATACCTTTTTCCATTTTCTCTGGGTTCCAGGCCCTAAGCTATCAACTCCAGCAATGAATTATTGCATCCAAAACCAGGAACAAGCCCTTTTGAGGGAAGACTGAGGGAAGAAGGCTTGCTTTAATAAGATCATCTATTCTCTGTCACCCCTATTGAGGTTTTTTGGTTTTGTTATTGTTTCTGCCCCTAAAAGCCCAATCAACAGAGAATTCAGTCAAAGTATAAAGTAGCAAAGGCACTGGTTTCTTCTTTCTCAAATTCCAAACTTGATGTTTCCCATTCCCTTCTGAACTATCTAAGGATGAATATCACTGATACAATGTTCCTTACCTAGGTGCTCAGACTACAGCTAGGAGCAACTGTTACAGACTGGTCAAACTGTCTGATTCAGACTAATAGGCAGGTAAGCCACCACATCTCTCCCCATATCCTTCCTGGCCTTCCTTCCCTTACTATCTAGCTCAAAAGAAATTTAGAACTAAAGTATCCTAGAATATCATTGGTGGAAGGATCAAAGAATTTAGAGGAGGATGGGGTTTTAAAGATCTTAAGATTATAGAGTGAGAGCAGGAAGGCTCTTTAAAGATTGTCTAATACAAACTCTTCCTTCAACAGAGAAATCTAAGGTCCAGACAAAGAATTCACCCAAGGTCACACAGGTAATAAATAATTTAAGAGCTGGGATTTCAATCCAAGTTCTCTGATTTCAGATTCCAAGTTTTTTTTAACTATTTCACACTCCATCTAGTCTAAGACCTTCATTTTACAGAGGTAAACTGAGGCCCAAAGAAAGAAGTGAGTGGGACCAAGGTTCTAGTGTGAGTTAGTAGCAGAGCAGTTATCTGAACCTAGGTTTTCTGGCTCCCACCCCAGTCCACTAATTTTTCCGCTCTCCTCGGAGCAAAAGAGCTGTCCCTAGTATCTTTGGTACTGCTTCCTCTCTGCCAACAACCAAAAGCTAAATGTACCAGGAGGACAGAGAACATTTCCATTAGAAAAAAAAAATTGGGATGATTACCAAACTTTGTTTCAGGGACTGGCGGGGCTGGTGAATTGTAACATGAAGAAAAGATGCTGTCCATTCACAAACCGCTTTTGTTGGAATTAAGCGTTCAGTCCCGCCTGACTCTGTGATCCCATGGACCATATGTACAACTGTTAGCAACACGAAAAGTAGCCCCTTCCAGTCCCACTCCTACTAAGCAGATAACCTTTTCTCTGATGAATCACTAAATTATGTTAAAGAGGAAAGTATTTAGAGAAAGGTGGTAAGACAGCCCTTCTGTCCCAGATTTGTGACCTGGGCCAAGTCAGTTCCTCCCCTTGGACCCCAGTTCCCCTTTTGTAAAATGAGCATAAGATCTATAAGATTACCCTCATTCCAATCTATCATTCTGTAATTCTACAATTCTACCCCTCTCCTACAATTAGCCAAGTATATCTCAGGGACTTTTCATTTTTTCTTTTCCCTTGGGAAAGCATAATTCTTACTTATTACAAGGTCTTACCCTTTTGGAAGTTATGACTATAACGATCCTGAACTGAAGGTATTTGTCCCAAGGTCTGGGAAGCCCTGAATCTCTGGAGTCTTAATAAAACAGACAGTTTTCAAGGTAGAAGTTTGTAACTTTCTAAGCCAAACAAAAGTCAAGTCATTTTGCATACTCAGTGGGGAAGCCTCGGGTTTTAATATGACAGGGGTTTGCGCCATCACTCAAGTCCCTCTCTCCTCCCGCTGGGCATCTCTGACTACAGTTCCAGGGTGGTTGCTACAAATATTTTAGAATAGTTTATATAACTCTGACCACAAGTCTGCTCTCAGGTTCTGTACACCCAGCCTTGGAAGGAAGAGACAAACAGAAAGTTCTATACCTCATAGCCTGGAGAAAGGGGAAGGGAGTAGTTAGTTCGAAGCGAAACAATTTTGCTCCTTCTCCCTATCTCTGCATCCCCAATGAAAAAGCCTTGAAAGGATTTGAATTAAAATCCACGCTCTTATCTCCTTACTCTCTCCAATCACGGAAAGAAGATGATAAAGTATTAGTTCTGGAAACAACTTTTACGTGCCTTGCCTTCCTCTCCAGATTTGCAGAGTCTAACTCTGGGACTTTGGGGGCTGGGGAGGATATGTAATCTCGTACTGAGAGGATGGAGCTATAGGGGGCGACGGTTCCCAGTTTTAATAAAGAAAAGTTTGGGGCTTTGCCTGTGCGGGCTAGAGTTGAGTGCCTTTGATCTTCGTGAGTGGGAGAATAAAGCTTTCTGGACAAAAGTTAGCCTTCCTCATAGGCTATCCTTTCGGTTCATCAAAAATCGCCCCCTTTGCACACACCCTCCTATTCTGCTAAGATTCTGGCCCCCTTCGTCTGCTTGGGAAGATGGAGGGAGGAGAGAAGCAAATGGGGTATTGTGTTTTAACGTTTCTTCCCTTTTACGGGGCCCCAGACAAATGGCATCCAGAAGATTTAAGCAGCTCAAACTTTCTTCCTCCCCTACCCCCGAAGGCACGGGCTCAGGAAAGCCCAGCTCTGCAACTCCGACCCGCCCTGTCCCAGTGCCTTTGGGCTCTCCTGTAACTGGCTTCAGAGGTGCCCAGAAGAATGACACAAGCGCGCACTGCTCGCCCCAGCTTCGACCCCAGCCGGGGCACAGAAGGAGAGACAGCGGAGAGGTTCGGTCCAGGCTTACCTGCGTGGCTCGGCCAAAGGGTGGAGAGAAGGAAGGTGGCGACCAGGAGCGGGCAGTCGCGTATCCAGCTTCGCCGTTTCCATCGTGTGTGGGCGTCCATGCTCACGTTCACCGGGGGCCGCGGGGCAGTTTTGTGGAGGGAGCTCTTGGCCAAAGCGCTGGGAGCCCAAAGCACCAAAACAAGATCCTGGGAAATGAAAACTTTTAGGGAGCCATGTGGAGGTCCACTTCTCTCTCTCTTTTTAGAAAAAAATAATAATTTTATTGTATTAGGGGGCAGGGCGGGGATTCAACTTGTTGCAATGTGGGGATTGCCAGGTTTGAACAGTGTTTGGAGCCCCCCACCCTGATCCTTCTCTGACCCCCTGCCCTTTTTCCTTCTCTTCTCTCTTCTCTTCCCTCTTCTCCTCCTCCTCCTCCACCTCTCCTCCTCCTCCCCTCGACCTGCTCCTTCTGGGGATCTCGTCTCAAATGATGTCCCCTGCCAGCCGGACAGAGGAGTGAAAACTTTTTCTATTTTTCCCCCCTTTCTCCCTCCCTCCCTCTCTTTTCTTGAAGGCAGAGGGAGGCAGGGGCTGTCGATCCAGGCAGCCAGCAGCAAATCAGAACTCGAGGCCCGGATCTCGGAGCTCGGCCCCCAGTCTCCCACTGGATAACGGGGTTGGCGGGGGTGGGGAGTGCCGGGGAAGAGAAAGGGGTGGGAGTAGAGAGCGAACGTGTGGTGTGTGGCAAGCCTGTTCTTTTCCCTGCAGCGAGTTCCCCCAACCACGCCAGGGGAGCCACACAAGGGCAGGAGCAGCGGCAAGTTTGAACCTAGTAAAAGTAGACTTTCTTAGGGTGGCTGCTCCTTAAGTCCGGGCAGGGCTAACCTAGGTGTCCTCACCTGGCCGAGATCCCAAGGGATGGATCCCAGATCTCAGAGCAAGGGTCTGGGCCGGCTTCAGGATACCCGGGCTAAAAAGGCCCGGTTGCTTTGCAAACACAAGCAAGCCTTGATTAAACGCCTGCTGTGTGCAGAGCTATGTTCAAGGTGCAGAGTAGATGAAAAGCTTAAATGGGATAGGTCCGGGTCTTTCTGGACAACCGCACAGATAGAAGGGCGCAGTGTTGCTGGGTAAGAACATCGGAGTGTCCTGAGTTCCATCCATAATCTAAGGCTGGAGGCTAAAACATTCCCTTTTCCAGAAATGCCAAAGTTAAAAGTAATTCTTTTTTTCCTGTCTCCTCCCCAAACCCCAACTCCCATCCCCTATAAAGAAATTACATAGAAACTTGGAGTTATCCTTCTCAGTGGACTGAAATCTATCAATTCCAGGGTTGTGCAGACTTCTTCTGTAACAAATAGCCTGGCAAGAGAACTTTCACTGAACTCTATGGACATATAGGATATAACTGGTTCCCATGTTACAATCTGAGTTTGTCATTAAATGCAACAATAGACTGATTTTTCCCATCTCTAAAGCTTTTTTTTTTCATTTTAAAGAATCTTCTTTTGGAGCAGGTTACCAAGAAAAGGGATTTCCTTCTCCAGAGGGAAGCTAGCTAGAGTTTGTCTTTTATTGGTGTCTCTGTCAAAATTTTATTAAAGCCCTCTGTTTTAGCATCACCAGATCATGGCTGGATTCCTCTTCTGTCTGTATGCAGACTAAGGAAAATTCCTTCAGGCAATAATCCCAACCTTCTTTGATTTCATAATTTACAACCTTTCCTCAAAGTGCCACCCAACTACCTTCCTATCATCTATCTATCACCTATCTGGCTGTCCAACTTTCCAGTTATTTATATACATATATATTAATTGAAGCAAATTAAAATTGTTTTGAAAAGACAGTCCATCTTTTTAAGAGAATGTGAGCCTTCTGTCAATCACCAAGTCAAGGCGCACCCTCCCAAACCCCAGGTTTCAATCAAAAAGTGATATAACGTTTCCCAAATTAATTTTACATCTCTTTCATTCTAAATGTAGGAAGTATAGGGGAAAGGGTAGGGAAAAGGTTGGGCCTTGAACTCATGCAGAGCTTTGGTATCTCAATTCCACAATATAAATTTTAAAAGTCTACATTCTAGACAAGGGACAACTACTAGCACCTTTTTCCCCCAAACTCAATAACCCATCTTCCAACACTGTAAATTCATACAAACCAGTTCCCGGACCTGGAATGAACTCTCTCTTTATTCCCACCTTTCAGAATCTTTGTCTTTCTTCAAGGCCCAATTCAGATGTGATAGTCTTTCTACATGGTGCCTATAATAATTTCCCCCCCTTCCTTCACCTTCTTGTGGTTAGTGTTTTCTCCCTCATCAATTTTCCTCTGTACTTATTTGTGGGAGTATTTTTCCCAGCAGGTAGAATGCAAGCTCATTGAGGACAGGGATTGGTTCTTTTATCTTTCTTTGTATTCCCAAAAGGCCTTTAATTTAACTGAATTCAGATGGTTTGTATGATTATAATACTTCATTCATATGTGCTCATCCTAACTAAGGATCAGCCCTTTGATAGGCTGGACTAACTTGTCCCTAGAGACCACACATAGTGATTACATCTTCCTTTGCTCTCTATAACCAAACAGTTCCCTCTGGATACATGTCTTCCCAATGGGCAGTGTTGACATGGGTCAGTGACATAGTTATCAGAAGATAATGTGGATTTTCTGGCTTAAGGTTTGGGAATGCTTTTCCCCTTCCCCCAGGACACATGGGCTATTTTTCCAACAAGCACATTTAGGTATTTATGTCCATCATTTATCACTTTGGGGACCTTTAATTCAGATGTAGCATCTGGTTTTTGACAAAGTTACCCCAGTGTTAAAACGGCTGGGCCAACCAAGAGCTCAAGGTCAAGTGACTTCCCCAAGGTCAGACTATGAGTCAACTGCTCAGCAGATATTATAGGGTTAGACATTTATGTTAATAGGTTGTTCACAAATAATTCCAAGGGTGTGAAACCCATTCTATTGCTTTGAGAATAGTGAGGAGATCACCACTAAACTAGTAGACAAGAGACCGGGCTCTAGACCCCATTCTTCCACATGACTGAAAAAATTACTTTCCCTCTCTGAGACTCAGTTTCCCCATTGGTAAAATGAGAGAGCTAGACTAGGTGATCTCTAAGGTCCTTCCCAACCTCATTGTATATGATTCAAAGTATTTGTTGAGCACCTATTGTGACTGTGCAATTTAAGAGGAAAGAGCCCGTGTCATTCATTTTTGTAACCCTAGCATCTAATACAGCCCCTTATACAATAAGGTTCAATAAATACTTATTGAATGCAATAAAGCAGGAAGTTATTTGATCTCTGGAATAAACAATATCAAGATCTTGGGTCACAACTATTCCCCCAACTTGACTTCCGTCTCACCTAGTCCCTCTCTCGGACCCCTGTGTTTTGTTTCTCATCATACAACGGCTCTTTGTTTTGGAAGTGTATTCCCTCCTCCTCCTCTTCCTCCTCCCACATACCCCTCCAGCTCCAAACCCAACCCTCATTAATGCCAGAGTAATCTTTTAACAATAATTTGGAAAATCTACCATTTTAATGGCCTGCAGGAAAACAACAACAAAAAAGTCCCAAAACACACAACTGTTTTTCTTAGCCTTCAACAGAGCTTATCAAATGTCACGGATATGAGGTGTGAAAGAAAAGTGAGCAACAAGCAATAGGCCAAGCGCTTCCGCTAAAAAGCACCAGGCTTCCCCCTGCATTCCTAGACCTTGGGGCACTTGGGAGGGACTCAGAGAAAAAGGAAAAGAATTGGGACATCCTTTCACTGAACAATAGAAGCCCTTATCAACCCAAGCCCCCTTGTGCCAACAAGTTTTGGCACCTTTTGTGAGGAAGCTGTGGGGCCAAGTATCTCAAAGAGACATCCTTTGGAAGTAGATATTACCAGGGCATTGATTCCCCAAAAAAGGGACTTCTGGAAATTTTGAGCGATTGCTTGTGGTTGAATTTCTCAGTAGGTAGAGCACTGTTCTCCAGAGGCTAAGGTCATGGGCTGATCCCAGTCTGGTCTGATTAACTTTATCTGTTTCCACCAGCCACAGGAAAGCCATTTAGCTCATTCATGTGTATAGCTAGTCAAAAAGGGGCCTAAATGAGAGAAAATGAGAATGATTAAATTCAACCAATCCTCATTCCAGGGAGGTGGAGGGCAAAATGAAACACTGTATTTAACCAAAGAGAAAAAGAATGCCATCTTTACATGTAAAGGAAAGGAATATGGCCATGGCTATGTCATGGTGTTTCTACAACCATAATTCTAAACTTAATAGGTTTCCCTTTGTGCTATAGGGATCACCACTGCTATTTATTCAGGTCTGTGACTTGGTTGGAGGGAGCTGGGGTCAGAAGGCCTTATTGCTGGCAGAAAGCAGAAAACTTTGTTGACTGGCACCCAGACGTAGCTCACACTCCTAATATCATTCTCTGTCTACGGGGACTCTAAGATCGTCTGATGTAGACAACTCTTCAAAGTGGAGACAACAAGGTCAGCTAAAGACACAAGAATTACAGTTACTTAGGAAGCCTTGTTGCTGAGTAAACTGAGATTGATGTGAAAGGTTAAAATGATAACTTTATCAGTTTAACCTGAAACATGATGTATCTTGGGTTTCCCTTGGAACAAATGGCTTCTATTTTCTAGACCACAATCTGATTTTAAGGAAATTAAATATAAGTGATGAAATACCCATATTTGGCATCTGCTCTATTCCTTACACTACCCCCCCCCCCCATCCTTTCTGATAGGGCTTAGTTGAGGGGCTATTTTTCTGAAATATTTTTAGGCTGGGTCTACATGGCGCCAGGTCTACCAGTCTAATTAATCAATCCAGGAAAAACAAGATCAGTCAAGCCAGTTGTTCTGACGTCACTTAGACATGGCCTAGGAGTCAGATAGGAGACTCCAGTTTCTTTTCATCATTAGGGCAAGGAGAGAACTCAAAGAGTAGCTTAAAAACCTTCCCTCACAGCTGAGCAAGGGGACAGAGATATAAATCATAAAGGTTGTAGCAGCTCTAACCTAAACAGCACCTGACATCTCAAAAGATTCCCTTGATGGAAAAAACAGACTGAGCTATTCTCTCAATACACTGAGCTCTTTTCCATCCTGCTGAGCCAGAACTCAGTGGGAAATTGTTCCATTTTTACATCATATATATAGGCAGAAGCACATTGAAGCTGATTGTTATTGCCTAAGGCCAAAAAAACTCATCATCGTCAAAAAGTGAAACTTTTAGGCAAACTGGGCACCACCTAGACCAAACAGATGGTAGAGAGACTGAATTGAACAGCACTGGCAATTAGTTCAATAAGACCAGTTTGAGTTTATAGAAATAGCTTATCTTCCTGACTGTGAATTCACTTGGCATAGTATGTTGGAGAAAAGTGCTTTATGCTGACTACAGTATAAACTCCCTGAGATCAGAGACCATGTTTTATTTCAACTTCAGGTCACCTCCCTAGCACAGTGTTAATGGTAGTGCAGTACCTCCAGATAAGCTCTAAACAATATTGGTTGTTGAATAATATTCAAATGAGCTAACTTGAGGGAAGAGGTTTGCAAGGCTTAAATAAAATGCTACAAAAATGCTAGTTATGATGATGATAAGTGATCTAAGGGAAAAATAAAGCAATTGAGAAATACCACAATTCTAATAAGTCATTACCGGCCAATTTGTTTTCACAACAGTGAGACAGGCGTGCCACCTGCAAAAGTTTCTTTTTAGTTTTTTAGTGTAAGACTTCTAAAAACAATTTTCTACATAAAAATTCTGCATTGGAGATTCACAGTGATCTTATGACTCTCCTAGTTTCTTGGCAGAGAGCAAGGGATAGAACTACAGGCCTCAGAGGCCATCTATGATCAGGACCAACATACAGAATAGCATAACCACAGTTGGAAAGCCAGACAGGTTTATGAGCACAAGGAAAAAGGCAGCATATGATAATAGATAGAATGTTGGATTTGGAGTTAGAGGTTCAAATCTCACCTCTGACACTAGCTGAATGACTTCAGGTAAGTCATCTCACTTCTATAAAGTTCAGTTTCCTTATATGTAAAATGGGGATAATAATACCCATTTTTCTACTTCTCAGGGTAGTGAGGATAAATGAAAGCACACTGTGAACCTTAGAGAGTTCTATAAAGGTCAGTTATTATTATTTTAAAATATATTTATATTTATTTTGTTAAATATTTCCCAATCACATTTTTAAAAATTCAATATGTATTTTTTTAAATTTTGAGTTCCAAATCTTCTCCTTCCCTCCCACCCTTTGGGAAGGCAATCAATGTGATATTATTCATACATGTGAACTCATGCAAAACATATTTCCATATTAACCATGTTACAAAAGAAAATAGACACACAATAAAAAAAAGTAAAAATCTGCACTCAGAGTTCATTAGTTCTCTCTAGAGAAGGATATCATTTTTCATCATGGGTCCTTTGGAATTGTCTTGGATTGTTGTCTTGATCAGAGTACCTACGTTTCTCATAGTTGATCATTGTTACAAAATTACCATTACTTTGTACAATGGTTCTCCTCACTTCACTATGCATCACTTCATGTAAGTCTTCTCATATTTTTCTGAAACCACTCTACTCATCATTAAGTATTCCATCACAACCACATCAGTCATTCCTCAATTAAAGAGAATCTCCTCAAAATCCAATTCTTTGCCACCACAAAAAAAAAAAGCTACTATAAATATTTTTGGACAAATAGCTCCATTTCCCTTTTCTTTGATATCTTTGGGGTAAAGATCTACTAATGGCATTGCTGGGTCAAAGGGTATGCACAGTTTTATAGTCCTTTGGTAACAGTCCAAAACTGTTCTCAAGAATGATTGGGCCTGGGGAGGCTAGGTGGAGCAGTGAACAGAGAGCACTGGACCTGGAATCAGGAGGACCTGAGTTCAAATCTGGCCTCAGACACTTAACACTTAATAGCCATAGACCTTGGGCGAGTCACTTAACCCCAATTGCCCTGCCTTTCTCCCTCCAAAATGCAAAAAAAGAAAAAGAAAAAATAGTTGGACCAATGTTAGTTATTATTAAGATAAAATGCCAGTACAAGACAGATAGTCAAACCTAAGATCCATAACCTTCTATCTCCTTTTGAGGGAGGTCCTGACCTGTTTGAGATTAGTCTGGAGGTGGGCAGATGTGAGACAAACCAAGGGAACCATTCCAGGAGTTGAGAACCACAAACAAATACAGAAAGCCAGACAAAGCCTGACTTACCTCACTGAGCAACTCACCTTTCCAACTTCTCACTACATCTTTACTCAAATTTTCTGCTTAAGACAAACCAATCCTTACTGTCTCCAAAGCATGCCTCTCTTATTCCCACTTGTGTTCATTTGGTTTTGCCTGCCCTCCCCCTATTCCAATGTGCTGCCCATCCCTCAAAACCCAGTTCAAGTCCTGCTTTCCCTTCCAGGAGAAGGCTTACCCTGTTTAATCCAGCTCTTCTCTCCACTCCTATGATTCTAAGTCTTTGTACCATTCACAGGATCATAGGATATAGAGATGGAAGAGACCTTAGAGATCATCTGGTTCAATGTCTTTATTCTACAGACGAGGAAACTGAGGTTTAGAGAGGTGAAGGCATTTCCTCAAGTTGACACAGGGGTAAGAGGCAGAATCAAACTTTCTGACCCCAAACTGAGAACTCTTTCTACCACACAATGCTATCAATCTGACACTAATCATGAATTACCTTATAGTTATCTGTATACACGTCCAATTTCCCTAGGCTGGTGACCTTGCACAGCCATCCCTCACTCAAATCAAAGTCAATTGCAAGTCATGTCATCATCTCCCTGATGTCATGGTGCTCTTCAAAAATGAGGAATGAACACAACAACTACTACACTGTAAGGGTCTTGAGGTCAAGGACTATGTTTTGAACACATTTCTATATCTCCCACAATATCTACCAAAATGCCTTACACAGTACTCTATTTCAATTGCCTTTCCTGTGAGAAAGTACTCTTACTACTAGCATAAATTCAATTCAATAATATCTTTTCATATAGCTGATATTCATACAATGTTTTAAGGTTTGCAAAGCCCTTGACATTATCTTACTTGATCCTCACCATGATCCTGTGAAATAAGTACTATTATTGGCTCCATTTTATAGATGAGAAAACTGAAGCTGAGAAAAGTTTAATTATATACCCAGGGTCACATAGTTGGTAAGTATCTGAGATATGATTTGAACTCAGATGTTCCTGGCTCCAAGTCTAGCATACCATCCACTAGGCTGCCTATGTTCCTTGTCATGATCTAGTTGTTTCTACCATATGTGTTTTGCCCCCATAACTAAGCTGTAAGTTGATCAACATCAGGCACCATATGTTATACAATTTTCTATTTCTATAATTCCTAGCACAGTGTTCAGTAGGTGCATGGTAGATACCCTATGAATACTTGCTGAATTAAATTAATAGATCATCGTTCACAGGACTATGGTGATATGTGCATGCTGTGTTTAAGGAGAACATGCCTATTTTTGGTTCTGCACAACAAAAGCCTGCCTTAAATGCAAGCCAGATTGCTAACTGAATAAAAACCAAAGAATTTGTATCCCTCTACCAAAACGATGCACCTTTGAGGGCCAATGTAGAAATTAGAGCAATAATACCTTCTAGGCCTGACAGATATATAGTGTTCTATTCTACCATGCCAGCTTAACCACAATTTCCAAAAACAAATCCAGTGTGGAAGCTTTGCTAATATTATCTTAGTACCAGAGAAAGTCATAAACAGGACTCTGTCAGGGATGCCTGATGTAAGGCATAAATAGACAAGAATATCCATGTTAATTTTTTTTAAAAAATATTTTTTTGAATAAGTCACATGTATCTAAGTGAAAAAAAAACAATGCATTGTCAGTAGGCTGAAGGGAAACTTACAGATGGTCGACATGAAAATAGAAATGAATTATTATTATTTTAAATATCATGATAGCATATTTTGACAGAGGTCATAATAGAACTCACAAAAATTATTTCTGGATCCATCTCCCTCCAATCTACCACCACTTGAGACTGGACCCAGATACTCCTCTGCTATAATTTATTCCCTGCTTCTTGTCTCCTCTTACCCAGTGATATACTGGTAAAGGTTTAACAATCAGCTGGGGGGGGGGGAGGAGAAGCACATGTAGTGGACTTTTAAGCTTAATCTACATTATTAAATTCTTTCTATATCACTTTCTTCAGTCTATACAATTAACAAAATAATAAATTGAGACCTGATTAGTAGTATTTGCTGATTATTGGGATATCAATGCTTACACTGAAAATTTAACAATTGGCTCTTGGGCAGCCAGTCTGAGTTAACTCCAGCACAGCCCAAAGACAAACTGAAAACATGCAGAGGAAATCAGATCTTCCACTACTATCAACCAGTAGTGATTAAAAGAAGATGCCAGATGGAACAAAAAAGAAAGAAAAAAATGAGAAGCAGCATTTTGTCAAGGACAGAAAAAATACAAAAATGGCTAGAAGTATACAAGGGCTAGGAAAAGAGTTTTATACTGGAGAAGCCAGCTCAATTCCTGTGAAACAGGAATGAAATCTGAAAACTTAGGGAGAGGACTACACTAGGAAACATATGTATAAACAGAAAAAAACCCACCTCACCCAAGGATGGAATACTCTGGGTTAAAAAAGAGAGTAACTTCCCAACAAATACTATCAGAGCCACAAGGAGAAAAAAAATGACTGGTCATAAGGACTACATGAATACCTACAAGAAATGAAGCAAGCAGTAAAAAGTGAAATTAGAATTGAAAAAAGAACCCGTAAGGAAAAAATCAGAAGGAGAATACACAGTTTAGGACAGAAGGTAGAAAACATTATCCAAACAATAGACTCTCTGAAAAATAGAATGCTGCAATTGGAAGGCAAGGTCTGCATGAAACAAGAAATATTTGAACAAAATGAAAAGATTGAAAAAACAGAAGAAAATGTGAAATGTCTATTATTTAAGATAACTAGACTGGAAAACAAGTCCAGGAGAAAGAATTTAAAAATTGAAAATGCCCTAGCAATAAAACTTGAAAACTCTCTTCAAAGAAATCAGAAAAGAAAAATTACCCATACCAATTAGAACCAGAAAGTAATGAGAAAATAAAAACAATCTACTGTTTATTAAAAAAAAAAAACCAGCTGAATATCATGAATTCAAAGCTCCCAAATTAAAGGAAATATACTCTAGACATGGAGAAAGAAAGAGTTAAAGAAAACCAAGGAACCACAGTCCATATCATAGATGACTATGCTGCAACTACCATAAAGGAGAAAAAATCTTGGATTTTCTAAAATATGATATTACAAAAAGATAAATAAACAAACAAAAAGGCTTACAACCAAGACTAACTTGTCTTGACAAACTAAGTATCATCCTGTAGTGGGGGAGATGTACCTTCAAGAGAATATAAGACTTTCAAGTATTCCTGATGAAAAGAACAGAACTGAGCAGAAACTTTGAAATGAGAAATTTTATAGGAGTCAAGAGAACTCTGGAAAGGTAAATATATGTGAGTAATCTGGAAAGCAATAAACAATGATGAAATTATTCTATTCTAAAAGGGAAAAAAACCAAATGTTCCTTCAGAATCCCACTGACTCCAGGGTCCGGAGAACATATTAAGAAATATATAAACACAGACACTGGGAGTGGTATTGTTTGTTTTGTTTTAAAACAGCAAAAAAGGAGAGGGAAATAGGAATATATTAGAGAAGTGATGAAAAAGGAATAATGGTTTACATTTTCAAATAATTGAAGTGCACAAGAATAACAAAATACAAACATGGTGGAAAGTAAAGGGGTAAACAGGCATCTTTGAAATCTATATTTCAGCTGGACAAAGGAGAATAGAACATACAGAATTTAGTATAGAAACAATTGCATTCAATAAAGAAAAGGATGGAGAAAGGAAGAGGAGAATTTAAGAAGGGTTGAATTGGTTAAGTAACAGTTACAAGCAAAACAAAAATCATATTCATAGAGTTGATCCCAAAACAAGATATTAAAAAAAAGGTATGAACCAGAGACCAGGCACTAGGCTAAAGGAAAAATTATGGAAGACTAAGAACTGACCACTTCAACTGTATATTGCTAATGTCAATCAGATCCTTTCTTTTTCCCCAACTTTTCATTTGAAAAGAGGGGGATGAAAGGAAAAGGGAAGAAAATATATGAAAGATAATATGATAATGAGAAATATATGAATTAAAATCATACATAACTGTGAATGTGTAAGGTATAATCATTAAATAGAATAGGATAACAGTATGTATTAAAAAGCAGAATATAACAAAATGTTGTTTACAAGAAAGTCACATAGAATACCAATATTAACACACAGTTAAAATGAGTTGCTAGAGTAGTATTTATTATTCTTCAAGTGGATTTTAAAAAAGCAAAGGTACTAATTATTTTAGGCAAGCCAATGTAAAAAAAAAAAGATTATAGGTTAAAAAAAACAACACAGAGGTATGTTATGCTTAAGAGTACAAGGGGCAGCTAGGTGGTGAAGTGAATAGAGCACTGACCCAGGAGTCAGGAGGACTCAAGTTCAAATCCAGCCTCAGACACTTGACACATTTACTAGCTGTGTGATCTTGGACAAGTCACTTAACATTGCCTTGCCTTCCCTCTCAAAAAAAAAAAGAGTAGCATGGAAAATGAAATCATGTGAATTATGTTTGTGTGTATACCAAAATGGCATAACATCTAAATTATCGGATAAGATCAGCAGCAAAACTATAATAGTTGGAGACTTCAATGTACACCATTAAGAGCTAGAAAAATCAAACAAAAGTAAGAAGTTAGGAGTCTAAGGAGAATTTTAAAATTATATTTAATATATCTCTGGTACTTACTGAAGGGAAATGAAAAGACGTAATAAACAAATCAAGGAAATAACCATAGACAATGAAGAAACAAAATCATAGCTTAAAAAAGATATGATGATTTAGAGAACTTTATAGTCAAGTGAAAATTACTTTTTTTAAAATAATGAAAGTACAGAATTAAAATAAAAAATGAATCCATAAAATCATCTGTCTTTTTGTATATTTTTAGCAATTCCCAACAAGAAGAAAAAAAAGAAATTCCTTTCAAAATACCTATGCAATATTAAAAAAAAAACTTGTCAGTTTACCTACACACAAGGTACACACAAGAATTATATTAATACAATTATAAAACACTATTTGCAGAAATGAAATCAGACTTGAGTAATTAGTAAGATTTTAACTGCCCACAAATGAGCCCAGCCAACATAATAAAATAATACTACCTAAATTAATTTGCAGATAAACTGCCATACCAATCAAACTACCAAAGTATTACTTCCCAGAATTAGTAAAAATAGTAACAGAATTTATCTGCAGGAACAAGAAGTTAAGAGTCTCAAGGGAAATATTGAAAGAAAGCGGGAAGAAAAAAAGCCAAGCAGAATCAGGCCTCAAACTTTACCACAAAGCAATAGTCAGCAAAACTAGTACTTGTTTTAAAAAAGGTGATAAATTGATCAGTGAAACAGATTAGGTTCACAAAAACTAGAGGAAAGTGAACGTAAACATTACAGTGCCTGATAAATTCAAAGATTAAAAATACTCATGTATTTTGCTCTATCCCTTTGGACATAAAAGATCCAAACATTAAAAAAGGTATAAAAGATCACAATGTAAACTACCCAAATTGCTTACTTGCTATTTGCCCTTCATTCTCGAAGACCATGACAACAGGGAAGTGATGCTATGACATGCAAGTGAATTGGATTTAAGTGAGGAAGGATTTTGCAAAGTCACTAGCCTCTTTCATCCTTCCTTCCCTCCTTTCTTCCTTCTTTCCTTCCTTCTTTCCTTCTTTCTTTCTTTCCTTCTTTCCTTCCTTTCATCTTTCTTTTTTTCTCTCTCCCTTCCTTCTTCCTTTCTTTCCTTTCTTTTTTTCCCTTTTCTTTCTTCTCTCTCCACATAGGGTATCAACCTACTAGTGTTCTGCCCAAAGGGAATGTAAAACTATCTAGAGTATCAAGGATAGAGATACCTTTCTTAACCATCAATAAGGAAAAAGAGTTTAAGCAAGCAAATGTTGAAATGATCATGAAGGATAAAATAGACAAGTTTAACACTTAAAAAGGTTTTACACAAACAAAATCAGTGTGATGAGAGTAAAGCAATTGACTAGGAAAAAGTCTCTACAGCAAATTTCTCTAATGAACATGTGATATCCAAGATACATGAGGAATTGATTCAAATAAAAAAGAACAAGTCATTCCTCAACAGATAAATGTTCAAAGAATATGAACAAGATGTTCTCCAAAAACCAGTAGTGCTGTATTGGAAGTGATATATTTAAAAAAAGAAAAATGCATCAGTGAAATACTAAAAACAAAAACAACATCCCTCCCCCCCCCCAAAAAACAGAAGTTCAGAAGGGAACACAGACAAGCACAGCTGTTTTGGAAATGAAATGTGCTGTTAAATTTAATATGCATTTTAAAAAATTCAACTGTAGGTAAAAGAAATTCACACCATCATATATACAATCCTCTTTTTAATGTTCTATGTATATGGAAACATTCATGTTTGTTGATTTTTGTCAAATTTATAACTTAAAAAAGAAAAATGTTTGTGGATTTGTTTTTGTCCTGAAGATGCTAATGTATGTGTGTTTAAGATAAGCCAATATTTGACCTATACAGAAACTTTAATGGTGCCCTAAGACATAGATATTGCCCCTATGAGATGAAATAGCAACTCCTCAATTTGGCATTTCAAATTTTTTATACTCAGACTCCAATTTACTTCCCACCTAACTTAATATTATTTTCCTTCACACATTCTACACTCAGACAAACTGACCTATTTGATGTTTCCTATGTAACCCAAGGAAGTCAACATAAGAGGAGCTGGCAGTGTCCATCATGTTGGCTTCTTCCCAGAGTCTTTTCCCTCAGAAGCCTTAAATGGGGTTGGCATTTCCCATCTCCTCCATTGAAGCTGAAAGCTAGAAGCACCCAAAGCAACTGTACAACTTGAACAGTCTAAAGATACTGAAGCAATGGAAGACTTTCAAGATAACTGAAGAACTCTCATCTTTCCTGCTCTCACCAACTCTGTCTTGCCTCTCATGTAGGCATAGGAGGGGGGCATTGAGCTCTAACATTCAGAGAGGCTTTGGGACTCAAGTTACACCTATACAAATCGACCATTTCCTTCCTTTGCCTTTTAGCACAGTCCGAATCTGAGTCAGGGAGCCTAAGAAACAGGCTATTTGCAACAGTCCAGGAATGAAGTTATGAAGTCTGGCACAAAGTGGTAGCTGCATGAGAAGACAGGACATATATAAAGAGATTCTTTGAAGATTAAAGGGACAAAACTTGGCAACAGATATGTGGGTTATGGACAAGTGAAGAGATGAGGTCGATAACATGGTTGCAAGCCTGGGTAACTAGGAGGATGCTGTTGTCCTTGATGGTAATAGAAAACTTGGGAAGCGGGGAGGGTTTGAGAGGGGAAATAGTGAGTTCAACTTTGGACATATTGAGTTTGAGATGCTTAGAGAGTATTCAATTTGAGATATCCAAAGGACAGCAGGATTCAGGAAGGAAGTTCAGAAGGGAAACTAAAAATGAATGTATAGATACAGGAACCATTGGTATAGAGATGATCATTGAACTGGGATCACTGGAAGCTGATGAGATCATGAACCAAGATAGCATAAAGGAAGAAAAGAGGGCCCCAACAGAGACTCATGGTATACCCATAGTCAGGGAGTGGGACCTAGATGGGGATCCAGCAATTAAGAGCTCAAAAGAGCGGTCAGAAAAGTAGGAGAACCAGAAGAGAGCAGTGTTGTGGACACTTCAAGAGGAGAGGGTATCCAGAAAGAAAAGGTAATTAGGAGTGTTAATGTCACAGAGAGATCAAGGAATCTTAGGATTGAGAAAAGGCCATTAGATTTGGCAATTAAGAGATCATTCATGACTTTGGAGAAAATGGTTTCAGTTGAATGATTAGATAATAGTTAGCTGAGTGGTCCAATGGATTGAGGGTTGGGCCTGGAGTCAGAAAAACATGAGTTCAAAATCTGCCTCAGATACTTACTAGCTGACCCTGGTGGAGTCACTTAACTCCTTTTCTCATCAGTTTCCTCATCTGCAAAACAGGAAGAATAAAAGCACTTACCTCCCTGGGCTGTTGTGTGAATTGAATGAGATAATATTTGTAAAAATGCTTTGCAATCTTGAAGCACTAGACCAGTGGTTCTCCAACTGTGGGTTATGTTCAATTTGTAACAATGTAAATACATCCTGCCTATCAGATAGATTCATAACAGTAGCAAAATTACAGTTATGAAGTTGCAACGAAAATAATTTTATGATTGGGGGTCACCACAACATGAGGAGCTGTATTAAAGGGTCAAGGCATCAGGAAGGTTGAGAACCACTGCACTAGATGGATGCTACTGTTATTGCTGTTGTTGCTATTCTCTAGAAGTGAATGAAAAAAATTAAGTGATCTAATGTAAAAAAACTTTACAAAAGAGTTCTCTAAGGAGTTCTTCTCTAAGAAGAGGAGGAAAGATGAAATCTAGCTAAACAATTTCCACAGTATTCCTAGGATGTAAAAAAAAAAGAACTTAAGTGAGTCTGGCATGGCCTGTTCTTGAAGAAGCCAGGCTGATTCTGTGATTACTGTTTCATTCTCTAGATTCTACTAACCATCCCTTTAATAATACATCCTACAATTTTCCCAGGAATCTATCACTTGCAGATTCAACACTCCTCACTTTTTAAAATATTCAGAACAATATTATTCTCCTTCAGTCCTGCAGTGTCTCTCCCATCCTTCCTTTTTGCTTTTGCTTCAGATTTCATTACCAATGGTTCAACCCCTCCCTGGCTTCCTTCAAGTCCCAACTAAAATCCCAGCTTTTACAGAATACCTTTCCCACAACTCCTTTTAATAATAATTTGCATTCCCTCTGTTATTTCCTTTTATCCTGTAGATAGATTGATTGTGACACATAGTAGGCCCTTAATAAATATTTATTGATTGAATTTATTTTTTTGGTCTGGGCATTGTTGAACTCATCAGGTACAACTAAGTGTCTCTTACTGTCTCTCTACACACTTGAGGTTTCAGCTTCTATTAACCATAGTCCAAAGCTCATTCTTCATAATGGGGGAAGAGGCAAAGTCAAAGTTTAATAGTTCTGTCTTCTCCTACCTTTCTCATCTTCTTACATATCACACACACACACACACACACACACACACACACACACACACACACACACGATGCAGCGACACTGGCTTTCTTCCTCAAACAAGACGCTGTCAGGTCCAGGCATTTTCCCTGCCCATTCCCCATTCCTGGAATGCTCTCCATCCTCATCTCTGACTCCTGGCTTCCTTGAAGTCCCATCTAAAATATTACCTTGTGCAAGAAGCCTTTCCTTATCCTTGTTAATCTTAGTGTCTTCCTTTTGAGATTATCTCCACTTTATCCTGTTTATCCTATATGCTGTTTTTACATAACTGTTCACATGTCCCCCCCATTAGACCATGAGCTTCTTGAGAACAGGAATTGTTTTTGTTTGTTTGTTTTTCTCTGTATCCCCATTCCTTAGCACAGTGCCTGGCACATAATAGGTATTTACTGCTTGTTGACTTGACTTCTCTTTATAAAACATTAACACCCTTATTATATCCAATTCCCTCATTTTAGAAGTAAGGAAAGTGATACCCAGAGTGAGCTTACTACTCTGAACTTACGTTCACCTAAAACACACAGATGTTTTTCAGATGAACTGTGGTCCAGCTCACATAGTAGGTCACAGGGAGCAGGAGGAAGAGCCAGGATTTGAACCCAAATCCCCTAGATGTGGTGCTCTCTCTATTTCTTCATAAAGCTGGGCAATCTTGGGCAATCATTTGTTCTCTTGGAGCTCATGGCCCTGATCTACCATAAAGTTGGATGCCATCTAGAGGAAGATCTCAGGCAAAAAATTTCAATGCATTCACTCAGCCTGCTTCTGTTGCCTTATTTAGGAATGGCTCTACCTCCTGACAGAAAAGTAAACTGAGAATTAAACAGACCTCTCCTGTGTCATTCATGAGACCTTAGTTATATGGGTTTCTGGACCCAACCTCATAGCGGAGTGCTTTCATTTTCAAAGGCACCATACCAAAAAGGCCTTTTCCTCACTTTGAATTTCTTTCTCATTGAAGCCAGTGGGTCTGTGCCAACTTGGAACACCAGGCTAAGACTTCTTGAGGAAGAATGAAAGAAAATCACAGACAGTAAATATTAAAGTTAATTTTTTACTCTTTCTTTTTGTCAACAAAGAGATTTTTGTCAACAAGGAGATTTTTCTCTAATAGGAAAAAGATAATTGAGGCCATAGGCTTTTCCATCCCTTCACATAGCCTAGCACAGTGGTTCTCAACCTTCCTAATGCCACAATCTTTTAATACAGTTCCTCACGTTGTGGTGACTCCCAACCATAAAATTATTTTCATTGCTACTTCATAACTATAATTTTGCTACTGTTATGAATCTATCTGATACGCAGGATGTATTTTCATTGTTACGCATTGAACATAACCCACAGGTTGAGAACTGTTGGCCTAGCAGCTTGCCTACACTCAAACTGGAATATCAATTAATATCCCTCAGAAATGATGGCCTAGGCAAAAAGGGGAGATAGGTCACACACATGCCTGATTCTGTCCTATTTGCAATTCTACTGACTTCCTGCCCCAGCTGCCCTAATTTCTGGGACTGGTGTGACTACCACCACCACAAACCGGTACTAATTAAAGGTCTTTTTTGATGATGATAATGAATATTAAACAGAATCTAGAAAGAACATTAGACTTAGTTATAAGTCTAACCTCTACATGTGGACACCCTCTAGCTCAGGGCTTTGCTGTAGTTCCACTCAGCAGCTGATGTGCTCCTCTTAAGGTCAGGTACCCTAGACCTAAACTGCTGGAGAAAGAAGATTTTTTCCCTATCTGGGTCTCAAGAAATCCTCTCTGGGTTTCAAGTTGACCTACAATGTCCTCTCCTTTCTCTTGTCTCTTCTCTCCTCCCCCTCCTCTTTTTTGTCTCTTTTCTTCTTTCTCTTTTTTCTCTCCATTTCCCTTTTTTCCCTCTTTATCTTCTCCCTCTCTAGCTGCAGATTCCTAGAATTCTTTTCTCCAGCCATTTCTTTCTGAATTATTTGATTCATCTTAATAATATTCACTAATAACAACAATAATAATTCATTTACAGCACTTTAAGGTTTCTAGAATATTTTCTTCAGAACAGCTTTGTATGAACATCCTCATTTTTCAGATGAGAAAATTGGGCACCTGAAAGGTTAACTCAATTGCTAAAGGTCCTATAGTTAATAAGTATATGAGGTTGAATTCAAACTCAGATCTCCCAACTCTGAGTTTAGTGTCTGAGCATTTATGTCAGACTATACTTAAGTAGTTTTAAGGGTGGTTCTATGATTCATATCCTTCACTGAAGCTTGGCTTCAATATCTATTATCTTAAGTAAGCATCTGTGCCTCTCTCCCTCTCACCCAACAAGTAGCCTCAATGATCTCACAATCATGACATTCTCCCTTACCTTGTTAGTAAGGATCTCCCTTCAGACCTCACCTAACACTTTGACTTGTACCCCTCTATTGAAATGATGTGGATTGTTTATCTTTACATCCTATACCCCACTAGAATATGAGCTTCATGAAGGGGGGATCTGAGTCTTATCTCAACTTTGTTTCTTCCCTGACATCTAGAAGTATATCTAAACAATAAGTATTTAATAATTTTTTAAAATTGTATTGTATCTTTACCTGGAGCCCTTTAACATGACAAGCAGTAGTCTCTATCCGAAACTGACTCCCAATCTCTGTTTCAAAACCTGACTCCCTAAAGGGTTATCCTCTCAGAGGCTCACCTCCAGCTCTCAGTTATTGGGTGGTGCAGAGATGATTGACAGGTTCTGGCTTCTGTGTATGGTTAGCCCTTTCCCAGTTCTACCTACTTTTTCATCTTCTCTGACTACTTCTCACTCAGAAAGACTCAAGTCCTCCTGGAGGTGTGAACTCCTCACATTCTTACAGTATATGCTATCTTAGAAATAAAAACTTTATAAACCCTGGTAAAGGTAAAATTAGGTCAAATCTGTCACGGTCTTCAAGCCCATGTAGTGTTTTAATATCATGACTTTCTAGCCCAGAAAAACTTCCTGATACCCTAAGGTGTTTGAGGCTTGATCTGTTCAAAAGAAAAACCACCAGCTAAAAAGAAAAAAAAAAGTAATTAAAACAGTTATTGGGGATCATACAGACCAGTTGTTTGGCTGAATTTAGTCGCTAAATTTTTTTTAACTACATTATCAGGACTAATCAACCAAGATAGTTGTGTGTGTGTGTGTGTGTGTGTGTGTGTGTGTGTGTGTGTGTGTGTGTGTGAAAGAGAGAGAGAGACAGAGACAGAGACAGAGACAGAAAGACAGAGACAAAGAGACACAGACACAGAAAGAGACAGAGAAAGAAAGTGAGAGAGACAGAGAGAGAAAGCATGAGTCAAAATACCAGAAAGACAGCATATCCATTAGGCAATTCATCAGTTAGGGGTCTGTTTATACTCCTCTCAACTGTAACCATTTGTTTGATCTGGGGTTTAGCACAATCATACTGACTAATAATAGGGAAGGATCAATATGTTTGAATGTCACAATAGGTTAGAATTAAAGAAGTCCCCTTGAATAGTGGAAAGAGACTTGAAAGGAAGCTAGAAATTCCAGGACTCTAAACTTCAGGGTTCTAGTCCTGGCCCTGTCATTGTTTCACTATATAACCTTAGGGAAGTTGTTTCCTTCCTCTGAATCCTTTTTTGTCACTCATATTAATGAAAGATTAGACTACTAGACCACTAATTCTAACGTTCTTTGAATTATTCACATCTTGCATTTCTGAATAGTCAATATTTTCATAGAATCACAGAATCTCAGAGTCGGAAGGTACCCCATAGGCCATCTGGCCATCTGTCATAGAGGTATGTCTATGACATACCCAGATAGCCAGATAACCTTGGTTTGAAGATTTCTAGTAAGGAAGAGCCCGCTACCCCCAAGAGGCCCCGTGCAACTTTTGGATAACCCTTGAGTTTAGGAAATGTTTAAGAATTCTTCTCTTTGCAATTGACTCCCATTATGTTAGCTCTGTTTCCCCAGAACCTAATAGAACACATGTAATCTGCCTGCTACATGCCAACCCTGCAGAGAGCTATTGTGTTACTCCTGAGTCTTCTCTTCCCTGGAATAAAGATCTCCAGTTTCTTTAGTCATTACTCTCATGGTATGAACTCAAGTCCCTTAAACATCCTGTTTGCCTTCACTCTCTAATTTATTATCTCTGATGTCATTGATACTCAGCTTCTTCCAGCAATGTGTTTCACAAACCATTCATGCCTACTTTTCCTCTATGCAACTTGTAAGCTCACACAATGTAAGCCACTCAACAGCTGAAAGGGGAAGGTCCTCCTTGCTTTCCCTTGGCATTGTAGAAGGCATGGGCTGTTTGTTCACCATCCCTAAATCTCTCTGTGTGAAAAGCCCATTTAAAAAAAAATCATATATTTCTTTGATGACATCTTAACTCCAGTTCCTTGTTTGTTAGGGATCACTAGTTGGTAGTGTGGTTAGAGATCTGGACCTGGCATCAGGAAAACCTGAGTTCAAATCTAGCCTTAGACAATTACTAACTGTGTGACCCTGGGCAAGTGTCTTGACCTCTTTTTGCCTCATTTTCTTCTAATAACAGCATCTGCCTCCCAGGGTTATTGTGAGTTTCAAATAAGATAGTAATGCAAAAGCACTTAGCAAGTGCCTGGCATATAGTAAGTACCTTATAAATGATAGTACTATAATATTAATAACTATGATTATCACTACAATCTGTTCCTACCCACCTCTTCATTGCCCTCTAATTTTTAATTTTTGCCCTGCTCATTTTTAATACTCCAGAGAATGTAGTTTCCCATGGCTTGTAGGCCTATTAAAAATACCTGTGTAATATTGTTATTAAAAAGATGGGTCTTTATTTCTGGGAGAAAGTCTGAGATCATTGACGGGACTTTGCAGTTTCCCAAAGGCGACCTAACTTGTTCTCCTCCCGTTCAATTACGTGACCAACTAAGTCTATTTTCAGTGCAAACAGTGTCCTTCCTAAAAAAAAAAAAAAAGCAGTGTAAAGAACTGAATTAAAGCTGCAGACAGAATTTGGAATAAAAGCTTTTAACAAAGACAAAGTCCTTTTCAAACTAATCCAATGAATTACCAGATTGTAGATCCAGAAGGGACCTCAGAGATCCAATTCTCTGATTTTACAATGGGGAAACTAAAGACCAAGGATCTTAAATAACTTGCCCAAGGTCACACGAGTAAGAAGCTTCAGAGATCAAATTTGAATCCAACTCCTTTTCCTGCCTCTCTATAACATCATACAAAGCAGAGGCTGAGGACAGATTAAAGTACATTTTATCATTTGAATCGTTACTACCAGACTACCAGATTCTGGAAAATGATCTCTGTGTTCTTCTACATGGGATATTCTACATGAAAAAAAAAAAAGAATCCAGGCCTTCTTCAGCTTATTGTTTCTTGATGAATAAGTCAACAGAAAATAGTGGTAAGAATTCTGAGTGACACTGGATAATATTGGACAGGACAATTTCTGGAAGAACTGAACAATTTCTAGTCTGCTCCACGCGTATCCTCCAGGAGCAAGGGGATGTTTTCAATGGCTATCGTTCATCACAGACAACAGAAGCTTGTTATAGATCAGCTCTCTGCCCATTCCTCCACATTCCAGCAAGTAGGGCTAGCTAGTGACTAACAGTGATCAAATCATCCCAATTCTGAGGGAGGTGGATTCTAAGCAGAGGAAGGATGTGCTCAGCTCAGCATGAAACAGAAAATGGAGACAAGTGAAGTGAAGGAAATTTTAGCTAAATATCAGGGGAAAAAACCTCAAAAATGAGAAACTTTGAATAGCCACATCATTTCCTATGGGATGTATGAGAAGTTCCAGGACTGAGTCATTTGAAAATGACCTCTGCAATTTAGACAGCCCCATAGGGAATATGCCCACAGCGGTTAATAGAGGTAGACCAGATGACCTAACGGATTTTTTACCCATTTCTAATTCCTGGTAAATTTTCATAACCCTGGCTTTGAATAATGAGCCATGTGTGGGAGGATTTATAGAATTATAGACTCATAGACTCTTATTAGTGCTGAAAGGGGTGTTTGTGATCATTTAAGCCAGCTCTCCTCACTTTGCAGATAAGGAAACTGTGACCCAGTTTGACAACTGAAGATCAATAAGTGAACAAGCATTTATTAAGTACCTACTATGTGCCAGGAACTGTGCTGAGCACTGGGGATACTAAGTAAAATAAGAGACAGTTCCTGCTCTCAAGGACCTCACAATCTAATGGGAAAGACAGCTTGTAAGCAATTAGGTACAAACAATCCACAAATAGGATAAATTGGAAATAATCAACAGAAGGAAGATGCTAGATTTCAGAGGGATTGGGAAAAGTTTCTTGCAGATTTTAGCTGAGATTTGAAGGAAGCTAGGGAAGCCAGGAGGCAGAGATGAAGAGAGAGAGTATTCCAGGCATGGGGAACAACCAGAGAAAAGAGATGGGAAAGGAGGTGTATTGTTTGAGGAATAGCAAGGAGGCCAGTGTCACTGGGTTAAAGAGTTTGTGTGAGGAAGAACAGTGTAAGGTGTAAGCAGACCAGAAAGGTGAGGGAGGGGCCAGGTTATCAAGGGCTTTGAATGCCAAACAGGAGATTTTCTATTTGATCCTGGAGATAATTTGGAGGTCACATGGGGATTTAGTATTGTAGGCAAATTTGATTTGGAGGTTATTATAGGCTGTATCCTCCTGACAAGGGAGGGGATCATCCCTTTTCCAAGCAGGGTTCAATAGCCAAAGACTTATGCCAACAACTGGGGCTCTAAAAACGAACTTGTTCCAATCCTCAGTTAACACCCTTTAGGTGCCTCAAATATTTTCCAGCTATAATGTTGTGGCATTTGCACCATAAGAGTGACACCATCCCCCTGGCTCTCTTTGATCTGCTTAAATTATAGTTTCACTGTGCTCTGGGCTTCCAGCATGACAAAACCTGTCATTTAATATTTAAAACCAGCAGCTTAGAAATGCAATAGTTATATCATGGATACATAATCTTTCCAAAAATCTTCCCAATCCAAGCTAAGAGTTTAAAGAAAACTATTTTCTAAGAGAAGGAACCAGCAATCAGACCAAAAACTGGTTTCTTGCAAATTCTTTCAACCAACCCATTGGCCTTTACATAACAAATGCTCACTTGTGTCCATTTAGAGTTTCAAAAACCACCTTTGGATTTGCTTGAATTGCATCTTATGACAACTGAAACTTAGGTGGTATTTTAAGGTTTTTAAAGTAAACCTTTCTTTCCATCATCTTATTTGATTCTCACAACCACACAATGAAGAATATTATAGATATTACCCTCTCTCTCTCTCTCTCTCTCTCTCTCTCTCTCTCTCTCTCTCTCTCTATATATATATATATATATACACACATATATAATATACATATATATACATACATATATATGTGTGTGTGTATGTATGTGTATATATACAAACACACACATATATACACATATACACACATATATGTGTGTGTATATATATATATATACACACATATATATACACATACATACACATATATATATATGAATGGAGAGCCTGAGTCTAAGAGAGAAAAAGTGAATTGTCCATAGGCAGAGTTGGTCAGCATCAGAATCAGTATTCAAATCCATGGGTTCTGGATTCCAAGGATAATATTATCTCTGTCTGATGGTATCAGACTCAGTAAGTCTCCCTACAGTTTGCTTAGTTTTGATTTAGCTTTAAAATGTTGACTTAGTTTTAAAATGTAATATCATCTATATTTTGCTGTGATTTTATTCATTTTGTTAAATATCACCCAATTACATTTCAATCGGCTTCCTCACATTTGACACCTCTGCTCTATACTGAATCAGCTCTTTAATCCAGGGTTTAGGACAGTGCCTGGAACATAGCAGGCACTTAATAAATGTTCATTGACAGACTGAGTGATCTCTCAGTCATAGAATGCCCTTCTCATTGATGTCCCTTCTCTTAGAATACCCTCCAGGATCTTCTTTCAAGATAAATCCTGTACTTCCAACTTACTTTCTCTAAGAAATCTTCTCTGACTTCTTTCAAATTCCTTCAGCACTTATCAATGTAGTTTCCTCTGAGTTATGAACAGCGGTGCCCCAGGAGGAAGCGCATAGAAGTTTCAGTCTAAAGTAGGGAGCATTTGGAGGCAGAAGCCCTGTATTTGCATCCTGACTTGGACGTTTACTAGATGTATATCCCTAGGTAAGTCACTTCACCATTCTGGACCTCAGTTTCTTCTGCCATAAAATGGCAACAGTAACAAACATGATAAAAATAATAACATAATCAAATTTATATACAGCGTCAAAGTTTGGAAAGCAGTGCCTCACAGCTACGCCATAGAGAAGACCATACAAATGGCATTCTCCCTTTTCTAGAGAGACTCTGAAACTGAGATTCAGAAAGGTTAAGCCTGGGGTCACACAGTCAATAGATATCTGGAATGGGATTTGAACCTATCTTGATTCCAAGTCCTTAAATCACAGCATTTTTGTGGGGGGGCTTGAAGGGCTATAGAAATGAGTTCTGGAAGTACCTTCCAGTGATGCTTTGTGGCTACAAGTTCCAAAAAAACAAAGCCCACCATCTTAGAAAGAGTAAGATTACAAGGGAACCAAAGGGCAATGAATACAAGGCAATACAATTCAATAAGCAGGTGCCAGCTTGTCGCCAGTGATAATTTGTCCACAGAAAGTAGCGTAAGTCATCAAACTCATATATGACCAGAAAAGGAAGTGCGTCATCATGTAGCATGATGGACTTACAGAAAATCATGGAGAAGGACCACGGAGGCTTAGAAAGTATGTGTAAGTCATAATCTGCTACCACAAAAAAAAATGCCTATGCTGATGAGATCATGTTTCCATTATACTATTATTAACAACATGTGAATTGCTAGTGCTATTATTTATAATCTAAAGACTCCTGTAGTCTTAATACCAGCATTTTGTAAGGTTACATCCTCCCAAGCTCATCTAACCCAACTGATTATTTTTTTTTAGAGATAGGTGTAAGAGAAGACTTGATACCAACAGTGAAAACCAAGGTAAAAATGGGTCTCAGAGGTTAATCCAATAACCTATGTAACAGCTTGTTGAAAACCTGATAACAGTGTAGAGAAAAGCCAAGGAGCAGGTACCTTATCAGGGTCCTCTGAGGCCTCTGAGGACAAATAAAGGAGAGAAATAAAAAAGATAACAGTTTTTCCGTTGCGGTGAAGGTGGGAGATATCCTGATTACTGGTGCCTGTCTAGACAGCTGATATCAGTTCTAGTTTTACTGGACGCGACCTGGACCTACTTTCCTAAATCTAGGACCAGGCCAAAGCTATATTTGCCACCAAAAAGGGATTCTCCTATTCAGGGATCCAGATTCCTATTTATAGTTCTGACTTGGGCTTTCACAAGATGGTAATTTCATGTCCTGTCATGAATCTCTCTTTCCAAACTGATATTTGTAGGTCAGTGGAGAAAGGAAGCCAAGAACCAAAATTGCTGAAATCCAGAAGAAACAATCCATTTACAGCTGTTGATAAATAAGCAGGATTTGCAGGAATCAGCTCCATTGTTGGAAAGACAGAGAGGTGTATTCAAGCGGACCAGATGAACCTATGGGGTGGAGCTCAGAAGCCCAATGGGCATGACAATGGGGTGCTCAGGGGTTTGAAGAAGGCAATGCATGCTTTGGCTTGTGGTTAACTCAGCTGGTTAGAACATTAGGTCAGTGCCACAGAATCTAGTCCCCAAGTGTGTGATGAGCTCTTACTGCCTACTTGGCACTATGCAGGGCTGACCACATGGAGTTTCCAATCCATACACAAACAAGTAAAACCAGTTGAGACCAATATCTGTTAGCAGAAAATAAAGTGTGAAATTGGTTGCTTAAGATTAAAGGAAAAGGTTGGTAATTTTGGCTGGTAAAAAGGAGCTCAGAGATCACAGAAGTGGGAAAAGGACCCATATGTACAAGGATATTTATAGCAGCTCTCTTTGTGGTGTCAAAAAACTGGAAATATAAGGGTTGCCCATCAATTGGGGAATGGCTGAACAAGTTGTGGTATATGAATGTAATGGAATTACATTCATATTGTGCTATAAGAAATGGGAAGGAGATGGACTTCATAATTACCTGGATAGGCTTATACAAATTGATGCTGAGTGAGAAGAGCAGAACCAGGAAAAATTTGTGCACAATCACAGACACATTGTTATGTGTGATGACCAACCTTGACGAACTGGATTCTTCTCAGCAACGCACAGCTATAAGACAACTCTACAAGTCTCAGGATGGAAGGAGATATCTACATTCAGAGAAAGATCTAGAAAGAACAGAGTTTAA
>CM053581.1:220435606-220487978 GCA_028627135.1 Pseudochirops cupreus
GACAGATTTAGGGGGCAATGGTCAGAAGCAAGATAGAATTTGAGGAGGGGGAAGAAGAAAAGAGGGAAGAATAGACAGAGAAAAATGGGATGGAAAGAAATGTACAGTTAATAATGATAACTGTGAATATGAATGGGAGGAGCTAGCCCAAAGGATGGAAACAGAAAGCACAATGGATTAGATGCCAGAATCCAACAATATGCTATGTACAAGAGACACACTTAAAACAGAAAGGCACACAGAGAATTAAAATAAAGGGCCAGAGCAGAATGTATTGTGTTTCAACTGAAGTGAAGGTGAAGAGGGCAGATGTGACAATCAGAAAGTAAGCCAAAACAAAAACAAAAAAATAGATCTAATTGAAAAAGATAATCAGGGAAAGTACATTTTGCTTTAAAAAAAAGTATCATAGACAATGAAATAATATTTTTAAAAATTTTAATTAATTTTTTCTGATAAGGGTCTCATTTCTCAAATATATAAGGACTTAAATCAAATTTATAAAAATAAAAACCATTGCCCAATTGATAAATGGTCAAAGGATATGAACAAGCAGTTTTCAGAAGAATTCAAAGCTATCTGTATTTATATGAAAAATGCTCTAAATCATGATAGATTACAGAAAGGCAAATTAAAATGCTCTGAGGTACCACCACACCCCTATCAGAAATAATGAACGCTGGAGGGGATGAAGGAAAATAGAAACATTAATGAACTGTTGGCAGAGCATTGAACTGGTCCAACCATTCTGGAGAACAATCTGGAATGATGCCACAAGGACTATAAAACTGTGCATACCCTTTGACCTAGCAATGCCACTACCAGGTTTATATCCTGAAAAGATGAAAGGAAAAGAACCTATTTGTCCAAAAACATTCATAGCATACTTTATGTATGTTATATCTTGTCTGATCCTCACAACAACCCCTTAAAGTAAGTGTTATTATTATTATCCTGATTTTACAAATAAGGAATGGTCAGGTGCCTTGCCCAGGGGCATATAGCTAGTAAATACTGAGGCAGGATTTTAACTTAGCTCTGTTGTCTCCAAGTTCATCGCTGACACCTAGTTGCCTTTTCATTTTAACTCCAATATTTTCCAGAGGGATGCTGTTTGGCTGCAAAACAGAGAATTCTACAAGTTCACAAAATTCACAATTTTAAGTGATTCAAAGGACAATGGAAAAATACACAGTGGATGGAAAGAGCATGAAGCATATTACCAAGGATGGTCTGGTATTCAAGAAATGACATCATTCAGGCTGTCTTTGAAAAGGGAAAGGAGGCCAGGCACATGGTAAGATTAAAGGATTACAGATATAGAGCCTCAGTGATGGGTGCTCTGGTGATCACAAACTACTAAGGCACAAAGGAAAGTCTTCCAACAAGTTGAATGACTCCTCCATGGAGAAGTAATCAAAAATGTGTACAAACACCTTACAGGATGAGAAGGTACTAGAGGTGTCATGATCTCTATTGGTAAAGGGACTGTCCACATCAATAAGATTGTGACTCTTTCTCAGTCTTGAAACACAAAATGACACATCACTGAAGTTCAGTTTCCTCCTCATCTGCCTCCTACCTGAACCTTGGACTGAATGCTTGGATTAGATAGGTGAACTTTTGCATTACCTTCATGGAATCCAGACCTTCATGTCATTTCCTGACCAGTTCCAAATCTTGTTGGCTTGGGCATACCCTTCTCCTTTTAAATTCCCTTTTATGTGTTGTTTTCCTGCATTGGAATAATAGCTAATAATAATAACAAGCATTTACATGATGCTTTAAATTTTTCAAAGTCCTTTACAAACATTATCTCATTTTATCCTCATAATAGCCCTGGTTGGCAATCTCTATTTTATAAGTGAGGAAACTGAAGCAGACAAAAGTTTGGTAACTCATATAGTTCACAAGTGTCTGAGGTAGGATTTGAACTCAGGTCTTCCACACTCCAAGTCCAGTCTCCTAACTGTACCACTGTACCACTTAGCTGCCAAGGGGTCTTGTATTTGTATCCTCAGCACTTCCTGCAATGCCTAACACACACTGAGTGCTTAATAAATGCTTTAGCATTCATGTAAAATGAAGAAGAGAATCTTTGATCTTCCTCTTCCATTGGGGAATTGTGAGACTGAAATTAGAGAAAGCACATAAAAGGTCACTGCAAAATGTTTTTCAAAAAGGTGATATAAATGAAAGGAATTATAATTGAGCAGGTAGGTGGCACAGTGAATAGAGCATGGGCCCTGGAGTCAGGAGGACCTGAGTCCAAAACTGGTCTCAGACACTTAACACTTACTAGCCATGTGACCTTGAGCAAGTCACTTAATCCCAATTGCCAGCCTTCCCCCCTCCAAAAAGATTTTTAAAAAAAGGAATTATAATCACCCTAGTGTGGGGAATCCCTAACTGGGATGTGACTTTCTCCCAGTTCCATTTTTAAAAAATGAATTACAACATAGAAAGCTAGATGTCCAGAATCCTAGTCTTCATCTGATTTGGAAAAGCTCATTTAACTTCACTCATTCCACTCTGTGTCTGCTGCTCTTCCGGGTTTCAACTCCACTGAACAAGAGCCACAGCCATTGTCTCACCTCCCCTGCCACCAAACTGGTGTCTACTCCCCCATTCCTGCCTTGTTTTGTGTGTTGTCTTCCCCCATTGGATTATAAGTTCTGTGAGGGCAGGGACTATTTTTCATTGTATTAATTGTATCCCTCGTGTTTAGCACAGTGCTGAGCACATAGTAGGTGCTTAATAAATGTTTATGGGGTTTACTGGATTTGCTTATTTGAAAGTTTGGGAGAAGAGTCCTAGAGTATCATTACTAGTAGTATTCCTTATTGCTTCAAAGAGCAGTTCTTTTAAAATGATATAAGACAGGGGTGGCTAGGTGGCACAGTGAATAGAGCACCAGTCCTGGAGTCAGGAGGACCCGAGTTCAAATCAGACCTCAGATACTTAACACAAAACTAGCTATGTGACCTTGGGCAAGTCACTTAACCCCAATTGCCCTGCCTTCCCTCCCCCTAAAAAAGCAAAAAAAAAAAAATGATATAGGACGTCCTCACTCACACCATGACTTTCTCACTCTCTCTTTTTTTCTGTCTCTGTCTCTTTCTCTCACACATACGCATGCTTGTGCGCACATGCACACACACACAGAGACATACACATTTCCCTTGCCAAACATACAACAGACATAAAAAATAGCTTAATGAGCCTAGCAGATCTTTGAAGCCAGAGAAACTTGTGTAGGATGCCCTGAGAATTCACTACAGAGAGAGTGAACACTCCCCCACTGGAAGAGGAGTGGACTGGGGAACATCTGGGATATTTATCCTTCACCACGAAACACAGTTAACAAAAACCTGGAATTTACAAGTTGGTCGCCTGTTGGAATGTTATAACTACTACAGTCCAAACACATCCTTGTTCATGGAAAATTGGTCAGCATGTTACAGGTCTCTTCCCTTATAGCAAGAAACTTGGTAAACAAGCTGGCAGAGCTGGGTTGGGCAAGCAAGCAGGATAATGACAATTGCAGCCACCACTTGGAATCACTAACCAGATGATACAAGGAGGACAAAACACAACTTCGCTGATCTTCCAAATTGGTGTGTTTCATATTTATATTCAATAGACTACATGGCAGGGCATATGTTTCTGAGGGGCAGGAAGTTCAAACATGGTAGCCATAGATTAGAGTCATTTAAAGTCAATGAAATGGCAATTTTTGCTCAAAAAAGAGAAGAAGGTAATTCACATTCAGAGAAAGAAAGGCCTATGCATTTTCTTATGCTGTGAGCATGGCATGGGGCATAATGTGTTCTAATGAAAATTTCCTTCATCAAATATAGATTTTCCCAACTAGTGATTTCTAAAAGCACCCACTGCTTTCAGAGTAGTCAGCGCTGGTGATATTAAAACGTATATGCAAATCATTTATTCACTAATAAATAGAAAACAAAACAAATAGAAAGGGATTAATGGCTAGAAAACTATATTCCTTTTGATCTTTGTTTTGTTTGAATAGGCATTAAAGTCAGAAAAGTTTTGAGTTAGGAGGGAAAAGGCATAGCTGCTTTTACATAAATTCACAAATAAATAAATTGCAGATTTCCTCCCTGCTACCTAATGAGGAACAGAGAAGGAGAGAGGAAAGGGGTACAATTAAGTGCCCAAACCAAAGTCCAAACATCCAGGCATGGAGAAGGAGAATAAGGAGGTTATCAGAACCAGGAAAAGAAAGCCAGCTTGGACCACTCCATTTTTAAAAAATGGACAAAAGTGGCCATTTGCAAATCTAAGGACAAAGCAATAGACAGAAGACAGGATGCATTGCCAGGACCACAACTTTCATCCTTTTTGGCCTGCGTGCTCTACTGTGATGGTCTTTAAGAGTCTGGACCGTAATAGCATACGAAGCTGGACTATGACAGTAATAACTAACATTTGTAAAACATGTCAAGGTTTATAAAGAATATTATGTAAATATGAGAGAAGCGGTATCTACTCTAAGTAAGAAGATTGGAAGGTCTTGACCACATAAGCAATTTTCCCCACAAAAAAACAGTGACTGACGGCGGCGGCCGCCACAGTAGCTCTCCAGCGCTAGAGCCGCCTCTCGCTCACTGAGCCCAAGCCGAAAGCGAAGGAAGGCGGAGCGCGGGGGGCCGCGGGTAATAAGGAGTTTTCAGGAACTTGGCTAATACCAAGCCAACTGTCCGTAAATACACCCCGCAGGAAGCAGCTGGCTACAAAAGATTGCGCCCTCTACTGGAGGGGTCAAGAAACCTCATCGCTACAGGCCCAGGACTGAAATGAGATGTTATCACAAGTCCACCAAACTTCAGATTCGTAAACCTTCACTTCCAGCTTCTGATGCGTGAAATTGCTCAGGACTTCAAAACAGATCTGCGCTTCCAGAGGGCTGGTACTGGTGCTTTGCAGGAGGCAAGTGACGCCTATCTGGTTGGCCTGTTTGAGGACACCAACCTATGTGCTACCTACCCCCAAACATGTCACAGTCATGGCAAAAGAAATTCCACTAACATGCCGCATGCATGGAGAATGTGCTTCAGTTCCACTATGATGGGAAACATTCTTCATCCTCAAAACAGAAAAAAAAATCACTTCTTCCTGTTATTGGTATTTCTCAACGCTATATTTTTTTTTCCTCCATGGGGTCAAAAGGTACCTAAGAATATGAATTCGAGTGGACAAATAGGGGACAGAATCAGGTTTTGGCTAATTTTTTCCATTTTTATTTGTGTGTGAATTTTGGCTATAAATGGAAGGACATAAAAGCATTAATTCAGTAAAAAAAAAGTTTCAGTGAGTAAGTTTTATAGATTCAATTTTATAACAATTATGAATAAACCTAATAAATTTTTCTGGACAATGCCAACATTTGGATTTTTTTTAAAAAAAAGTAAACCTCTTGACAGCAACTAAATGGTGTTTGTAGCATTTTTATCATATGATAGATTCCATCCATTCACTATACTTTTCTAATTGAGTTGTTCTACATGCAAGTACAAATTTTTAATGTTGTCTATCTTCTGTGTTATTCCTGTAAGTTTTCTATTAAAATACATTAAATTACAAAAAAAAAGCAATGAAACTGAAGTCTAGATTTAAAGTGTTTAGGAAACTTAAGCTCAAAGCTTTGACATCAATTTCTGATTTCTATTGATTTTTCTGATGGCCTGTATTTCCCACTTTTGGGTCTCAGCAACATAGGTCAGGGATGGTGGGGGAGGTGTCTGTCTGAGGAGTCTGAATGGCTGGCTCTGCCTCCAGAGCTCTCAGCTAGAGCAGCAACAAGTTGACCAGAACAAAGTGCTGAAAAAAATGAGTAAAAACAAAAAAAGCAAAGCACTATTGTGGTACCAGGGGTGCCAGAACACAAGCCCAGTAAAGAATAACTCCAAAAGTTTCCAAAAAATAACTCAAAATAGTTCCAATAAAAAGACTTGCCTACAAGACAAATTAGAATTCCAAGATGATATGAGTTGTTACAGAGGTAAAATAGTATGATAAGTGAAATGAGAGAGACAGAGGAAACAATTGGAAAAAACAATGAGATCTATTAAAGGAGAATAATCTCCTAAAACAAGAGCTCAAAGTTTTTACTCAATGTCTGCCATTGAGTAAATGGCAGACACTCCGAAAATTAGAATAGGTAAAACGGAAGTTAATGACTCCGTGAGACACACAACATAAAGTCCAAAGATGAAAGAATAGAAGAAAATCTGAAATCATAAAAAACGACCAAGAACTAAGAAAAGAAACATATGAAGAAGAATCTACCATTTACCTCCTAAAAGAAACGCCAAAATATAAATGTAAAGTCACAGAAGTTTCACAGCCCAGATCCATAACTTCCAAATAAAAAACAAAAGATTGTAAGCAGTCAGAAAGCATATAAGTACCAAATAAACAGAGTCAAGATCACACAAGATTTAGCAGCTAAAACTGTAATGAGGCAAGAGTGTAGAACACTATATTCCAAAAGGCAAAAGACATAGGCTTTCATTCAAGATTAACTTACTCAGAAAAACTGACTATAAATCTATAGGGAATTGGGGGACCTTTAATGAAATACAGGACTTCTAAGTACATGTGATAAAAAAAAAAAAAGACCAGAGATGAAGAGAAACTTTGAAATACAAACATAAGAGTAAAGAGAAACATTAAAAAATAAATATCAGTGAGCAATTTGGAAAATACTTTATAAAGGCAAAGTGTTTGCATTCTAATGAAGAAAGGAGGAACTATACAAACATCCCTTAAGAATTATGACATCTGGAGACACTAGGTGGCGGAGTGAGTAGAGTGCGGGCCCTGGAGTCAGGAGGACCTGAGTTCAAATACGATCTCAGACACTTAACACACCAAAAAATATTAGCCGTGTGACCTTGGGCAAGTCACTTAACCCCAACTGCCCTACCTTCCCCCCTCCAAAAAAAAAAAGCTAAAAAAAAAAAAGAATTATGACATCAGAGATTATAGAGAAGTCAAATAAGATAAAGAATCTGGTAATGGTCTTTGTTATGTTTTGATTATCTTAAAAAGAGAAAGGAAAGAGATAGAAGAAAATATACTAAGGAAAGAAGGGGAGAAAGGCAGGGATGGAACTCTTCTCACAATATCAGGGTGGGCAAGTGTAGGCCATATAAATGAGGAAAGTGTGGGGAACGTCCGGGGTTGTCACTTGCATCTTGTGTTCATTTAAACTAATTAAAGAAGAATAAAATATACGTCCATAATTTGATGTAGAAGTATATGTAATTCAACAGGGAAACAAGGAAACCAAGAGAGGGAAAGGGGAAAACTAAAGGGAAGATAGATCTAGAAATGGTTAGTATTAAACAACACACACACACACAATTTAGAAATATGGTTGTGAAGGATAATTTAAAAGGAAGGAAAGAAAGGGGAAGAACCTGAGAATGGGGTCTGGGTGAAGGGAAGAGAAGAGGGGAAGGGAAGTAAAAGATGTTTGCATCAAGCATAGAGCACTGGTTCTGAGCACACTCATGTTACAAGCCTCTCTTCTTCCATGTGAGGAGCAGGAGGGGATAAAAGAGAAGGAAAATTATAAGACAATAGGATTTAAAGAAAGTCACAAATTTTTAAAAATACACAAATA
Source organism: Pseudochirops cupreus (assembly GCA_028627135.1). Lineage (NCBI taxonomy): Eukaryota > Metazoa > Chordata > Mammalia > Diprotodontia > Pseudocheiridae > Pseudochirops > Pseudochirops cupreus. The sequence goes on from CM053581.1 coordinate 220,443,264, forward strand.
AATCCAATGGAGATAACATTAAAAAGGAAACAATTAACTGGGTAAAAATCTTTGCAACAAGTTTCTTCTCTCAAGGCCTCACTTTTTTTAAAAGAGTTTGCTTCACTTTCATTTTTAGATTTTTTCTTTCTTTCTCAGAATTTATTTATTTTTAGTTTTCAACATTCATTTCCATAAAATTTTGAGTTACAAGTTTTCTCTCCATCTCTCCCCTACCCCCTGCTCCAAGATAGCGAGCATACTGAATACCCCTTCCCTCAGTCTGCCCTCTCTTATATCCCCCTATACCCCTTCTTACTCCCTTCCCCTTTACTTCCTTATAAGGCAAGATGGATTTCTATACCCCATTGCCTATATATTTTATTTCCCAGTTGCACGTAAAAACAATTTTTTAACATTTCTTTTTAAAACTTTGGGTTCTAGATTCTCTTCCTTCTTCTCTCTTCACCCACCCCCATTGAGAATACAAGTACCTCAATATAGGTTATATATGTATAGTTATGTAAAACATTTGCATAGTAGTCGTATTGTGAAAGACTAACTATATTTCATTCTGTTCTATCCTGCCCCCATTTATTCTATTTTCTCTTTTGACCCTGTCCCTTTTCAAAAGAGTTCGCTTCTGATTGCCCTCCTTCCCCAATCTGCCCTCCCTTCTATAATCTTCCCCTCTTATCTCCTTCCCTTCTACTTTCCTGTAGGGTAAGATATCCAGCTGAGTGTGTACGTTATTCCCTCCTTAAGTCAAATCCAATGATGGTAAGGTTGACTCATTGCCTTTTACCTCCCTGCTCTTCCCCTCCATTGTAAAAGCTTTTCTTTGCTTCTTTTATGTGAGATAATTTACCCTACTCTATCTCTCCCTTTCTCCTTCTCCCAATATATTCCTCTCTCATCTCTTAATTTTATTTTTAGATATCATCCCTTCATATTCCACTCACCCTGTACCCTCTGTCTATGTATACATATACCCACCTATACATACATATATGTGTATATATACATACATATACATACATATATACACACACATATTCCCTTTAACTATCCTAATACTGAGAAAAGAGTCACAAGTTACAAATATCATCTTTCCATGTAGGAATGTAAACAGTTCAACTTTAATAAGTTCCTTATGATTTCTCTTTCTTGCTTCTTGTATTTGAAAGTAAAATTTTTTGTACAGCTCTGGTCTTTTCATCAAGAATGCTTGAAAGTACTCTATTTCACTGAAGGTCCATTTTTTCCCCTAAAGTATTATACTCAGTTTTTCTGGGAAGGTGATTCTTGGTTTTAATCCTAGTTTCTCTGACCATATTCCAAACCCTTTGATCCTTTAATGAAGAAGCTGCCAGATCTTGAGTTATCCTGATTGTGTTTCCAAAATACTCAAATTGTTTCTTCCTGAATGCTGGTAATATTTTCTCCTTGACCTAGAAACTCTGGAATTTGTCTACAGTATTCCTAGGAGTTTCTTTTTGGGATCTTTTTCAAGAGCGAATCCGTGGATTCTTTCCATTTCTATTTTACCCTCTGGTTCTAGAATATCAGGGCAGTTTTCCTTGATGATTTCTTGAAAGATGATGTCTAGGTTCTTTTTTTGATCATGACTTTCAGGTAGCCCAATAATTTTTAAATTATCTCTCCAGAATCTATTTCCAGGTCAATGGTTTTTCCAATGAGATATTTCACATTGCCATCTATTTTTTCATTCTTTCGGATCTGTTTTATAATATCTTGATTTCTCATAAAGTTGTTAGTTCCATTCACTCCATTCTAATTTTGAAGGAATTATTTTCTTCAATGAGCTTTTGAAGTTCCTTTTCCATCTGGCCAATTCTGCTTTTTAAGGCATTATTCTCCTCATTGACTTTTTGAACCTCTTTTGCCCTTTGAGTTAGTCTATTTTTTAAGGTGTTATTTCTTTCGGTGTTTTTTCAGTATCTCCTTTAGCAAGCTGTTGGCTTGTTTTTCATGATTTATTGCATCACTCTCATTTCTCTTCCCAATTTTTCCTCTACCTCTCTTACTTGATTTTCAAACTCCTTTTTGAGCTCTTCCATGGCCTGAGACCAATTCTTATTTTTCTTAGAGGCTTTTGATGCAGGAGCTTTGACTTTGCTGTCCTCTTCTGGTTCTATGTTTTGATCTTCTTTGTCACCAAAGAAGGATTCTATAGTTTGATTTCTTTTCCTCTATTTGCTCATTTTCCCAGCCAATTACTTGACTTTTGAGCTCTCTGCCATAGTAGAATTCTACTTCCAGAGTAGAGAATGCTGTGTCCCAAATCTCTGGGGGTTTTTGCAGCTGTTGTCAGAGCTACATCTAGGCACCTGCCTCAGAACTGTGAGGAGGACTGCCTCTCCACAGTCTCAATAAGTTCTGCCATGCCAGCATTCCTCCTCACCCCAAGACCACCACCAAAGACTGCAACCCAGATCCAAGCAGGGCAAAGGAAGAGAATCCTACCTCAGAGCCAGCAAAGAGATTCATGCAAGTGCCCTCTGATCAATCATTGGTTCCCCTGTACCATCTCTGGCCATGGAGCTCCAGAAGCAGCTGCTGCTGCTGCTTCTGCTGCTGCCACTGTGGCCACCACCACCTCTGCCACCCTGAGGGTAGGGGCAGGATCATGCTCTTCTCTTACCCAGGTCCAACAAAGTTTCCCCACTGACCTTTTACTTTGTCTTTGGCCTTTGTGGGTTGAGAAGTCTGAAAACCACCACAGCTGCCAGTGATTCAGTCCCCAGAGGTGTGCTCCAGCCTGATTTGTGCTGGCACGGCCCATGTGAGACTGTGTTCCTCTCCCAGCCCAGGGTGATAGACCCTTCCTGTTGACCTCACAGACTGTCTTCAGTGGGGAAATTTCTTTCACTCTGTCATTTTATGGGTTCTGTATCTCTAAAATTTGTTTAGATTCATTTTTGACAATTATTGGAGGTAATTAAGAGATGAGCCCAAGCAAGTTCCTGCTTTTATTCTGTCATCTAGGCCCCGCCCCCCTCAGTCCCTCATTTTTAAGATATGTAAGGGAGTGATATCAATTTGTAGTAGTAAAAAGCATTTATCAGTTGATAAATAGTCAGAGAATATGAATATAAAGTCTTCAAGTGAAGAAATCCAAGCTATCAATAGCTATATAACAAAACCTCTAAATCATTAATTAGAGAAATGAAAATTAAAACAATGCTGAGGTTCTACTTCATGCCCATTAGATCAGCAAAAAAAAAAGAAAAGACAAGAAAAAAGAACAGGAAAGTGATACATGTTTGAGGAACTATGAGAAAGCAAGCACCTTAGGGCACTTCTGGTGGGACTGGGATTCAGTCCATCTGTTCTGGAAAGCAATTCAGAACTATGCCCATTAGTTACTAAACTGTTCATACCCTTTGACTCAGAAATACCAGTAGCAGTCTTATATCCAAAAAAAAAGTTTTTTAAGTGGAAAAGGTCTTAAGTAGAAAAATATTTCTAGGATCTCTTCTTGCAGTGATAAAAAAATCGGCAACTAACAGTATACTTCGCAATTGGAGAATGGCTGGACTTACTGCATATGAATGAATTATTATATATGAATGGAATGAAAAATTATTATTTTATAAGAAATGAAGAAGCTATTATTTTATGAGAAATGTATGGAATGATGCAGAGTTAAGTGAGAGAACCAGGAGAACAATTTGTACTAAAATATCGACATTATAAAATCAAACAATTTTGAAAGATTTAAGAACTCTGATCAATTAAATGATCAGTCATGATTATAGAAGAGGAATGATGTTTCACCTCCTCACAGAGAGGTGAATATATAGAATGCAACACATGTTTTTGGACAAGACCAGTATGGAAATTTATTTTTCATGACTATGTTTATTTGCTATGAGTTATTTTCTTTCCTTTTCTTATCTTATCTTATCTTATCTTTTTTTACTTAGTTGGGGAAGGGGTAGAGGGAAGGAAAAAATGCATAATAACTGAAAAAATAATTTAAATGTTTTTTCCAAGCTATTGAATAAACTTCCTTTTGTTAGATGGTTTATAAGTGTGCCATTTGATTCCAATTCCAAGCTAGAACCACAAAACTAGTCAGATTTAGGTATGACCTGGAACAATATACAATTTTATTTGATCCTTACAACAACCCTGTGAGGTAGATGTTACAGATAAGGAAACTGAAACTGAGAAAAATTAAGTGACTTACTCAAGGTCAAACAACTAGGAAATGTCTGAGGAGCTATTTGAACTAAGGTCTTCCTCATTCCAAGTCACCTCTTTCTAATCACTATACCACACTGCCTCCCTCTGCAATATTAGATATATAAAGGACCTAAGAATGTAATAAAATAAGAACAAAATAAAAAAACATAATAAAACCATTGGATTACAAGGTCATAGGATTTAGATTTAGAAGAAAAGGTCATCTGTTCCAATCCCTAGTTTTAGAGGCAAGGAAACTGACCTAAAAAGGTAAGTGATTTTCCTAAAGTTATATGGTATTGAGGTGGAGCCAAGATGGCGGAGTAAAAGCAAGGACTTGCTTGAGCTCTCCCCCCCAAACCCCTCAAAATACTTGTAAAAAATTACTCTAAACAAATTCTAGAGTAGCAGAAGCCACAAAATGACAGACTGAAACAAATTTCTAGCCCAAGACAATCTGGGAGGTTAACAGGAAAGGTCTATTGCACCAGGCTGAGTGAGGAATGTAGTCCAGTGTGGACTGTGCTGGCACAGATGGGACTGGAGCAGGCCTTAGGGGACTGAATCACTGTCAGCTGAAGTGGTATCCAGATTTCTCAGCCCATAAAAGCCAAAGACAAATTTGAAGGTCAGTAGGAAAGGTTGTTCACCTGGGTGAGAGGCTAGCATGGTCCAGCCCAGCCCCAGGGTGGTGGCAAACACTGCTGCAATGATAGCTGCTGCTGGAGCTCTCGACCTACAGATGGTAGGGGCATTGAGCAGCTGATCAGAAGGGGATTGTAGGGATCTCTGCTGGTTCTGAGACAGGGTTCTCTTGCTTTGCTTGTGCTTGAATCTGGGTCATAGTCTTGGGTGGCGGTCCTGGGGCAAGGAGGTGCACTGGAATGGTGAAGCTTGTGGCAGCAGTGGAGAGGGAATCCTCCTCACAGTTCCAAGGTAGAAAAGAGTGTTTGTGGTGGTTCACAAACAACAGCACAGGCCAGGAGAGGAGTAAATACCTCTCCTTAAATCATACCACCTTAGAAGAACTGAAAATTTACAGGTACCTAGAAATTTCTCTGAACACAGCTACATAAAACCCCTAAAGCTTGGGGCAGTACACATTCCACTTAACAAAGAGCTCAAAAGTCAGGTAAATTGGCTGAGAAAATGAGCAAACAGTGGAAAAAATCATACTATAGAACCTTACTTTCTTGGAGACAAAGTACTTCCGTGGTGACAAGAAAGATCAAAACATACAACAAGAAGACTACAAAGTCAAAGTTCCTATATCCAAAGACTCCACGAAAAATATGAATTGGTCTCAGGCCATAGAATAGCTCAAAAAGGATTTTGAAAATTAACTAAGAGAAGTGGAGGAAAAACTGGGAAGACAAATGAGAGAGATGCAATAAAATAATGAAAAATGAGTCAATTGCTTGCTAAAGGAGACCCCCAAAAAATACTGAAGGAAATAACATCTTTAAAAATAGACTAAGCCTAGTGGCAAAAGAGGTTCAAAAAGTCAATGAGGAGAAAAAATGCCTTAAAAATCAGATTTGACCAGATGGAAAAGGAATTTCAAAAGCTCATTGAAGAAAAATAATTCCTTCAAAATTAGAATGGAGCAAATTGAAGCTAATAACTTTATGAGAAATCAAGATGTTATAAAACAGATCTGAAAGAATGAAAAAATAGAAGGCAATGAGAAACATCTGATTGAAAAAATCATTGACCCAGAAAATAGATCCAGAAGAGATAATTTAAAAACTATCAGGCTACCTGAAAGCCATGAACAAAAAAAGAGCGTAGACATTATCTTTCAAGAAATTATCAAGGAAAACTGCCCTGATATTCTAGAACCAAAAAGTAAAATAGAAATAGAAAGAATCCACTGATTGGCTCTTGAAAAAGATCCCAAAAAGAAACTCCTAGGAATATTGTAGACAAATTCCGGAGTTACCAGGCCAAGGAGAAAATATTACAAGCTACCAGAAAAAAAAAATTCAAGTATTGTGGAAACACAATCAAGATAACACAAGATTTAGCAGCTTCTACACTAAGGGATCAAAGGGCTTAGAATATGATATTCCAGAGGTCAAAGGAGCTAAGATCAAAACCAAGAATCACCTTCCCAGAAAAACTGAGTATAATACTTCAGAGGAAAAAATAGATATTCCATGAAATAGAGGACTTTCAAGCATTCTTGATGAAAAGACCAGAGCTGAACAGAAAATTTGACTTTCAAATACAAGAAGCATGAGAAACATGAAAAGGTAAACAGGAAAGAGAAATCATAAGGGACTTACTAAAGTTAAACTGTTTACATTCCTACATGGAAAGATGATGTTTATAAATCATGAGAATTTTCTCAGTATTATGTTAGTTGGAGGGAATGGATATACATATACACATATACATATGCATATATACAGAGAGAGAGAGAGAGACAGCGAGAGAGAGAGAGAGAGAGCTACACAGAGGGCACAGAAAGTGATGAATATGAAGGGGTGATATCTAAAAAATAAAATTAAATGTTGAGATAAATGGGAGAAAGAAGAGGAGAGGTAGAATGTAGTAAATCATCTCACATAAAAGAGGCAAGAAAGAGCTTTTACAATGGAGGGGAAGACTGGGGAGGAGAGAGGGAATAAGTGAACCTTACTCTCATTGGATTTGACTTAAGGAGGGAATAACATACACACTCAATTGGGTATAGAAATCTATCTTACCCTACAGGAAAGTGGGGGGAAGGGTTTAAGATGGGGGGATAATAGAAGAGATGGCAGATTGGGGGAAGGGATAATCAGAAGCAAACACTTTTGAGGCAGAACAGGTCACAGGAGAGAATAGAGTAAATGGAGGGCCAGACAGGATAGAAAGAAATATAGCTAGTCTTCCACCACATGACTGTTACGGAAGTGTGTTGCATGGCTACACATGGATAACCTGTATCAGATTGCTTGCTTTCTCAATGAGAGTGGATGGGGGGGGGGGGGGAAAGGGAGAGAGGAAAGAAGAGATAGAATGTGGAACTCAAAGTTTTGAAAATGAATATTAAAAATTGTTTTTACTTGCAACTAGGAAATAAGATATACAGGCAATGAGGCATAGAAATCAATCTTGCACTATAGGAAAATAGAAGGGAAGGGGATAAGAGAAAGGGAGTGATAGAAGGGGGAGCAGATTGGAGGAAGGGGCAATCAGAATGCACTCTCTCTTGGAGTAGGGGAGAGGAGAGGTAAGGAGGAAATTTGGAATTCAAAATCTTGTCGAAGTGAACGTTGAAAACTAAAATAAATTAATTAATTACAGTTATATGGTGTCGGAGCCCAGATTTGAATCCATATTGTTTGATTCCCATTCCAGTGCCCTTTGTAGTATACCACATGGCAACTGAAACACCTAGAAGAGACTCTACCAGGAAGATAGCTGGGAAGATCCTCTGGAGAACAAAATGCTCCTTCCATCTCCTCATCTCTTCCATTGGTCTACATATGGTATGAAGTAAAAACCAGGCTGAAGAGTCCTCGCAGCTTCTTGGATCAGTTGGACATTCTCTTTCCCATTGTATCTGAAACCTGAACCCATTTTGTTATCACAGCCTGGCAGGTTTAATATCTGTGTTCATTGCTTAATACACTGTTTCATCATTCCCTTTAATCTTGTGGAAAAGAAAATAAATGTTCTCCCATTACCTATGCTCACAGAGGTATTTCTTTCTGGGAGGCTACTTTGAGACAGTTCTCTTCCATTGAAGTTTTCTGACAAAGGTAGAGTTCCTCCTTGGAGCATTTGTATATGCTTGCATTTGATAGTTGAGTTAATTTGAAGAAAAGATGCCATGGTTAGTCCCCAGTTACCCTCTCTGGAAGAGAATAGAGGCATGAATAAGAATGAGAATAAGAATAAATTAACCCATTAGATAATCCATGTTTATTTCACTTGATAAAGTGTTTGCATGCTGCATAAGCATACTTCAACCTTTATGTTTAATCCTCATCCTTTACTGGCTGCTTAGCTCTGGGATTTATTTCAAAGTATAATGACTATGACTTGCCATGAGGCAATCTACATGACTTATTCTTCTAGGGCAAGGTAAAATTCCAGCCTCCTTGAAGCTGTCTTCAGTGACTCCAGCCCACCATTGTCTACCCCATCTCTAAATTCATATAGCATCACTCTCTCTAGTACCACATATGTATATAGGCTCAGGTAAGATAATATCTACAAATATCTACAAAGCATTTTGTAAAACTTAAGATGCTATACAGATGTGAACTACTATTATTATATAAGCACATATTCAACTTAACATTTATGTGTACAATTTTAAAAATTAATACACAAAAGCAACTTTCCTCTTTAATATTGCTTTCTATTTACTCTGTGTACATCTTTTATCTATCTATCTATCTATCCATCTATCTACCTATCTATCTATGTATATATTGTTTCCCCCAGTAGAACACAAGTTCCTCGAGGAGCTTATACTTTCTTCACATCTGTAGCCTTTAGCACAGTTCTTGGCATACAGAAAGGGCTCAGTGATTTCTTGATGGTTGAATGATTGATTTAATAGATTTTTGTTGGTATATTTTCTTTCTATATCACCTACGATCTCCCCCACCATTCTTCTCCTTTCCCCTCCAGAGAGTGAAAAATGCAATAATTTTTTTAACAAGAGGAATAAGAGAGAAACAATCAGCAAAATCAATCAATACACCTAAAAATCTTGGTATTATGTGTTATGTTGTTATACACTATTTATAGACCCTTCTTTCTTCAAATTAATGAGGTAAGACATCTCATATAGTTTGAGGAGCGGCAAATTTAGTCTTTATATTTTAATAACATTAACTTTCACTTGTTATGCAGTGATTGTTCTTTCCATTTCCATTACATTGTGGCCATTATGTACAGTGTTGTCCTAGCTCTGCTAACTTCCCTTTGCTTTAATTTACTTAAATATTTCCATGCTTTTCTGAATTTGTTATGCTTAGCAACTTCAACAATAAGACCTTTCCACAATCCCTTGAACACTGTGTATCCCTTCCTTTTATTATCTTTGCCAATTTGTTAGGTGTGAGATAAAACCCAAAGTTGTTCTGATTTGTATTTCTCTTATTAGTAATGTTTTGGAGCATTCTTTCATGTGACTGTTGATAGTTTGTAACTTTTCTTTTGAGAATTCTTTATTCATATAGCTTGACCGTTTAGCTATTTGGTAATGGTCTTTTATCTTACGTATTTCTGTTAGTTGTTTATATAAATGTTATCAGAAATATTTGATACAAAGATTCCCCCTCCAAATGACTGTCTCTCTTCTTCTCTTAGCTGTGATACTTTCATATGGGTAAAAGCTTTCTCATTTCATGCCATCGAAATTATCCAATTTCTTATTTGTAATTTCCTCTATCCCTTGTTTGATTAAGAATACATCTCCTAAGATGGGCTATGAAAGATTCATGACCTACTTCTCTTCTAAATTTTTAATAGAATGATTTTTTTAATATTCAGGTCACATATACATTTTAAATTTATTCTATATTAGGGTATAAGATATTATTCTAAATCTAGTTTCTGCAAATGGTCTTCCAGTTTCCCCAGCAGCTCTTATTAAATAGGAAGTTCTTTCATGGTTAATTGAATATGGTTTATTGAATATGGAGTTATTGAATTCATTTATTTTTTATTCTTTTATTTCTGATTCTTCCCAATCCAGTTTGATGCACTGATCTACTTTTCTATTTTTTAACTAGTTACAAATGACATTGATTACTTTTTTCTTTTTGGAGGGGGAAGGCAGGGCAATTGGGGGTAAGTGACTTGCCCAACATCACATAGCTAGTAAGTGTTAAGTGTCTGAGGTCACATTTGAACTCAGGTCCTTTTGACTCCAGGACCAGTGCTCTATTCACTGCACCACCTAGCCACTCCACAAATGACTTTGATTATTACCATTCATAATACATTTAAAGCCTGAAAGTACTATTCCCTCTGCACTCTTCTTTTTCCCCCCACTATTTCCCTGAATATTCTAGATCTTTTTTTTCCTCTCAAATGAATTTTTTTTTTTTTTACTATTTTGTCTGTTCAGTAAAGTATTCCTTTGGTAGTTAGACTGGTATAGCACTAAATCTGTATATTTTGGAGTTGTCATCATTTTTATTATGTTGATATGGCTCAGTTATGACCCTGAACATTTCTCCATCTATTTAAATTGTCATTATATCTTTAAAGAGTGCTTTGTAATTAATTCTATACAAATATTGGGTATACTTTGACACATTGTCTCCTAATATCGCGTGCACTTTGTAGCTATTTTGAATGAAACATTCTTGCTGTTATAGACTCCTAAATTTTACAACCATTATATAGAAATGAAGTTGATCTTTGCGGGTTTGTTTTGTAGCCTGCAAATTTGCTGAAGCTTTTAACTGTCTGTTTCTTTGCTGATTCCCTGGGATTTTCTAAATAAATCATCATGTCTTTAGTGATCAGGGATTTTTTTTTCTCGTTTTTGTCTAGTTTGATGCCTTTAATTTCTTTTTCTTATTGTTGTTGCTAGCTTTTCTAGAATGCTTTTATTTACTGTGGGGAAAGAGGGCATCCTGACTTAACACCTGTATTTATTTGGAAAGCCTCTAGCGTATCTGTTTGGTGATAGACAGATAATTTTTATCATATTAAAATGATTCCTTCTATGTCCATCATAAAAGAAAGTTGTACTTCATCAGAGGCTCTTATGTAGATTTGGGGTTTTTTAAAATGTGTTCAATTATGTTGATTGCTTTCCTAATAATAACTATCACTGAAGCCCTGCAACTTAGAAGAACAGATTTTTTTTTTTGATGAATTGATTTAAAGGTTTTTTTATTGGAGGGACTAGCCCTAATTGAATTTCAGCCTCCTTACCTTCAAGCCCAGTGCAGCTACTCAAGATGCCCCCCTTCCCCAGTTCTTTCCCTGGCTCTTGTTCTTTCTTTCTTTGGCTGGATTAAATCATATCACTTTTTTTTTTTTAAGAATTTAAATTGAGAGTATAGGAGGATAGAGTGGGTGTTAGGAGCAGATTTTCTACAGTCTTGGAATCCCTAACCTCAGGGCACCTTAGGCAGAAGGTAGCCAAATTTTTGTCCTTTTTCTTAACATACCTGAGCAGAGTAAATGTCTACTGCTTGATGCAGTTGGATGATAGATGGGCAGGGGGATGGGTACACCAGCAGAGTCTCTGCAGCAGGAGGGAGATCTTTGTGTGAGTTCCATATACAAGGCCATTGATCAGTTATCCTGTACATTCCTTTTCAAGTATGGTGATTGACAGAGGAAGGGTGCTGAGTAAGGGCATTAAGGATTAGCATTCTCCAGCATTGATACATTAGTGTTACACTGTCAGAATTCTCTCTCTTGTCCTATAAATTCAGCTGTAATTACTCTAATTCTGCCAAATAATCCCTCTTCTGATGGGTTTTTAAAAGCTTGGTATCAAAAGACAATATATACAATATTAGAGAAGTTGAGACCTGCCCAGGGACACACAGCTAGTAAGGAGGATTTGAACTCGAATCTTGTTGTCTTCAAATCTAGTGCTCTATACTCTATGTTATTTAGCTACCTCTAGGTAAAATGTGTTTCCATGGTAAAGAATGCTGAGCTGTTCTTTTGGGGGACTCAGATAGATCCTGAGTAGTTTCCACAAACCTAATTAGTATAGGATGAATGGATAATAATTCAACACAACTTTATTAGGAGTATAGACAAGGCTGAAAGTTCAATACCACCACGCATTCTTCAACAGGGGTCATCCACTCCAGCTTTTGGCCTTCTACAGGAGTCTCCTCTATAATGTCTCTGACAGATATGGTCTTAAAACTTATACCTGACAACTTTCCTGCTAAAACTGTGTTTGTCTTTCAGAAGTACACTTTTCTCAGCCTAGGTGATGAGCATGATCAAAAATCTATCAGATTCCTAAGAGAAAATACCTTAATTTTTAGTGATCTGGAAAGGGATCCTAATAATAAAAAGATGAATATATAAAGGGACATTCATTAAAAGTCCTTTGAGAGTAGGGACTATTTTTTGCCACATTTCTGTAGCACTTAATGATAAAGCACTTTACTTACAATAACATTGTGAGGTAGGCAATATTATTTCCATTCCACAGATGAAGAAACTGAGGCTCAAAAAGATTAAGTCATTTGTCTATTATCATGTGATTAGTAAATTCTGGAACTATGGCTCAAACCCAGGTCTTTTAACTCCAAGCCCAACATTCTTTCCATTGGATGAAGCTATCTCCAAGTTGCTACATTGTTTAGTTTATTTTCTCATCCTTCCTGGGTCAGATTCTAATTCTAATTTGTCCTCTTGAGAAAAGTCAGAGTGGAGTTACCCTCATGCTCTAACTCCGTGGCCTTGGATCCACTTCAGAAATCACAAGACCTGAGACAATGTGTTATCCCTGCACAAGAAAGATCTAAGACTGGAAATCTGGGTTCATGCAAGTAAGTCACAAGAAGAGACTCACACAGTAGGCTGGAGATGGCAATTAGGGAGGGAAGAAGTGTTTGTATAGTGAGTCAGAGCTGAGCAACGTGATCTCCCATTTGTTACCCATGGACCTTTATGGAAGCAGGAGAGACAGAGACAGCAAATTTGGCAGACAACACATTTGTTCGCTCACTTGAAATGCTGAGCTATAGCCAGCTACTTTAGAGGGAGACAGGGAAGATTTTTCTAAACGAGAGGAGGTTGGAAATATACTAACTTGGGGAAAAGCCTGAAACAGAAAATATCTTTAAAAGAAATAGACTTTTACCATGTTCTGTAACAATCAGACATAGTAATTAATGGCTAATGTGAAGGTCTTTCTGGGACTGTCTTAATGAATAGATGATAATTTGCCATTTGGAGATGAATTGTTAAATATGTAAGTGCCAGAAAAGAGTGTCTCCTTAAATAAACTAAACATTTCCCCCTTACAATTCTGTTTACAATATTATTTTCCCTAGCAACCCCATAACTCATAGCTAGCCAGGAGGGAAACTGCAGTCCGGCCCCTATCAGAGTTGACTAGGGTTTTGAAGGAGGGGGTTTAAATTAATGAGCTTTTATGGCAATGAGTCTACACGCTCACAAAACTTTTTAAGTGACCAAATAATAACTCTCCCTCTTCACATAGTCTAGTTAGGCTGTTTTTCCAACTGAAAACACTGCTCAGAAATTCTCCTGTAGCTAATTCCTTCCAGAAGGGACCAGACAGAGTATTGCTACTGTAAATAGATTTCTTCATTATCCTGGGGCATTTTTTGTCCAAAATACTGACCAAAAAATGTAGGAAAGAGCCAGTAACTGTCTCAGTTCTCTTCAGGTCCTCTGTAGAGGTGTAGGAGAACATGACACAGGGAAAGAGCTGGAAAGATCAGCATGTTCCCTCATTGTGGAAGTAATCAGTCAGGTCTAGTTCATTAAAAGACTTGGCCAGGAAACTCTCAGCCTGACACTTGGGAGTTTCATGGGAATAAAGGCTAGCTGAAGGAGATTGCTTTTTAACAGCTCAGGCACCTCTATTTTTGTCCAAATCTCTGGCTACCTGATATAGGACCAGCATGGTAGGTCCAAGATGTAGAGACTAAAGGTGTAGAGGGCCCATGTTATTCTTGAAGGGTGTGGGGACACTTAAAGCCAGAGACTCTCAGATGTGTTTACTGTGTGACTCACTTGAATAGTCCCATTCCCTAGCATCAGAGCCAAGACAAGGCATTTGGTGTATCCTGGATACTGTTTGGAAATGGCACCCCTGGAGTGTCACCGTCTGCTAGTGGTTTTGTGCCTCCACTGAGACATGCGTGACATGACTGATCACTAAATAATTCCATTGAGTATTAGAAGTGTTCAGGTTTTTTTAATCATAAAAAAACAAATTGCAAAGTGTCCTTCATCATGCTCCTGATCCTGTCTAGAGCTGGCTCTGTCTATAAAAGAAAAAAGGGTTCTGGGATAGCCTAGATGCTCAGGGGAAAAGTTATAGTCATAATTGTCCCTTTCTTTTTCCATTTTTCAATTGCTTTAGACCAGAGGCTGGACTTGGTGGAAGAGAAAAAATGAGAGAAGGTGGGTTGAATCATCAATCCATGCAAAAAGGACTGAAGAAAGAGTGGCAGATACTGTGAAAATGGGTTTGGGGCAAACAATCTAAGAATTTAGAGCCTAAGACTAAGTGAGACTATATTAGTGAAAATACCTCTTGAGCCTGGTTCTTTTACATTCTCTTCAAACTTCTCAGATGCGTAAAAAAGAGCTTGAATTTGAGGCCACAGCATAGGAGTTATTATTAACCAGAGAAGAGAAAGAATCACTAGCAAGCAAGCTTACATTAGTGGGTTATCAACTTTGGGAGTCAGAAGTGTCTGAGGTGAATCTGCCAGGGGGCTACTTCATACTCAGCCCTTTGGGAGACCCCATATGAACTACTGTCTCCTCACAGGGATCTTGAAAATCTCATTTGGGAGATGAGACTAACACATAAAACATATAGTACATTGAACATTTAATTTAATGGGAGGCAAGATGTGCCATTATGGATAGAGATCTGGGTGGATTCAAGTTCAAACCCTGCCTCTGTGACCATGGGTAAATCTTTTAACCTCTCAGTGTCCCTGGCAATACCTTAAAACATTGAGTTATAAATAAATTGTTAGATGGCATCAGTGGAGGTAGTTTCCATACTGGACATCCTCCATGCTAATGAAATCACAAATAGGTCCCATCCCTCTCCAACAAAAACAAATCTAAACATTGAAATGAGTGTTATGAACCAGTGACTGTAAGGTGATGTCCAGGTCCTGTGGAGGGAGGGAGTATTATGGCATGACCCCAAGGGATATGTGATCAACCAGTCAAAGTATGAGATGAATCACATAAACCCTCTCACTAAAAGCCCACCATAGGACTAATCAACAATATCACACCTACTCTTATCTCCCAATACTCACTCACTCTGCCAGCTCCCTCTAGTGTGCAAATTCCCATCCTTTAGGACCCTCAGGGAAGTTATAAACCAGTTTTACTCCTACCCATAGCAGCAGCTCCACAGGTTCTATTGAGAAAGTTTCCATCCCCACCACCTTATCTACCCTCTGTCCCCCAGATCACCTTATGACTGCAGCAAGTACCTTTGTCTTGAAGTGTAGGTTCTGGCACTGGGTTAGGGTAGGTCAGTTCCCACCCCTTCCCATTTCATTTTGGAAGGAACAGAGAGATACAGAAAAACCAGACATGGCTGGATTGCAGTATGTATCATAAATCTTATTACATTTTTATTTTTCCCCACTCCTCATCCAAATTTCTCTATTCCTTCCTGGGGCCTGCCATTCTTTCTGTCACCTAGATTCACAAAATTGGTATTATCTCCTCACTGTATCTGACCCTATATATGCATTTCCTAAATCTTGTTTCTACTTCCTCATCTCTTTTGCACTTCTCCCATTCTGTCTTGACTCATAGCCGCCGCCCTAGTTCAATCTTCTATCACCTTTCTCCTGGACTTTTAGAGCAATGTCCTAATTGATCTCCATGCTTCAAGTCTCTCCCGCTACTCTTCATTCATTCTCCACTCAGCTGCCAGAGTGATTTTCCTAAAGTATAAGTCTGACCATGTCACTCTTCTATTCAATAAACTTTGGTGGGCCTTACTGACTTTAGGACCAAATATGGTTGCATCTTTATTTCATCTTGTTTTAATTTCTACTTTTGTATATATTTTATAATATATGTAATTATTAGTTTGGCATGGTACAGTGAATAGAGCACTGGACACCCTGACCACTCTGTTCCTCAATCTACTCAGTTCCTATAACTGACTCCTCTACTCCACCTCAACCACAGCAAAGATGGCCATACCACTCATCTTACCATTACCCACAATGTACCAGCTTCATGTTCAAGAATTCTTAAATCCACTTAACTAGTCATAATCTATTGATTTTCCACCTCTCCCCTGCCTTCCTTTACCATCCATACCATGACCTCCAATCTTTCAACCACTCAGTTGTCTTCTAGGCCATCTCCAGTCCTAGTCACTTTCCATTTTCCCCCATCTGACACCTTGGTGGTCAGATTAATTAAATTATACTCTACATTATCTTTTTCTCTTAAGACCCTGGATGCTTTATCATACCACTGGTTATGCCCTGCTAAGTCTCAGCCTTGGATGACTCCCACCTTTACAGAAAATATGAGGTCATTTGCCAAGAGCATCCCCTTGTCCTATCTTCCTTGTCTCATTTCACTTGAATGCCTTCTGCCACTATCTTCTTCACGTCTCTCTTTCACAAAGAGGTGGCCTTCCTCCTTACCAAGCCCTAACTTAGCTCTCCAACCCATTCCATCCTGTCTCCTCCAATATATTACTCTGACTATCATCCCCACTCTAGCACTTATCTTCAATCTCTGTCTACTGGATCCTTCCCTCCTACCTGCAAATGTGCTCATATCTTCCCATGAAAACAAAATATCACTTGAACCTTCCATCTCCTCTATTGTTCTACATTTCAATGTAGGACCAGAACTTATAGCTTGTGACCTCATTATTCCACTGAAATTGCTCTCTCCAAAGTTACCAGTGATCTCTTAATTGCCAAATCCAGTGGACTTTTATCCATCCTCACTCTTCTTGATCTCTCTTCAGCCTTCAATGCTATTTATCCTCCTCTTCTTGATATTCTTTTCTCTCTAGATTTTTAGGACATTGCTCTTTCCTGGTTTTCCTTCTACCTATCAGATCACTGTTTCTCAGTCTTCTTTGCTGGATCTTCATCCCAGTCACACTCTCTAACTATAGTGCCCCCTAAAATTCTGTCCTAGGCCCTCTTCTCTTCTCCCTTCATATGGCTTCACTTGTTGATCTCATCAGCTCCAGTAGATTGTCATCCCTGTGCTGATGATTCTCAAATGTTCCTATGCTGTCCTAACCTTTCTACCAACTTCCAATTTCACATCACCAACTGCCTTTCAGATATCTCAAACTAGTAAACGCATTAAGTTCTACAAGCCCCAAAATGAATTAATTATTTTTCCCCAACCCATCCCCTTCAACTTCCTTACTACTATTGAGGGCAATACTGTCTTTCCCACCCCTCAGTCTCAATACTTATGTACCACCCACAATTCCTCACTTTAATGTGTGCCCCCTCTCTCCTCTGATGGCACCATCACCCTAGTGTAGGTTTTCATCATCTCTTGCTTGGGCTCTTGCAATATTCTGCCAGTGGGTCTGCCTGCCTCAATTCTCTCCTCACTTCAAATCCATCCTTCATTAAATTATGAAAGTGATTTTCCTAAAACACAGGTCCAACCACCTCACCCCCCTACTCAATAAACTCCAGTGCCTCTTATCATTTCTAGGATCAAATGCAAAATCCTCTGTTGGGCATTGAAAGCCCTTCATAACCTAGTCCCCTTTTATCTTTCCAGTTTTCTTTCACTTTACTCACCACTTTGTACTTTTTGATGTAGTGATACTGGTTTCTTTGCTATTCTTCAAATAAAACACACTATCCCTTGGCTCTGTTCATTTTCTCTGGTTCTCTTCTCTTGTCTCCATGTCTAGAATGCTCTCCCTCATCTCATCTCTGTCTATTGACTTACCTAGCCTCCTTCAAGTGTCAGTTAAAATCTTATCTTCTACAAGAAGACTTTCTCGACTTCTCTTAATTCTAGTCCCTTTTTCTTCATTGTCATCTCCCCCATTAGATTGTGAGCTCCTAGAGGGTGGAGACTGTTTTTGTTTTCCCTTTTTGGCTTAGCACAGTGCCTTAATAGGTGCATAATAAATGTTTGTTGGCAGACTGACTGGACTCTGAGTGAGGAAGACCTCAGATCCAATCCTGCCTCATACAAGAATAAATTCTAAGTAGCAGCTGTATGGTCCTGGGCAAGTTACATAATCCCTGTGCTTTATTTTTCTCATCTGTAAATTGAGGGGTTGCATTCAAAGGTTGGACTCATGTCTCTTCTAGCTTTAGATCTATTATTTTAATATACATGCAATGGGGGGAGGGGTCACACTGATTTTTTTTTTTACTGATAGGCGTGTTTAATCTAAAAAGTTTGGAGACCACAGACATAAATAGTATCTAAATCTTAGAAAAAACAGCCTCAAAGGTGAATATGTTCTTCGGCTACACCTGTGGAGATACAGTGTCTAGAACAAGAGAGGTGATAGGCTCACTGTCTTCTGTCCTGGCCAGATTATATCTGTGGTATCATGTTTGGCTCTGGATGCCCACCACAGAGGAAGAACACTGGTAAATGAGCATGATCTAGGGAGGGGCACCAAGGAGACTTGAGGAGACTGGAGAGCATGCCATATGAAGATTAGGTGAAGAAACTAGAATTATTTATCCTGGAAAAGGATTTGGGAGGAACATGGTAAGCCCTTGTCTTCAAGTATTTGCAAGACTGTCCTATAAAGGAAGGATCAGGTTTGGTCTTATCTCCAGAGCATTAGCACTAGGGATGATAGGGATAAGTTGCATAGGAGGCAGATTTTGGTACGCTATGAAAAAAAATTCTTAATAAATAGAACTTCCAAAAGTAGAAGGGGCTGCCTGGAGAGGGAGTGAATCCCTCAGTTCTGGAAATGTTCAAGTAGGAGCTGCATGATCACTTGTTGGCAATGCTTATAGAAGCAACCATTAGGTTATGGTATGAATGCCCTCTGAGGTGCCTTTTAATTCTGAGATCCTGTGATTCTATGAAGATTTATGGTAGGTGTTAAAGAGGATAGTGGAAGAGATGATGGCTGCCTTCCAGGATCTGAAGGCCTTCCATATGAAAAAAAAAAAAAGAATTTGATTTATTTCTGTGTTGCTCTAGTGGTCAGAATTAGGACCAAAGGATGGAAGGTACAGAAAGGCAGAACTCGATTCAGTATAAGGAAGAACTTCTTAATAATTAAAGTTGAACAACAATGGAACAGACTTCCTCAGGAAGTAGTGAGCTCCCTGTCTCAGTGATAGAGCCAAGGAAGTTATAGGAAGGATTCCTACACTGCATGGAAATTAGATTAATTTACCCTCTGAAACCCCTCCCAGCTCTGAGATTCTGTCATTCTAAGATTCCAAGACTTACAGAGCTTAGTAAAGGAGAGAAGAGATAGGGAATGAAGCAGTCTAAATGCAATTAATTCTAACAATAACAATAGTAATGATGATAGCTAAGATTTATGTAATACTTTGAGTTTTCATCAAGTATTTACCTATTATCTCATTTGATTCTTACAACAATCCTGTGAGGAAGGTGCTACGGATCACATACAGTTACAAAGAAAAGTAATAAGACTCAAAGATATTAATTGACTCCCCAACCTCCTTCAGGGGCAGCTAGCTGGCTTAGTGAGCCTGAAATTAGGAAGATTCATCTTCCAGAGTTCAAATCCAGCCTCACCACTTACTAGCTGTGTGACCCTGGGAAAGCCACTTAATCCTATTTGCTTCAGTTTCCTCATCTGAAAAATGAGCTGAAGAAGGACATGGCAAACCACTCAAATATTTTTGCCAAGAAAACTCTGAAGAGTCAGAAATGATTGAAAACAACAAAAAAATAACCTGTTTAGCCTAAGAATAAATTACTCAAGTCAAGAAAAGGTAATTGACTTTAAGTTCCTGCTCCTTATTCCAACCTTGAACTTCTCTTCCAAGAATGGAGCCAGGCTGAAAGGTGTACAGAGGAGGGGAAGAGTGGTTGCTTAAATGTATGGTTCTATCATTCTGGAGCTTTCCAGCATAGTACAAGGGAAAGAGAAAAGGCTTTAGAGTCAGAGAATCTGGGCTCAAATCCTGCCTCTGTCACTTGCTACCTGTGGATCTCAGCTTCCTCATATTTCAGATGGGAGAAGGGACTGAACTGGATCGCCTCTAAAGGTCCCTTTCTACTCCAAATCCATGAACTGATGAATTGATGAGTTTTACAGAAGATATTGGTGTCAATGGATTATGTCTATTTGCTTCATACACACTGATGCTTCCTCCTCATTGCAGATGGATTTAAACACAACTCTAATAATTATATCACATATTTATATAGTACTTTAAGGTTTGCATATATTATCTTGTTCTGTCTTGACAGGAGATAGGAGGTAGGTTGCTAATATTATCCCCATTTTACAGATGTTGAAACTGAGACAGAGGTTAAGTGACTTACCCAGGTCCACACAAATTATTAAGTATCTAAAACTGAATTTAAACTCAGCATGCCTGATTCCAGGTGGTCTATCTACTGTGTCACCTAGTTATCATTCTACACTCTAACCCGGGGTGGGGAACCTGTGGCCTTGAGGTCACAGGTGGCCCTCTAGGTCCTCAAGTGTGGCTTTGACTGAACCCAAATGGACACATGTGCACCCAAACTTCACTGTGAAGTTTGGATTCTGTCAAATGTCTGCACTTGAGGACCTAGAGGGCCACATGTGGCCTCAAGGTTACAGGTTCCCCACTCCTGCTCTATACTGTCCTTCACGCTTTTCCCTGTGTGACCAAAAGCACACATTTGTGAGGCTGAAGGCTAGTGTGAGAGATCCTTCTGTGCTCAGAGGTGGGAATTAAGAGGTGCTCACCATAAGTCTGTTCCCCACACCTTCTGTTGCATTTTAGAAGTGTTCTTTTGCCTGTCAAGAACTGATAGAAAAGCTACAATGTACCAAAGTACAAACAGTATTTCACTTACTTAGCCCAGCTTGTGTCTGTATACCCTTGAAATTTTTGAAAAGTATACATTTTTAAAAGTATTCCCATTGAGAACCCTTCTCTTCCCACAGGCCAATTGAATTAGTCAGACCTGACTGTATTTTCCATCATCCATATATTGTGCAAACATTCCACAATTTATGTTACCATCCTCCACAGAACCCAGCAATTTTGGCTTTTGCAATCTTGAGTCCCAGGCCAATCAGTGTGAAGTCTCATTTGAAGTCTCTGCTAAGAGAGGTAGTGTGGGAAGTTAGTTTTCTGTGTTAACTTAACATTCCACAGTGCTTTCCCCTCCAAACAGTATATTAATGTGTATACACACACACACGTACACATGTACACACACACACACACATACACACACACAGAGTCAGCAACCCTCCTTGATCTGTACATAAAGCCAGACTCTATCTGTTTATCTCAAGGATTCTGATGCCAACATTCCAATCTCAGATTTTCTAATAGAGCTGGAACATACAAGCCTGCTAATCTGATCCTATAGTCTAGTTTAGCAGAAGTATTTCTTTATCGCACAGTTGAGGTCAGAAAGCAGTTTGTTAAAGAAAAGATTGCAGTCCAGAATGATGGAGACAGTGTGTCATCCTAATGGCAGCAGCTGGTACTCATCCAACCAAGCTCCCACATACTAAAGAAAATACCTTTTAACTGGACATAATATGCAATACTTTTTTTCTTTCCCTGAGATTTTATCCTCAGAGGCTCTGCTCTTTAAATTTTCTCTTCAAGGGTCCATTTATGCTATTGTGGGGAGACCATTTTATATCAATGAGTTCACCATGCTACCTTGACAAAGGCAGAAACGGATGTGGGGAAATATCAAAATCACTTAGAATGTGACTTGAAACCAGAAGGGAGGGATGATTGGAGTCAAGACACCTGGCAGAAAACATCGGTAAACCACAGAGTAGTGGAAAGAATACGAAACTGGAAGTCAAAAGACTTCAAGTCTGAGTGTTGAGTAGAAAGGATGGTACAAAAACAGTTAACAGAAAATTACTGCCCAAAATCAAGAAACAGAAAGAGAGCACTTAACTCACCTTGATGAATTCGAGTCAGCTAGTCAAAACAAACTAGACCCTTGATTACAAAAAGATCTGGTAGGTGTACTGTCAGTGAATTTGAAAGATTGTGGAGAACAGGAAGAGGCCCTATAATCAAGGAGAAGGGCACATATCCTAGTTTTATCCTAGTTTTCAAAATAAGGGAAGAAAATGGACTTTGAAAACCATAGGTCAATAAGCTTTAACTTCAGCTCCTGGCAAAGTTCCAGGAAAAAAAATTATTTAAAAGATGGTTAGCGAACATCTAGAAAAGTAAGCCATGATCACAATGAGCCAGCTCATGCCAGACAAAATCCATTTCCTTTTGTGATCATGTTATTAAACCAATAGATCAGGAGAATTATGTACTTTAGTGATGTCAAGCTCAAACAGAAACAAAGACCAATAAACCATACAGAAGGATCTGTGTGGGCTTCATGTTGGCTTAGAAAGTCTCACAAGTTTAGTTATTTCTTTTTTATTAATACATCGACACATAAAAATCAGACAGGAACAACATTTTAATCTGGTTTGGGCTGCAATTTGGAGGTAGTGTGGACCATGTGAGGCTTGGAGGATGTGTTTAACATCTCTGTTGTACATACAATTTATCAAGATTTTAGTTTTTCCCCCAAATATTTTTATTTCATTAAATACTCTCAATTACATGTAAAATTTAAATTTAATTACACGTAACATTCTTTTAAAAAAAATTGAGTTCCAAATTCTCTCTTTCCTTCCCTCTCTTCCTTGGCTTCTTGAGAAAGCAAGCAATTTCATATGGATTAGACATGTGGAGTAGTGCAAAACATATTTTCCATGTTGCAAAAGAAAATACTGACAAAAGAACAAGAAAAATAAAGTGTTTTTTTTTAAAGTATGCTTCAATCTGCATCCAGATTCCATCAGTCATTTTTGTTTGTTTGTTTTCTTCTAGAGGCATATGACATTTTTCATCATAAGTCCTTTGGGATTGTCTTGGATTATGGTATTGATCAGAGTAACTAAGTCATTTACAGTTGATAATCATACAATATTGCTTTTACTGTGTAGAATGATCTCCTGGTTCTGCTCACATCACTTTGCATTAATTCATATTAGCCTTCCCACATTTTTCTAAAACCATCCTGCTCATCATTTCTTATAGCACAATAGTATTCCATCACAATCATATACTATAACTGGTTCAATCATTCCCCAGTTGATGGACATTCCCTCAATTTTAGGAATAGAATATTTGGTTTCCAATTAATTTTTAATTTATGTCTCCATGGCACTTCATCGAATGTAATTTTTACTTTGATATGGTCTAAAAAGGATGCATTTAATATTTCTGCTTTTCTGCATTTGGTTCTAAGGTTTTATGCCATAGTAGATGATCAATTTTTGTGAGGGTGCCATATACAATTGAGAAAAAGGCATGCTCCTTTCTATTCCTATTAAATTTTCTCCAGAGGTCTATCATATTTGACTTTCCTAAATTTATATCCATCTCCTTAACTTCTTTCTTGTTTACTTTATGGTTAGATTTATCTAGTTCTGATGGGGGAAATTGAAGTCTCCCACTAGCACAGATTTACTGTCTATTTCCTCCTATAATTCATTTAACTTTTCTTCTAAGAATTTCGATGTTATGCCATTTGGTACATTTATATTTTAGCATTGATATTACTTCATTGTCTATGATACATTTTAGTTTCCCCACTTAGATTGTTTATTTGGGTTTATTTTTGCTTTTGCTTTATCTGAGATCATGAATGCTACCCCTGTTATTGTTGTTGTTGTGTGTGTGTGTGTGTGTGTGTGTGTGTGTGTGTGTGTGTGTTTTTAACCTCAGCTGAAGCATAATAGATTCTGCTCCAGTCCCTTATTTTACCTCTGTGTGTCTTCCTATTTCAAGTGTGTCTCTTATGTATGATATATTGGTAGATTCTGCTTTTTTAAAATCTATTCTGATGTCCATTTCCATTTTATGGGTGAGCTCACCCCATTCATATTGACAATTATGTTTACTAATTGCCTGTCCCTCCATTTCATTTTTTTCTGTTTATCCTTCTCTTTTTCTTTTTATCCTGTCACTCCTCAAAAGTCTGCTTTGCTTCTGACCACTGTCTCCTTTAATCCACCCTCCCTTCTGTTAGCTTCTTCCCTTCTCTTATACTCTTCTCTTCCTACTCTTCTGTAGGGTAAGATAGATTTCTATACCCAACTGGGTGTATCTGTCATTCTCTCTGACTCAATTCTGATGAGATTAAGGTTCAATCAAGTATTGTCCATCCCCCTATTTTCTTTGAACCTTTTTTAGGTAAAATAAGTTTCCCCATTATGATTCTCCCTTTTCTCAATGCATTCCTCTTTCTCAGCCCTTAATTTTATTTTGTTTTAAATCATAATATCATAATCAACTTACACCCATGCCTTTTGTCTATGTAGACTCCTTCTCACTGCCCTAATGATGGTAAAGTTCACGTATCATCTTCCCTAATAGGAATGTAAACGGTTTAATTTTATTGAACTCCTTATGATTTCTCTTTCATGTTTGCCTTTTTATATTTCTCTTTAATCTTGAATTTAAAGTTGAATTTTCTATTCATTTCTGTTCCTTTCATTAGGAATGTTTGAAAGTCCTCTATTTCTTTAAACATTCATTTTTTTTTTGTCCTGAAGGATTTATACTCAGTTTTGCTAGGTAGATTATTCTTAGTTGTAAATCTAGCTCTTTTACTTTTTGGAATATCATATTCCAGCCCCTCTGCTTCTTTAACTTGGAAGCTGCTAGATCTTGCATGATCCTTCCTGACTGTGACTCCATAATATTTGAGTTGTTTCTTTCTCGGTGAGTTTTCATTTTGGGATCTATTTCAGGAAATGATTGATGGTTCCTTCCTATTTCTTTTTTACCCCCTGCTTCTAGGATACCAGGGCAATCTTCCTTGTTAATTTTTCCAAATACTATGTGTAGGCCCTTTTTTGATCATGGCTTTCAGGTAGTTCAATAATTGCTAAATTATCTCTCTTCCATCTATTTTCAGGTCAATTGTTTTTCCAATGAGGTATTTAATATTTTCTTCTATGTTTTCATCCTTGTGACTTTGTTTTGTTATTTTTTGATGTCTCATGGAGTCATTAGCTCCCACTTGCTCAATTCTAACTTTTAAGGAATTATTTTCTTCAATAAACTTGTTTGCTTCTTTTTTCCATTTGGCCAATTCTTTCATTTCTTCTCTTCAGTAGATTTCTGTGTCTCTTTTACCATTTGGTTAATTCTGTTTTTTAAGGTGTTATTTTCTTCAGCATTTTTGTGCCTCTTTTACCAAGCTGTTGACTCTTTCCATAATTATCTTACATCCAAAAACCTTACTAGGTTTTTAGCAAAGCACTTGATAAACCCAGATGGCCAGCTAGTATTTGTAAAGTGCCTACTATGTGCTAGGCACTGCTCTCTCTCATGCTATTCATGAGAATAGATGGAGAATATGGGTTAGAAAACAGTACAATTAGATGGATCTGGGCTTGAGCCTATGCTATGGAACAGTTTTAGCCATGACTTGACTAATATTTGCCAGGTTTGCAGATGACAGAGACCTGGGGAAAAGAGTTTATTAAAAAAAACTGACAGTCTAGAACATAAAGCTAAAACTATGAGTTGAAATCTAACAGAGATATATATAAAGTTGAAAAGTTCAGTTCAGAAATGAACTTCATAAGTACAAGATGGGGAGGCAGAGTTTATGGAAGTAATGTTAAAAGCTAGAAATGAGTTAATAGTATGATGTGGTAGCCAAAAAGCTAATGCAATCTTGAGTTGCTTTAAAAGAAGCGTAGCTTTGGGGAATGAGGATGTCATGGTCCTCCTGTGTTCTGCCTCTGTTATAACACATCTGGGATATTGTGCTCAGTTTTGCATACAACAGTTTAGGAAGAACATTGATAACTCTATGGAGTGTGGGCATAAGAAGGTAACCAACAAGGATAAGAGCCTTGAGGCCTCCATAAGGATTGGATCTAGAACCAAAGGATGTTTATCCTGAAGAAGAGATTTCAGGGGAAACACAATTATTGTCTTCAAATGGTTAAAGTGTTGTCACTTGGTAAAAGGATTAGATTTGCTCTTTTGGGCCTCAGAGGACAGAACCAGGAATGATGGCTAGAAGCTGGAAAAGGTCTCACTTAAGTTGGATGTCAGAGAAAAGCTTCTAATAATTAGAGCTATCCAAAAGTGAATTGGGCTCCCTCAGGAGGTGGTAGATTCCTTCTCACTAGAGGTCTTCAAGCTAAGATAGATGATTGTTTATTGTATATGTTGTAGTAAAGAGTCTTTGGGCAAGATTTGTTATCTAGATGGCATCTGCTGTCTTTTTCCATTCTAAAATCCTATGATTTGGGATCTGGGCTCACCTGAAAATTAGCTATATGGTCTCATATATAATTTACTTAATCTCTTTGAGCCTCAAATTCCTAATCTATAAAATAAGAGAGAATAATACTTGCTCACCCTATGCAGCATTTCTGGGTTTGCAGGACCCGGAAAACATCCTATCACAATTGCTGCTATCACAATGGGACAGCTAGGTGATGCAATGGACAGAGTTCTGGCCTTGGAGTTAGGAAGACTTGAGTTCAAATTGCTAGTTTTGTGACTCTGGGCAAATCACTTTACCCTGTTTGCCTCAGTTTCCTCAGATGTAAAGTGAACTGGAGAAGGAAATGGTGGGGCAGATAGGTGGCACAGTGAATAGACCACCAGTCTTGCAGTTGGGAGGACCTGAGTTCAAATCCGACCTCAGATACTTAGCACTTACTAGTTGTGTGACCTTGGGCAAATCACTTAATCCCAATTGCCGTGCCTTCCCCCCTCCAAAAAAGACCACAAAAAGAAGGAAATGGCAAACCATTCAGCATCTTTGCCAAGAAAACCCCAAATGGGGTTACAAAGAGTCAGACATCACTGAAACAACTAAACAACAACAAATATATCACAACAACCCCATAAAGTGGGAGTGGGAAGCAAATATTGTTATTTACAGATAAGGCAACTGAGTCTTAAAGTCTTGTATGACTTGACCAGGTTCATACATGCACTTAAATGTCAAAGTCAAATATGAACCCAGATCTCCTGATGCAGGGTATTTTCCAGCTGCCCCACATTCTTGATCTGCCTGCTTTACACACTTCTTGGGAGGTTGGAATGAAATAATCAACCAATCAATCCACCAACATTTACTCATCTTCTACTGTGTGGGCTTTTAAAGACAATGACATGGAGAATATAAGTATGAGTGTGTGTGTGTGTGTGTGTGTGTGTGTATGTGTGTGTGTGTGTAAGGGGTGTGTGTGTGTATGTGTGTGTGTGTGTAAGGGGTGTGTGTGTGTGTGTGTGTGTGTAAGGGGTATGTGTGTGTGTGTGTAAGGGGTGTGTGTGTGTATGTGTGTGTGTGTAAGGGGTGTGTGTGTGTGTGTAAGGTGTGTGTGTGTGAGGGGTGTGTGTGTGTGTAAGGGGTGTGTGTGTGTGTGTAAGGGGTGTGTGTGTGTGTGAAGGGTGTGCGTGTGTGTGTAAGGGGTGTGTGTGTGTGTGTGTGTGTGTGTGTGTGTGTGTGTGTGTGTGTGTAAAATAAATTACAGGTAGTTTAGAGAGGGTGGGCAGAGTACACAATAGATTTGAAGGATGACCATTGCAAAGGCACAGAATGCAAAAGGTAATAGATCTAAAAAATGGCCATGAAAGTGGTTTATAATCATAGCTGCTATCTAGATGAAAGCTAATACTATTATTGTAGCATTCCATGTTCTAGGATCCCTTCCAGCTGCATTATTCTATGATTCTGCAAGTCTCCATGGTTATAGGGTACTATTACCAGCAGCCTTATGAGGAGGTTTGGAGGAGGGAGGGAAGACAGAAGGAGAAGAGAGCCCCACACGTTGAAATTAGGTTGCAGAACAGTGCTGTCGGAACCCTCACATTGTGAAGGTTTAGGTGTTGTACATCTTGGACCCTACAGGACCACAGACATGCAAGTCCTAACTTGCCCTGAAAAAACATTTGAGATGTTGACACACATAATCAGCCAGTGGTTTCAGCCTTTTGAGGGAGGTTATTGCAAAGGACTGCTGGATTCAAACAAACACATTCCTGATACTGCAAATGTAGCCACAGTGCTTTTGCATTTAGTTAGTTTTGTTTTGTTTTCCCACCCTTTTTGGTCAAGACCAGTATGAGGAACTCCCCGTGTGGAAAGTTCTCCCCCTTAGACAATTTGATAACTCTTCTATAATATATGGCCTCAGATAGAAGTCAGAGATACAGGAAGGTTAAGTAACTTGCCCATGTCACACCACGACCATGGCCCAGAGACAAGACTTGAACCCAGATAGCCTTCCTGATTCAAGACTTCTCCTCCACCCATTCTACCATACTACCTCTTTTCACTTAGATAATCTTCAGGAAACAATCCTCATGCTACACTCTTCATAGTCTATGCTTCTTTAAATATGTCTGAATAGTGAAATAGGAAGGAAGTTGAATATTGCAGAAATTATTAAGTTCTCTCCTATGTAAAGGACCTGACCCAGCTCATGGAGAGACCAAGGAGTTTGGAGTTGATGTGATTCTCTTCACCACTAAGAAACAGAGCATAGATCTGAAAGCTGAAGGGCGCCCAAGAAGCTAGCTATCCATTTTCTGAATGAGGAAACTGAAGTCCAGTCAGGATAACTGATTTGCCCAAAGTCAGAGGTAGTAAGGGTCAGAAGCAGAATCTGATCCCATCTCCTAACTACAGGAGACAGGAACCTTTCCATTAGGTATCATACTTCCTCTTATCCAAGTCCACCAATATCTTTTCTATGTTTTATATCAGTTCCATAAATGTTAAATCTACTACTCCTACTCCTACTATGATTCTACTACTATTATTAAGAAAAATCATTCTTTTCATTTCATTCAATGGATTTTGTATTGTAATAGTCTTGGAATATGTTGCTTTGCTGCTTTACTTGCTTGTAATATTCTGTGAATTATGTAAGTTAGATAAAAGAGTTGTTTTTTTTTTTCAAAAGTTGACTGTAAGTATTAGGAAGTAAATTCATCTTCTGTGGGTTCGTTTAAATCACCCTTGGTGCAACTCCAGTAGGAGACAAGATGGCAGAAATTAAATGTAGTTCAAATTGTTCTCATATAATTTTTAAATTCTTCCAGTAGGTCTTCGTAAAAGCTTCTCATCTCATATATTTGGGGGTTTATGAGTATTTGCTATGGAAATATGAATTAGAAATATTTTTCTTAAGTTTTTATTAATCATTGTTGTAAGTAGGCAATTGCAAGTAACAGTTAAATCTGTAAAAATGGTTCAGTTGAGTACAATTTATTTTTGAGCAGTAGCCAGTATATACTTCATATAGCTCTGTTTTCTCTCATTGTTCATTTATATCAGAATCCTCTAGTTGCACAATTAACTTGTGATGAAATGGTCCTTTTGTTGATGTTGACAGAAATCATATAAAGTAATGACTGTGTAACATATATACATATGGGCAGCAAGGTGGCTGTGGACAGCTAAATGGCACAGTGGATAGAGTGCTAGGTTTGGAGTCAGGAAAATTCAAATTCAAATCCAGCCTCAGACACTTACTAGATGAGTGACCTTGTATAAGACACTTAATCTGTTTGACTCAGTTTCCTTATCTATAAAATCAGCTAGAGAAGGAAATGGCAAACCACTCCAGCATCTTTACTAATTAAACCCCAAATGGGGTCATGAAGAATCAGAGATGATTGAAACAACTGAACAATAAAAAATGCTACCATAAATTTGTAAAGGTTTTAGGGAATACTTCCGTTCCATTCTGCAGGTATTTATTGTGTCTACTGTGTTCAAGGCACCAGAAATAAAAAATAAAAGAGAAACCAAAAATATATATTAAGATTGGTATTGTTCTACATATTTTTCCCCTGTTAAACTTTGACTTTAGGATGCCAGTCAATTTCTTAACAATTATAGCTACAGCTTTTTCCTTCAAAATTTTATTCTTGATACATCTTGCCTGGAGAAGCCCAAGGTATTTAAGTATTGCAAGCATCTATTAATATAATTTGACTTCCATCTTCAAGTTCAAAACACTCAGGCTCTGTTTTTCTTTAACAGACATTAACAATTACACGCTTATTGGGTCTAAATGGCATTCTGATATTGAGGGAGAAAGCACCCACAAGATGAAGTATGTGCTTCTCAATGGAGTCATATAGCCTGCTGTCATTTGTGTACAACAAGTGATTAAGATGCTTTGGTATGATTTTCTCTTTGACTTGAAAGACATAATCATTTCTGTTCAGAAGTGATAATAATTAATTTAAAGCTGGACAGGTCCATAATGGGCTTCAACTCTCTCTAGGAAATTTCATGACTGATATCAATTATTCTTGACATTTTTGTGTTGGTGGCATATTTTAAATAGAGAACAACTTTCCATGTGGAAATCAAATGATCTGGACTTCTCACTCTGCTTAGATCTTTTTTTAAATCTATTTGCAATATATGACTAATCTCCGAATACAGAACTGAGATTTCGTAATAATAATTGAGATAAATTGTAGCATATTCATAATCACCAAGCTGAGCCAGGATTAATGGTGCATGCCTGTAAATCTCTGTCACTGGAAAAGCTGAAACTGGTAGGTCACTGGAGTTCTGGAGTTCTGAGCTTTAGTGGGGCTTAGCCAATTGAGCATTCCCCACCTAGGCTGGGACAAATATGGTGAGTCTTGTAACTGAGAGCCACTAGGCTGCCTAAGAAATGGCGAAATAGCCCAGGACAAAAATGGAACAAGTTAAAGTTTCCATACCAACCAACAGGGGAGGGCGGCCCCACACTTGTGAGCGGTCACTATACATCCAGCCTGGGTGAAATAGGGAGACTTAGTCTCAATTAACAAACACACAATTGTTAAATTGCTCATTGGTTGCTCTTAAACTCAGCACATTTTAGTGTACCCTTTTTATTCTTCAACTAATAAATTATTTTCTTTTAAGCATTAACCAACATTTTCATGGTCAGTGCCATCTGCACCAAAGCATTTATAACAGGTGTGATAAACTGATTT
This sequence comes from Pseudochirops cupreus, assembly GCA_028627135.1. Taxonomy (NCBI): domain Eukaryota; kingdom Metazoa; phylum Chordata; class Mammalia; order Diprotodontia; family Pseudocheiridae; genus Pseudochirops; species Pseudochirops cupreus. The sequence continues at coordinate 220,474,346 of CM053581.1, forward strand.
ATCCTGATGCATCTTCCTTTCTTGTGGCACAGGAACACAAATGAACACCATTCCCTCCCTTGTTCTCTGTGTCAATTTGTTCATCATCATAGTTTCGAATAGAAATGTTATGCAACCCTTAACTGCCCCATCTATTTCTGAGATTCACAGGAACAGTTGCATCCTGTTGGCCAAGGTACTAATGTATTCAGTGATGCTGCCAGAGCCCGATTGGCTGATATTTCAGAATTTTTGCCAGGTCTTTCTAGGCCTAGTAAATACCACAGCAGCCTTAGTGAGTACAAGTATATACTTCTGGCTACAATCCCCTTACCTGACCGTCTCATGGACAAGGGATTGGGAGTTTAGGTATTGATGATAATGTTAATGAGGATGAGGATGATTTCCACAACAGAACCCAGAGCAAACTACTTCCTGCGCAGGGATCCTACAACTCACATTATCAGTGTATGCTGATGGAAGAAAATTATGTTTTAGAAAGAAGAATTTGATAACTATGCCCTCTTGACCAGAACGAAGTATTAGACTTCCCTTTGATCACACTTTTACCTGGATTTCACTGGACTTTCATGCCATGGTAAGGAGAAGCTACCACTGTCCTGGTTTTATTACCTTAGCCTTAAAATCTTTTCAGACTCACTACTAAAACGATAATTCAGCTAATAAAGCAAAGTTAAGACACATACTGACCTGTCAACTGCAGCACTCTTTCCTCTTTTAGCTCCCAGGTGAGCAATTGAGACCTGAACACATGCAAGCTATCTGCTACACTTCTAGTTTCTAGGGAAGACTACTTGAAAATCCTCTCTAAAATATACAATGTTACTTTTAGGTCTTTGTGGGTGACCTAAAGATAACATTTTGATGATCTATTATAAACTTTTATTTACTTACTATTAAAAGGGATATGGATATCTGATATAACAGAGAGCAACTTTTTAAAATCTTGTTTTCCATAGCAACCCACTGGTAGTCTTGCCAATATAACCCAAATCCATATTCCTGAGAGCATTTGGGAGAAACCTAACTGAGATCATCGCAATCAGTGATTCCTTTTTTAGAAGCCTAGAATAAAAACCTGTAAGGGTCTGTGCTGTTGAATCATTTAAGTCATGTCCAACTCTTCATGAGTCCATTTGGGGTTTTCTTGGCAACACTACTGGAGTGATTTAGTTTTGTTTTTTTCTTATTTTTTCTCCAGCTCTTTTATGGATAAAGACCTAAGGAAACAAGGTTAAGTGACTTGCCCAGGGTCACACAACTAGTAAATATCCAAGGCTGGATTTGAATTGAGGTCCTCCTGGATAGGCTGATGCTCTATGCACTGTGTCACCTAGCTACCTGTAGAGGACTATAGTCCCCTCATAATGTATAAGTGGAAATTTTGGAATCCTCAGGGCTATACAGGATGAAAATCTAGCAGCATATGAATTCTTGTAGTTGCACTCTCACCAGATAGTGTAATATAGATAGTATATATCTGATAATAATATCTGATAGTATAATAATAATCATGAGGTTCATAAAAGTGTGAAACATAGAAATACGTTACATCACAGTTGAAAAACTGAAGATTGGGGTGGCTAGGTGGCAAGTGAATAGAGCACTGGCCCTGGATTCAGGAGGACCTGAGTTCAAATCCAGCCTCAGAAACTTAACATGTACTAGCCATGTGACCTTAGACAAGTCACTTAACTCCAATTGCCCTGTAGTCCCCCTTCCAAAACAAAAACCTGAAGATTTACATTTGGGTTTGGAGAATCACTCAGGGACGTTCAAAAGCAGTAGATGATGAATCAACAGAACCTGAAAGCACTGTTTGAAAGTAATGCAAAATTCTGGTCATGTGACCAGTAGATTGGCAGATTAGTTTTTATGTGTAAACTTCTTCAAGTCCTCCAACACTACCCCTAAAGGAATTAGATGTCAGATGTAGAATAATAACAGCTAAATCCTTGGGGCAAGACAGAATCCCCTACAAAATAAAGTCTTTGTCCATTGCTACTAGAGAACTTTAATACTTAAAGCATTTGATTTTCCCCCGTTTTAAATTATATTTGAATTGATTTTAAACTTAAATACAAAATAAGAAAAGAAAACAAAAACACTGCCATGTACATAGCAGATCATAAGAAAGGACTCAATATAAAACAATAAATTTCCATTTCAAGAAAACCTATATAAGAAATACTACACATTATTTTCAAAGCTGTCCATCTTTTCTTTGCTTCCTTGTATATTTTCTTTTGTCCTCTGCTATGTACTTTTTTTTTGCTTGTTTTTTTTTTTGGAGGGCAATTGGGGTTAAGCGACTTGCCCAAGGTCACACGGCTAGTTTTTTGTGTTAAGTGTCTGAGGTCACATTTGAACTCAGGTCCTCCTGACTCCAGGGCTGGTGCTCTATTCACTGCACCATCTAGCCGCCCCACTATGTACTTTTTACTTTATTTTTCCCCCCTTCCTCTCTCCCTCCTCCAAGAAGGGTAAAATTAAGCATGGAGATATATATATATATATATATATATATATACACACACATATATATGTATGTATGTATATGTATATATACATAAAATGGATATATATAATTTACATACATACATACATATGTGTATATATATAGAATACACATATACACATACAGTATATACAGATAGACACATATGTACATAGGTATCCATAAAGATACATATATATGCACGTACAAATGCATGTACATAAGACTGCATTATGCTTATTCCCATAGGTGATAGCATCTTCCTTCATAAATCCAAGTCTTTCCCTATTTTTCTAAATCCACCAGCTCATCATTGCCTACATCACAGCAATATTCCAGCCAATGACATTCTATCCAGGAGACTGCCTATGAGAGTTTTTCCCCTCAGTTTTTCTGTATTCTCTCTATTCTTGGCTATATCAGTTTTATTTATACAGGAAAATTTTGATTTAAAATAATCAAAATTACTATTTTGATAGACTTAGCCCTTCTCAGCAATACAAGGACCTAAAACAATTTCAAAGGACACATGATAGAAAATGCCAGCTTCAACCATAGAAAAAAACTATGAAATCAGAATGCAGAATAAAGCAGACTATTTGCTTTTTTTTCTTTCTCATGGTTTCTCCCATTCATTATAATTCTTCTGTGCAACATGACTAATGTGAAAATGTGTTTAATAGAAATGTATGTGTAGAGCCCATATCATATTGCAAGTCTTCTTGGGGAGGGACAGGGGAGGGAGGAGAGAGGAAGGGAGAGAAAATGTAAAACTTATAGAAGTGAATGTTAAAAACTAAAAATAAAATACCATTGTGCTATAAGAAATGGGGAGCAGACGGACTTCATATTTACCTGGAGAGACTTACACAAACTGATGCTGAGTGAGAAGAGCAGAACCAGGAGAAATTTGTACACAATGACAGACACAACGTATGTGTGACAACCAACTTTGATAGACTGGAATCTTCTCAGCAATGCAACGTTATAAGACAACTACAAAAAACTCATGATGGAAACAGATGTCTACATTCAGAGAAAGAACTAGAAAGAACAGAGTTTGAATGCAGACTGAAGCAAACTACCAGCTCTTTTTCTTTTTCTTGTTTGGTTTTGTTTCCTCTTACCTATTGCTCATTCCATCCATTATAATCCTTCTTTACAACCTGACTAATGTCTAATGTGAAAGCATTTGCAGATCCTATACTTGATTGCATGCCACCATGGGGGTGGGGGGGGGGGGCAGGCAAGGGAGGAGGAGAAAATTTGAAACTCAAGAGATTGTACAACTGAGTCTTGTAAACTAAAAGTAAACAAAAAAATTAATAAAGACACACAAAAAATTTTAAAAACTAAAAATAAATAATTTAATTTAAAAAAATAAAATAATCAAAATTATCCATTTTACATTTCAACACTATTCTCACTGTATAATATTGTTTAAGGTCTGATACTACTGAATCTAGTTCCTTCACACTTTTTTCCTCTAGTTTCCTTAAAGTTCCTGATCCTCTACTCTTCCAAATGAACCCCGTTATTTTTTTTTTGACTAAGATGATTTTTTTAGTAATTTTATTGGGATGACATTACATAAATAGATTAGTTAGGTAAAATTGTTGTTTTCTTATTATATTACCTTTATCTACCCATGAACAATAAATATTATGTCAATTATTTAGATCTAACTTTGTATAAGAAAAAGTTTTGTGTTTATATTCATATTCATATTCATTCATTCCTCTGTTTTTGGCAGGTATACTCTAATTTTTTTAATACTGTCTAATTATTTTACATGGTCTAAAACTATTGATTAGTATGGCCAACACATAGTGTAGTTTCCCATTTTTTTCTTTTGACTAAATGTGATTTTAGCTTTGACTTTGTCTGAGATCATGATTACTGATTTTTTTTACATAATAAATTCTACTCCTGACTTTTATTATATGTTTGTGTGTACCTCTTATTTTTATAGCATTTCCTAAAAGCAATAAATTGTTGAATTCAAATTTTTAACCTGCTATCAGTTTCCATTTTATAGGTAAATTCATCCCATTCACATTCTAAACTATAATTACCTGTATATTTTTCTCCTTCCTATTTTCCTCACTATCCTTCTCATCCTATTCCTATCCCTTCTCACTCCTCTACTTTACTTCAACCTGCTACCTTGCTCTCCTATTCCTTAACCTACCCCTCCCCAGAATCCCTCCTTTATCCTCTTGCTCCACTATCTTCCCTTACCTTCATTTCTTTCTGAATTTAGAAGATTTTTATACCCTTCTAAAATACATGCTGTTCCCTCTTTATCCCATTACCATTAATCTACACATCCTTCTATACCTCCCTTATCCTATTCCTGATCCCTCCCCTATCCTCTCTCCTCCATCCTGTTTTGCTGGGTATGATGTTTTCAGCCATAACCACAATTCTTTTGTTCTTTGATATATAAAGTTCCAAGACCGATAGTCTTTTAGTGTAGCTGCTACTAGCTCTTGTGTAATTCTAATTGTGGTTGCTCCGTATTTGAATAGTGGTTTGTAGTTGTTTTTTTCTCCTTGTTGCTCATAATATTTTCTCCTTAATCTGGGGTTGGGGAATTTGGCTATGATACTCTTATAGGTTTTCCTCTAAGGATCTCTTTTAGGTGGTGATCAGTGGGTTTTTTCTATTTCTACTTTCCCCTCTCATTCTAATACTTTAGGACAATTTTCTTCAATTATTTTTTGTATTATTGTATCAAGATTCTTTTTTTGATAGTAGTTTTCAGGTAGTCTGATTATTCTTGTGTTTTCTCTTCTTGATCTGTTCTTGAGATCAGTTGTTTTTCTTATAAGCTACTTCACATTTTCTTCTATTTTTTCATTCTAATATTTTGTTTTATTATTTCTTGGTCTCATAACTTTGTTATCTTCCCCCTGCCCAATTCTAATTTTCAAGGACTCAGTTTCTTCCTTCCTTCCTTCCTTTCTTCCTTCCTTCCTTCCTTCCTTTCTTTTTCTTTCTTTTTGAGAGAGCAAGTAATTTGCTTCAATCTGCATTCGATTCCATAGTTCTTTTCTATGGATGTGGATATCCTTTCCATCATGAGTTTTTTGGAGTTGTCTTATAACTCTGCATTGCTGAGAGGAGCTCAGTCTATCAAAGTTAGTCATCACACATATGTTGTGTCTGTAATTGTGTACAAAGTTCTCCTGGTTGTGCTCTTCTCACTCAGCATCAGTTTATATATGTCTCTCCAGGTTATTATGAAATCCATCTGCACCTCATTTCTTATAGCACAATAGTATTCCATTACATTCATATACCACAACTGGTTTAGCCATTCCCCAATTGATGGGCATCCCCTTGATTTCCAATTCTTTGTCACCACAAAAAGACCTGCTATAAATATTTTTGTGTGAACAGGTCTTCCTTCTACTTGTATGATTTCTTTAGGATACAGCCGTAGAAGTGGTATTGCTGGGTCAAAGGATATGCATTTTTTTATAGTCCTTTGGGCAGAGTTCCAAATTGCTCTCCAGAATGGTTGAATCAGTTCACAACTCCACCAACAATGCACCAGTGTTCCAATTTCTTCACATCCTCTCCAGCATTTATCATTTTCCTGTTTTGTCATTTTAGCCAATCTGACTGGTGAGGTGTGGTACCTCAGAGTTGTTTTGATTTGCATTTCTCTAATCAATAGTGATTTAGGTCATTTTTTCATATGCTTAAAGATATCTTTAATTTCTTCCTCTGAAAACTGACTGTTCATATTCTTTGACCATTTATCAATTGGGAAATGACGTGTATCCTTATAAATTTGACCCAATTCTCTGTATATTTTAGAAATGAGGCCTTTATCAGAGATACTGGTTGTAAAAATTCTTTCCCTATTTTCCGCTTCCCTCGTAATCTTGGTTACATTAACTTTATTTGTACAAAAACTTTTCAATTTAATGTAATCAAAATTATCCAGTTTGCATTTCATAATGCTCTCTATCTCTCCTTTGTTCATAAATCCCTCCCTTCTCTGTAAATCTGACAGGTAAACTATTCCTTGCTCTCCCAGATTGCTTACAGTCTCAGCCTTTATATCTAGATCAGGCACCCATTTAGATTTCATTTTGGTGTACAGTGTAAGATATTGGTCTATGCTCAGTTTCTCCCATACTATTTTCCAGTTTTCCCAGAAGTTTTTGTCAAATAGTGAATTCTTATCCCAGAAGCTAGGATCTTTGGGTTTGTCAAACAGTAGATTACCATTGTCATTGATTACTGTGTCTTGCGTACCTAATCTATTACACTGATCCACCACTCTATTCCTCAGCTAGTACCAAATAGTTTTGGTGACTGCTTTTTTATAATACAATTTAAAATCTGGTATGGCTAGGCCACCTTCCCTAGCATTTTTTTTTCATTAGTTCCCTTGCTCTTCCAGATGAATTTTGTTACTATTTTTCCTAGCTCTATAAAATAATTTTCTGGTAGATTTATTGGTATGGAACTAAATAAGTAAATTAATTTAGGTAACATTGTCATTTTTATTATATTAGCTCAACCTAGCCATGAGCAACTGATGTTTTTCCAGTTATTTAGATCTGACTTTATTTGTGTGAAAAATGTTTCACGATTGTGTTCATATGGTTCCTGAGTTTGTTTTAGCAGGTAGATTCCCAAATATTTTATAGTGTCTATAGTAATTTTAAATGGAATTTCTCTTTCTATTTCTTGCTGTTGGACTTCGTTAGAAATGTATAGGAATGCCAAGAATTTATGTGGGTTCATTTTATATCCTGCAACTATGCTAAATTTATTTATTATCTCAAGTAGTTTTTTACTTGATTCTCTAGGATTCTCTAAGTATATCATCATATCATCTGCAAAGAGTGATAGCTTAGTCTCTTCTTTGCCTAATTTGATTCCTTCAATTTCTGTTTCTTCTCTTTTGCTACTGCTAACATTTCTAGTGCCAAATTGAATAAGAGGAGCGATAATGAATATCCTTGTTTCACCCATGATCTTATTAGAAATGCTTCTAGCTTATCCCCATTACATATAATACTTGCTGATGATAGATGCTACTTATTATTTTAAGGAAGACTCCATTTATTCCCATACTTTCTAGTGTTTTTAATAGGAATGGGTGTTGTATTTTGTCAAAAGCCTTTTCTGCATCTGTTGAGATAATCATATGGTTTCTGCTAGTTTTGTTGTTGATATGATCAATTATACTGATAGTTTTCCTAATATTGATCCATCCCTGCATTCCTGGAATAAATCCTACCCGATCAAAATGTATTATTCTCATGATAAGTTGCTGTAGTCTTTTGCTAACATTTTATTTAATATTTTTGCATCTATATTCATGAGGGAAATCAGTCTATGATTTTCTTTCTCTGTTTTGGCTCTTCCTGATTTAGGTATCAGTACCATATTTGTGTCATAAAATGAATTTTGCAGTACTCCTTCTTCTCCAATTTTCCCAAATAGTTTATAAAGTATTGGAATCAATAGTTCTTTAAATGTTTGACAGAATTTGCTTATAAAATGATCTGGGCCTGGGGATTTTTTTCCTACGGAGTTCATTGATGGCTTGTTCAATTTCTTTTCTGAGATGAGGTTATTTACTACTTCCTCTTCAGTTTAATCTGGGCAATTTATATTTTTATAAATATTCATCCATTTCACTAAGATTATCAAATTTATGGGCATATATTTGGGCAAAATAATTCCTAATTATTGTTTTAATTTCCTATTCATTGGAGATTAATTCACCCTTTTCATTTTTGATACTGGTAATTTGGTTTTCTTCTTTCTTGTTTTTTTATTAAATCAACTAAAGGTCTACCAACTTTATTGCGGGGTTTTTTTCATAAAACCAGTTCTTAGTTTTATTTATTAGTTCAATAGTTTTCTTAATTTCAATTTTCTTAATCTCTTCTTTGGTTTTCAGTATTTCTAATTTAGTATTTAATTGGAGAGTTACAATTTGTTCTTTTTTCTAGCTTTTTCAGTTGCATGCCCAATTTGTTGATCTCCATTTTCTCTATTTTATTCATGCATGCATTCAAAGATATAAAACTTCCCCTAAGAACTGCTTTTCCTGCATCCCACAAGTTTTGGTATGTTGTCTCATTATTGTCATTCTCTTGAATGAAATTACTGTTTGTTTCTATGATTGCTTGTTTGACCCACTCATTCTTTAGGATTAAATTATTTCATTTCCAATTAGTTTTTAGTCCATCTTCCCATTTATTTTATATTTATATATTTATATTTACATATTCCCTTTATTACATATAATTTTTATTGTCTCATGATCTGAACAGGATGCATTTATTATTTCTGCCTTTCTGCACTGGACTGTAATGTTTTTATGCCCTAGTACAAGATCTGTTTTTGTGTATGTGCCATGTACTGCTGAGAAGAAGATATATTCCTTCTTATCCCTATTCAATTTTCTCCAAAGGTCTATCACATCTATCTTATCTAACAATCTATTCACTTTCTTAACTTCTTTCTTGTTTATTTTGAGGTTAGTTCCCTACTAGTATAGTTTTGCTGTCTAGTTCTTCCTCTAACTCCCTTAACTTCTCCTCTAGAAATTTGGATGCTAAACCACTTGGTGCATATATGTTTAGTAATGATATTGCTTCATTGTCAATGGTACATTTTAGTAGGATATAGTTTCCTTCCTTATCTCTTTTAATTAGATATATTTTTGCTTTTGTTTTTGAGATAAGCATTGCTACCCCCACTTTTTTTTTTACATTAACTGAAGCATAATATGTTCTATTCTAACCTTTTACCTTTACCCTATGCATATCCCCGTTTCAAATGTGTTTCTTGTAGACAAGAATATTGTAGGATTATGGTTTTTAATCCATTCTGCTATTTACCTCCATTTTATGGGAGAGTTCATCCCATTCATATTCACAGTTATGATCACTATCTGTCTTTCCCTCTATTCTATTCCCTCCCCTGTTTATGCTTTCATTTCCCTTTTCTCCCTTCACCTCCTTAAGAGGTTTCCTTTTGATGACTGCATCCCTCAGTATTCCCTCCCTATGCATCTCCCTCCCTTTACCTACCCTTTCCCTTTACTACTTCTTCCCTCCCTTCTAACAACTGCCCCTTTGCTTTCCCCTTTCCCCTCCTACTGACTGTAGGGCACCATAGATTTTTATACTTAACAAAGTATCTTATTCCCTCCTTGAATCAAAACCGATGAGAGTAAATCTCATACAGTGCTCCTCTCCCTCCCTTCTTTCCCTCTATTATAATAGGTTTTTGTGTCTTTTCATGTTAGAGTCTTATACTTAATTGATTGTTATTCCCTCTTTGAACCAAAACCAGTGAGAGTCAAGCTCATAAAATGTTCATCTCTCTCTCTTCTCTCCTTCTACTATAATGTTTTTATGCCTCTTTGTGCCATAATTTACCCTTTTCTGCCTCCTTTCCTATTCTCCCATTATAATTCCTTTGCTCCTTCAAAAGGGTTTTTTTAATCATCACTTTGGTTAGTTTTTACCCACCCTCGCTATCTATGTATAACCCTTTTATATATTGTGATGATTATACAATTTTCAATATTGACAGGTATCAGCTTCCCATATAAGGACGTAAACAGGTTTCTCTTATTGAATAACAACTTGTGTGTGGGTGTGGGTGTGGGTGTGTAGATGTGTGTGTGTGTTTTCCCTGTTTACCTTTTTATTTCTCTCTTGAGTCTTGTATTTGGAGTTCGAATTTTCCACTGAATTCTGGCTTTTTCATCAGGAAGGCCTGGAAGTCCCTTATTTCATTGAATGACCATCTTCTTGCCTGAAAGATTAAGTTTTTTTGCCTTATGAAATATCATATTCTAATCCCTCTGACCTTTTCATGTAGAAGCTGCTAGGTCCTGTGTGGTCCTAACTACAGTTCCATGATATTTGAATTGTTTCTTTCTTTCTGCCTGCAGTATTTTCTACTTGATCTGATAGTTCTAGAACTTGACTACGACAGTTCTTGGCATTTTCAATTTGGGATCTCTTACTTGTATAAACTGATGCTGAGCAAGAAGAGCAGAACCAGGAGAAATTTGTACACAATCACAGACACAACATATGTGTGATGGCTAACTTTGATAGATTGGGCTCCTCTCAGCAATGTAAGGTTATAAGGTAACTCCAAAAGACTCATGATTGAAAGAGATATCCACATCCAGAAAAAGAGATGCAGAGTCTGAATGAAGATTGAAACAAACTACTTGTTGTGTTTCTTTTTCTTATTTTGTTTTGTTTCCTCTTTCCCACTGATCATTCCATCACTTATAATCCTTCTTTACACCTGACTAATGATTTATGTGAAGAGATTTGTAGATCCTATATTAGAGTGCATGCTGCCATAATGGGGGGGGGGGGAGGGGAGGAGAGAGAGGGTGAGAAAATTTGAAACCCAAGGGACTATGGAACTGAACATTGTAAGCTAAAAGTAAAAAAACAAATTAATTTAATTAATAAAGGGGAAAAAAGGAATACAAAGACACAAATGAAAACAAAAAAAAATTTGGGATCTCTTTCAGCAGGTATCCAGTGGATTCTTTCTATAACTATTTTACCTTCTGGTCCTAGGGCCTCAGGGCAATTTTTCCTTGATGAGTTCTTGGAAGATGTTGTCCAAGTTCTTTTTTTCATCATGGCTTTCTGGTAAGCCGATAATTCTTAGATTATCTGTCCTGGATCTATTCCCCAGGTCAGTTGTTTTTCCAATGAGATATTTCACATTTTCTTCTAATTTTTCATTCTTTAGGTTTTGTTTGACTGATTCTTGATGCCTCATAGAGTCATTAGCTTCAAATTGACTAATTCTAATTTTTACTGAATTATTTTCCTCAATTAATTTTTGAAGTTCCTTTTCCATATTTTCAGGTTTTGTTTTTAGGTAGTTCTTTTCTCCAATTAGATTCTGCTCCTCTTTTCCAATTTCACACATTTTACTTTTTATTTTATTTTTTTAAAACTTTTGTTTATTTTTAGTTTACATCATTCATTTCCAAGAGATTTTGGGTTACAAATTTTCTCCCCATCTTTCCCCTACCCACCACCCCAAAACAGTGATCCGACTGTATACCCCCTCCTCCAATCTGCTTTCTCCTATATCCTCCCCCATCATCCCTCTGACTTTCTGGTCGGGCAAGATGGATCTCCCTACCTTAATACCTGTATATCTTATTTCCAAGTTGCATGTAAATAATAATAATGATAATGATAATAATAATAAAATGTATATATATACACAAACACATATATATTTTTAACATTTGATTTTAGAACTTTAAATTCTAGATTCTTTCCCTTCCTCCCTCATCACCCAGCCCCACTGGAAAGACAAGCAATTCAATACAGGCTGTACATGTGTAGTTATGCAGAACATCTCCCCAATGGACACATTGTAAAAGACTGACTATGTTTTCCTCCTTTCTATTCCACCCCCAACTTGTTATATTCTCTACTTTGTCCCTGTCCCTTTACAGAAATGTGTGCTTCTAACAACCCTCACCCCAGCCTGCCCTCTCCTCGATTCTCCCCTCTCTCATCTCCTTCCCCTCTACTTTCCTGTAGGCCAAGATACCCAATTTAGAGTGTATGTCATTCCTTCCCTAAGCCAAATTCAGTGAGAGTAAGGTCAACCCATTCCCTTTTGCCTTCCTGTTCTTTACCTCCATTGTAACAGTTATCCCTTGCCTTCTATGTGAGAGGATTAACCCCATTCTGTCTCTCCTTGTCTCCTCTCATACTATTCCTCTCCCACCTCTCAGTTTCACCTTTGAAAATATTATCCCATCCTATTCAATTGATCCTGTGCCCTCTGTCTATGTACACATATATACACACACTAACATATGTATTCCTATGCATATATGCCCTCCTATATAGACATATGTGTATGTATACATACATACATACATATATATATACACACACACACACACACACACACACACACACACACACACACACACATTTATATTCCCTTCAACTACCCTCATACTGAGAAAAGTTTCAAAAGTTACAATTCTCATTTTTCCATGTTGGCTTGTAAATAGTTCAACTTTGATAAGTTCCTTATGAATTCTTTTCCATGTTTACCCTGTCATGCTTCTTATATTTCAATGTCAAATTTTCTATTCAGTTCTGGTTTTTTCATCAAGAATGCTTGGAAGGGGAGCCAACATGGCAGCGTAAGAGCAGCAACATATCACAGCTCTCACATAGCCACCCCAAAATACCCATAAAATATGACTCTAAACAAATTCTAGAACTCCAAAATGCACACAAATATACTTTCCACTAAAGTCAGCTCGGCTACGAAGAACCATCTCAGCCCTGCGAACGAAACCAGCCTAGCCTGAAACCGTGGCTCTGCCCCAGAGGCGGCTGGATGAGAGGAGCCGAGCCCCGGCTGGAGCTTTGGCTGAGCGAATCGGCGGCAGATGTGGCAGTATCCAGAATTAGGTTAGTGGAGCTTGGCGAATTTGGGAGAGAAAAGCAGGTCCAGCCAAAACGCCTCCAGGGCAACAAAGCCACAGAACTGGAGGTCTTGCACCCTCCTCCATACTGCCGCTTCAGAGCTCTTGGGCAGCAGATTGCAGGGGGACCAAATGATCATTCAGAGGCCAAGTGCTCTTGCGTTGAGTGGCCCAGATCCAGATCGCAGTCTTAGGCTTTGGTCCTGTGGTTTTGTTTTTTTTTCAGTGAGCTGGAGTGGGGGAGGGACCCAGCAGCCTCCTAAGAGCTCCGACAGCTGGGAAAACCCCAGCAATTTGGGACAGAGCTTTCCCCTCTGGAAGCAGAGCTGCACAGAGATTAAAAAAAAAAATCACGGACTGACCAACCATGAATAAGAATAAGCATAAGAAGCAAAGTAAGAACAGCAACCAAACCCTAGATTCCTTCTTTGGGGAAAAGAAGGATCAAGGCAGAGAGCGGGAGGAGGACAGCACAGCCAGAGCTCCCCCACCAAAAACTTCCAATAAACTTGAAGATTGCCTTAAAGCTAGAGATCAGCTGAAGAAGGATTTTGAAAACCAAATGCGAGAAGTGGAAGAAAAATTGGGAAGAGAAATAAGAATGTTGCAAGAAAATCACGAAAAGAGAGTCAGCAAACTGA
>CM053581.1:220488478-220520970 GCA_028627135.1 Pseudochirops cupreus
CAGCCAATCCCCTTCTTCCACATCAACAGGGGAGTTCATGCCTTCTCAATAGTGGGACAGAGTTTGCACCTTCCACACTTAGCACTTAGCACTACTAAGTGCTAAGTATCCTGATAAACTAATTACTATTACATTGGTTGACTTTCTTTTCATAATCTTGTTTTTCTTGGATTACTTATACTTTTAAAAAAAATTTCTTCAATCTCTTTTTTGATTTTTGAAGTCTATTTTGAGTTCGTCTCTGAATTTTTTTTGGTCAGGTGACCTTTTAACATTACTCTTTGGAGTAGGAGAGGCTTTTTTTTTTTTGCTTCAGTATCCTCCTCTGATCTCTATTCCCATACTAACCGTCTACAGTTGAGTCCTTTCTCCTTTGCCTGCTTTTTTTTAAAAAAAAATTTTAGCAGCTTATTATTATAATCACCTCTAATCCTGGGTGTGGGGAATAGTGCTTCTGGTCTTTCTTACTTTTATATTTTTAGCTTTGTTCTTGTCCCAACCTCTACAGTCCCTTCTCCCTCCAAGTCACAGCTAGACCCCTGACACACTATGCTGGAAATGCCCTTGCTCCCTGAGAGAACTCCAAGGGCTATCACCTTTAGTTCTCCCCTCTGTCCTGGAACTGAGAACAAGTACTCAGCTCTCCTGTAAGTGCCTGCTGCCATCAGTGTCCCAGTCCCATTGCTTCTATACTCATCAGATAGGTGCTAGTTCCTTCTCACCCAAGACCACATCTCAGCAGCACAGCTGGGCCTGGTGTCCCTTGTGAGCAGAAGTTCCCTCAGTCTTCCCCTACTTGGATGCAGGGCTCCTCACGCTTTCTGGGAGGTTGAAATTCCTGTGGCTAAAGTCAAGGCTACCTCCCAACCCAGCTGCCCCCAGGGCTCACCACCTGCTGTTTCAACAGAGCTAGCCTGGAGATGTTTACACTTCCCTCAGGCTGCATCTCCATACTGGGATATTTCTTCAGGTCATCTCTGGCTGTCCCAGGAGGACTGCTTTTCTGCCCCAACTCTTGTTTATTTTTGCTGCTCAACATTGACACTGAAATGTTATTTTGTCTTGTTTGTGGAAGAAATCTGGAGAGATTGGAATTTTCTGACCTATTCCACCATCTTCCCAGAATCCTCTCCAAAGCACTCAATGATTTCCCCCCTTCTTCACCATCCTATATGGGTCCTCAGCAGGAAACGGGGGAGAAATAATAAGTTTGTGCCTGCGTCTTATTTCAAGATCCTCATTGTTTCAGACTATGGTTGAAAACTCAAATATTTAATACTTAAGCATAAGAATACTTAAGTGCCCCATACCCACTTACCTCCTCAAACACACACACATGGGCACACATACACCTTCACCAAACCTACCCCCTCTTCCCTGCCCCTCAAACGTTAGCATTGATCCCACTCCCCCAAATGAAGGAGGAGAATAAAAGGAAGAATTGTGTGGGGTATCAGTGTAAATGCCATATTATGCTAAAAGTAATTGAAATCTAGTTGGGATTGGTCGTATTCTCCCAAAAATTATATAGGGCAAAGACTTAGGCTGAGGAATCATATATACCCTATCCTGATTAGGCTTAGATCACCCTTTGTATTATAATGTGAAGGAAAGTGAACCTATAATCCCTGATAAAAGAAGCCTCTTTACTTCTCAGACAGCATGGGACATAAAAATAGTTCAAAAGAAAAGTTATAAGATAAGGAATTAATAATAACTGTAGGTCAAAACTTAAAGTTCTCAGCACTGAATTTTAGAATATAGTTAGCTGATGAGAAACAACTGAATCCATTATGGTGCATCTCTCTAAAGAAGTAAAAGAGAGATTAAATAACTGAGGTATAAAACAAAAAATTTTGATGTGGAGGAGAATTTGGCAGAGGAGAAACAAAAGGAAGCAAGGCTAAAAGAATATATTAATTTCATGCAAGTAAAAATTAATAACATTGAAGATAGAATGAGAAAAGATAAATTAAGGATCGTGTATTTCCTGAAAGAACATGACATAGCAAAAAATGTGAATGCTATGATGCAGGAAAAAAATACTAGAAAACTGTCTAGTATTTCTGGATTAAGATAATAAAAATATCAATGAAAAGAATACACTGATCATTTTGCCAGGAAGAAAAAAAAGAAGGAAAGAAAGCATATTCCAAAGTCCAAGGCATGTAGTGGTAAAACTGAATAATTTCAATGACCAACCACAAATTCTATAAGCCAAAAAAGTAGAAAGATCTACAAATAGGAAAGAAAATTTAAAAAATGCAGAATTATGCTATACACACAGAAGGGAATAAGATGGAATAGCCTAAAAAGAAGCACAAGCTACAGATTAAATCATCTACCCACAAATAGCCTAAACATCAGCAAAGAAAGGACAGGCAGTCACAAAAGGGAAGCATTTGAATCGTTCCTGTTGGGGACAGGTAGGATTAAGGTAAGCAGAATATTTGATCTATAAACACCCAAACTTCAGATGCACAAAATAAGTAGAGCTATCAAGGAAAGAATATTTAATGAAATAAATTCTTTCAATTTTAGAGACTGTTTAAAAAGAGAAAGAATGACTAAACCATAGTGTAAAGAAAGAACGAAGAGGGACCAACAAAGGATAAAAAGGCATTAAAATAATAAAGATTTAAATGGAACTTGAATCTGAAGAACAGAAATGGGAAAAGAACTAACTGAAACCACATGGATAGAACTCCCAGACTTCCCCACAGCTGAATTGATGTCTTTTGTAGAAAGAAGATGCTGAGATTACATAGAGATTGAGTGAGGCGGGGACTGAGGGAGAGAATCAAATGGGTGATAAACCCTTTCTATATCCACAGGTGAATAGGTAAGAGATCATGATTCCTATAGTTTATTGGCAAGAAGGGGAAGGGCTGCATTTGAATGGCAGGGACAGTGGAGAGAGAAAACTGAAACCAGGTACAGAGGAGGGGTGGAGTGAGAGGAGAAAAGAGTCTCACCCCAACAGGCAAGGAGTCACACTGAAGAGCCTACTCTCCCCAGATTTCTTCCACAAACAAGACAGTGACCTTGTGGCTGGGGACAGTGACCTTGCGATGAGTGCACATTACATTGAGAGCTCTGCTTACCTAAGAAAGTGTGACACTCCATGAGCAGCATCTCACCCAGGAAAAGATGTGCAAGCCCAGGGGCAGCTGGCAGCCAGAACAGCAAGTGAAGAGTGGGATGGAAGAAATACAATCAAATAGGAGATGAACACAGGGTTCCAGAAGACTGATCATGACAAGGGTAAGGGGGACAGCTGAGCTATGTGATTTGGGACCCAGGGGAACTTCCACTTTCAGTGGTCCTTCAGTGTTAATTTGCTTCCCTCATTAATTTGCATTTCTAAGAATGAGGCACATTAGAAAAAAAAAAAGAAGTGGGGAATGGGGACAGCTAGGGCTAACTGCAAAAACAGTAAGCAAGAATTGCTTAGAAAAGGGCTATCAATGGACTTGTACTTTAAGATGACTATGAAAGGCCATGGAGTAGCAGAGCTCTCCTGCATTACCCTAGAAAAGATCTAAAAATAGCACCAGACTGAAAAATGATCAAGATATTCAAAGTGAAACTACAGTAAAGTGTGAGGGGAGGGGTTAGGAAAGGTAAGGGATTGGACTCAGCCACCTCTAAGACGCCCTTCTTGCTATACATCTGTGATTCTACAATCCTATTATAGTACATATTCTGGAGCTTCTCCACTTGCACTGACAAATAGGGCTCCAATCCCCTTCCTGTCTCCTCAGCAGCCTAGAGACAGTCCTGAGGGTAGGATGGTGCCTTTCTAATGCTATAGTCATGAGCTATAGCCTCGAAACAAGCATGAGTTTGGGTAATCAAGCCAGAGGCTTGTTGATGTTCAAACCAGGGATGCTCCAAATACAACTGAAGCCTGTGGTTCTTTGAACTAGGGGCCAAGAAATCCAGTGTGAAGGGATAGGAAAGCCCCAGGGGCCTCAGAAATCTTGTAGCATTCTTACCACTCTGACCACAGATACAGGAAGTGCTCAGACCACATCCTTGAGCCAGCCTTGAGACTACAGTATTCTATGCTGGGAGTCAGGTGGCTCAGATGCTTGGACATGACGGGGGAGGGAGTAGGGGAGAAGGGTTTGAAACCATAGTGCTCTGACTGAATACCTTGGGCCAGGGAACTGGTAGTAATCTGATGAAGATTTCCCTAAAAGAGATAAAAACCCACAATTAAACCTGAGATGCTCCTGAACAGAGGTATCAAACATGCAGCCCACTGGCCTCACAGAGTCTTACAATAAACCAAATGAAAACAACTGGGAAATATATAGCAAAATAAATAAAAATATAACTGATTATTGTTCAGTCATTTCCAACTCTTCGTGGCCCCATTTGAGATTTTCTTGGCAAAGATACTGGAGGGGTTTGCCATGTCCTTTTCCAGCTCACTTTACAGATGAGGAAACTGAGGCAAACAGGGTTAAGTGACCTGCCCAGGGTCACATAGCTAGTAAGTGTCTGAGGTCAGATTTGAACTCAGGAAGATGAATCTTCCCAATTTCAGGCTCACTAACCAGGCCTATTACTCTATCCACCACACCACTTAACTGCCTAAGTCAATATATCATAGCAAGAATCAGTAAGTACAATTTAGTGACCCCCTTTCCTATTTAAGCTTGACAACACTGTTCTAGAGTTTCCTTAAAAACCGCAGTACTCTAACCCCAGGCAATCCACGGGAGTGTGAAGCCCACAAATACTCTGAGTGTAGACATACCAGAAAGAAGAAAATCAGTGGCAGGAGTCCAAGTGTTCTAGGTCAAGACCAAACAGGCCCTTGGAAGCCGGTGGAATCTGGCTCTGGCAAGAAGTTTCAAGTCAGAAACTGAGTTTAGAGATATGAAAAACAAAACAAAACAAAAAGGTATCTAACACTATGAAGAAATATTATGAATCAAGAGACATCCAACAAACACACTCAGAAGAGAATAACTCCACATCAAGCATAAAAGATGCTAAAGAGACCACCACAGGAGCCCATTCACTTCAGTCATTTGCAAAGAGACATATCTATATCATTTTAAATTTTTATATTACAGGAGTATACTATAGAAGAAGCCTGCTCTCCTTGGATGTAGTGAAAAAGACTAAGATGGCGCTGCCAATCTTTTCCACAGTAATAGAGTGGCGTTGTTTGTTTTTTTAATTCAGTTTGTAACCAGTCGACATTGGTTGCCCTATTTGTTATTTTGGTGTTTTTACTAGAAAACAACAATCTTCCCTGTAGTACCGGATTACTATATGATACAGGAAAAAGTATTAGTTTGGAGTCAAAGGACCTGTGTCTAATCCTACCTCTGTGTGACCTCTGACAATGACCTCTCTGACCCCCAGTTTCTTCAACCATAAAATGAGGAGATTGGCTTCTATGACCTATAAAGCCCCTTCTGGCTGTTAATCTGTTATGACCTCATGCTCTTATGCCACATTGTGCTGGCTTACCGTATCTATTGCTCAATTATTCAGTGGAGGGGAGCAGAATTTGCAATCGCCCCAGGTCATCCTGAAAGTGATTTCTCCCAGAAACAGCAGAAACAGATAAGAAGAAACGCCTGGTGTTTCTAATTCTTTGCTTGTCCCATAGATTTCCAAGAGAGATATCAGGCTCTAGCTTTTTCAGAGGCACCTCAGAGAGATGCATAACTGGTGGACGTTAGGTATTAGCCTGCTTGGTTGGGTATGAATGCCCTCCATTCAAAAGAACTACACATGCAATTCAGAACCTGCTGCCTTACACCTTTACTTGTCACCAGCCTAGAGTGCTAAAATTTCTCAGCTGGTCAGAGGGAGTCATTACCATCTGGAAGTCAGGCTGAGTGAGAATGTGTCTTTGGTGTTAATATCTTCTACTCTTTTTCCATTTGTTTCAAACTTAATATTCTAAATTGAGACTAGGTCTCCAGGCTGTCAGTAAGACTGTGACTACTTTTGAATATAACGTTTCAATGACAGCTTTTGGAAGAATAAGACCATTAACATGTTGATTATTAAAGTCCTAATCTTATGCCTCATTGAAGCATAATACTGAACCTGGGGTCTCAAAGGCTAAATCAGTGGAGCCCAAGCTTGGTTTTACCAAGCTGAAAATGGTTCATGTAGTCTGGGAAGTGGGCTACCCTACCTGGGAAGTCCTGACCCTACCTGGGAAGTCTGGTGATCCCCACAAGTGTGTTTCTCACAAGTTCTTCAGGCAGAAGTTGGAAGACCACTTCTCAGGGATATTGTAGAGGGGATTCAGCTTCAGGCCTGGGTTGAACTACATGGTCTCTGAGAGTTTGTGACACTCCAAGGTGTAGAAAGGTTCTATTCCGCTGGAGGAGAGAGCTCCCACACCTACATCATCAACCCTGTGTGGGAGACAGAGAAGTTTAAAGGCATTCTAAGAGCTTATAGTCTAGTTCCACAGGCAAGGCACACAAACATAGGTCAGAAATACTAAGACCTCAAGGCACTGAGTGTGACATTATATCTGTCAGTCAATATTCAGTCAACAAGTATTTGTTCAGAGTTTAGCTGAGAATACAAATACCTACAGAAAGGAAGACCTTCCCTGTCCTGGCACTCAAGGAGCTTCCATTCTACTACATAAAAAGGAGCTTAAAAGAGCTGGGGATGGAGGGAGATAAGCTCGTTGGGGGAGGAAGTGGTAGAGAAAGTCCTATAGAGACAGACAGGTGGGAAAGGAGTGAAGACGTCTTCGACTTGGGCCTCCTCTTTAAACTAGGGATTCTTGAAAGAAACAGCCAGTCAGAAGGTCAGGGTTGTGAGACACACTTTTAGGGATCATAGGACTTCCAGGTAGGGTCAGGGAGTTAGCCTGGGACAAGTTCCCACTGCCCCCCTTTTGGGAACCCTTAGGAAGGTCCACATGGCACACCCCTTAAAACAGTAAACCTCTCCTCACTGAAAGAACTCAGAATCAAAGTGTGCAGATAATAGTGTTTATTATGCTTCTTCGAGAAGCAGGTGTGGTGATCACTAGGGACATACCTACACTGATACAGAAATAGGAGTGAGGGTCTACAAGTTCTGTCCTTCCTCGTAGATTTAGGATTAGTTAAATATTCTTCTCTCTCTCTCTCTCTCTCTCTCTCTCTCTCTCTCTCTCTCTCTCTCTCTGTCTCTCTCTCTCTCTGTCTCTCTCTCTCCCCTTTTCTCCCTCTCTCCCTCTCCCTCTCTGTCCCTCTCTCTCTCTGTATACATATAGTCAAATTCCTCAAAGATTAGTCAATTTCCTCAAACTCTTCACTTTATTTCCATCTATATATTCTGCATTCCCTTAATATATGCAGATTATATGTAGATTACAGAGGCGTGGCAGTGAGGATACTTGAGACCTGACCAGACCTATGAGGAGTCCAAGGGTGGAGTGAGCTTTTAGGGTGAAAAGGTTTATATGGCTTGATAAAGTCCTTTGGAGATAAATGAGTCCCGCATTGTGGAGACCAATAAAAAGCAAGAGTGGATAGTGGAGATCTCCCAGAAAGTTAGGAAGTTGACAAAGATAGGATTAAGGCAAGTAAGGAGGAGGCAGAAGGAAAGTGGTAGATGTAGTTTCAAAGGCAAGTATTGGGAATGCACTCTCACTGTCTTGAAGTATCCCACCCAGATCTGCTTTCTGATGAGGTACAAGCTCTGGGAACCCCCTTGAATCTCTTTGGCTTCCACTAGGGCTCTGTTGTTAAAGACTCCAAAGGCCATCTCCGGTAATTGGGCCTGAGGTGTTTGGGGTCCCATTGCCAATTAATGCAGTTTCCTCCTAATATCTGGGGCAGACTGATTAATGAAATACATATTAAGGATTTCTGCCCCATCTATGGAGTCAGGATCTAAATTCATATACCTTTTAATAGCTTCTACCAGTTGGTCATGGAAAATGGCAGGGGTTTCCCTTTCTTTCTGAGTAATTTCCCTAATTTTCTGATAATTTACTTGCTTTTGAAATGCAGTTGTTAGGCCTTTTAACAGGCAAAGTACCATATGGTTTCTTTTTCCCCTCTCCTCATGCATTTGGTAATCCCATCCTGGGTCACTAGTGGAAACAGCAGCTGTTCCTTGGGGGTATTTTGTGGGGTCATTGCTAGCTAAATGATCTCCAAATTTTTGGGCTTGTTAGCAGATTCTTCTCTTCAGTGGAACAACAGGTAGAAAAAAGGATATGCAAATCACTCCCAGGAAAGCTTGAATTGTAGAGATATGTCTCTAAAACCATCAGTAAACTTTGGGGGACCTTCAGAGAACCTCCCCAATTTTTCTTTATCTTGATCAAGATCTGAAATGCAGAATGGAACATGCACTATAGTTGTCCCACCACAGTGAGACAAGCACTTCCCTTAAGGGAAAAAATCCTGAAGGTATGCTGGGGACAGAGGCTTGGGAAGGGAGATATGAAGTCCCACTTCCTGTGAGGGAGTGACTGGGGGGTACGAGCTGAACTGGATCAGACTGCAAGACTGGGGGATCAAGCTGGCAAGGGAGAAGGTCATCTAGCACCTGAGCAGGGGAAGGAGTCAGAAGAGGAGATACCCCAAAGACTGCTGTGGGGGTAGGGCCTGAGACCTAAGTGGGTGTCACTTCAGAGGGAGGGGCCATAGAGGGAGGTACCTCATCAAGACCAGTGGCTGGGACCTGAGCAGGGGTGGCTGAGGGTGGAGGGACCATGGTGGGAGATGCAGAGTAGGAGATATAGATGGTGAAGGAGGCAGGAAACAAGGGGTGTTGGGCTAGAGGAAAAGGGAAGGGAAACCAACGGGAAAAGGGTTGGGGAGCAGCAGGAGGGGCTGAGGGAGCTGCCTCAATGAGACCATCACTGGGACCTGAGAAGGAGTCACTGAGGGGGGAGGGATGGGACCAAAGCCCTGGGGGCCATGGGAAAAGGGTCATTTAATTGATCCCCACCATCCGGATATGAAGGGGCTCTAGCTTTATGTATCTCACAATCTTTCCTGAGAACCGTGTTCCAAGAAAGTTCAATGAAGGCCATTATATAGGCAACTTCTAACCATCTTCCCTCTCTGCAGCAATATAATTCTAACTGCAAGAGAGTATTATCTTTTAAAGTTCCAAAAACAGGCCATGATGATACCAAGGCCAAACAGCGTTGCAAAAGAACACCAACTTTTTCTTTTTAAGTTCTTTAGAGGAACTAAATTTTCCCCAATGTTGTAAAAGAAAACCCAAAGGTGAACTTTTGGGAACTGAAAAGGATCGACCCAATACAGGCATAGGGATTGGAAGACCCTTCCTCCATAAAGGAAGACTTGGAAGTAAGCCTTAAAAAACAAACAAATGAAACAAAACAAAACAAAACAAGACAAAAAAACACAAAAAGGTACCTGAAGTTTTCCCGATTCCCTAGTGCTGAGAGAAAAAGAATCTGGCTTACATTTCCTGATGAGGCATCTGTCCTTGTCCTCCATTCTTCAGAAGCTGTGCCCAGGTCCATGTCCTCCAACATAACCAAACTGGACAGAAAACCTGAAAGTATCAGGCTGAATATGAGACAGCCTCCTAGCTATCTGACCTAATGGGACCTGAGAGGTCAGGCCCCCCAAAAAAAACACCTCCAAAGTACCTGGAGAACAAAAAGGGAATAGGGAAAGAGAGAGGCTTATATATCTTCCAATCTTGGCTGGAGAAGAACTTGAAATTAGCAGTGTTTCCTGGTCAGGGAACCATAAAACATAGAGTTCAGAGAGCCATAAAATGTTGAGATTTAAGGTTTAGGGGTGCTCAAGACCCCAAAATACCAACATGCCAGGTCCTGCCAAATGAATTTGACTGAAGCCCTCTCTCAGTCAAGGAAAAGCAAAGTTTATTAAAGGGTCACCATGATGGGTGGACTCTTAAGGAGCCTCGATATCTGTGACACTTGCATTGGACAAGGAGGCCAGAATCATCTGACACAGAATGAGTCTGCAAGAAATCATTCTCCTGCTTTCTTTTTTCATGGAGGTAAGATGGGGTCTTATATACAAAAGAGTTGTGGGAGAAATTTAGGGGTGGTCTAGAGGAGGAGTTTGGGGAGGGTCTTTGGGAGGAGTCAAATGAGGTCATACTCCAGTAATGAGAGATTAAGGTGGGAAGTAGCTGGAGGTTACCAGGAGATGACAATCCATGGAGGACTAGGCTAGTCTAAGGGTAACAAGATTTGGGTATAGATATTTTGGGAGGATCAAGGGTGGGAAGTTGCTGGACAAAGGAGGGCTAGGCTGGTAACAGAGATTTGGGTCTAGCTATAACGAAAGGCTTATGGCCTCAGGCAAATGCCTCATCAAATGGGAAGATTCAAGGAGAGCTCAAGGGGGTTCCCAGAGCCTGTACTTCATCACTTTCCTTAAACAGTGCCCCCAACTTCAAATTTATCCTTCCCTCTTCCCTTTAAATTGAATTCTTTTTCTTTCAGTGTCCTGCTCTGAGATAGCCATCAGGGAGGGAAATAGCCAGCAAATGACCTCATATGAAAGTGTTTTGACAAATGCTAGGTTACTGTCCTGAGCAAGTTGGCATCCAAGGGTTCATACAAAAGAACTTTCAAGTGAATGAATGAACAATTGAAAAACCATTCATTAAGTGCTTGCTGGGTGCCAAGCACCATGCTTTTTGCTGGAGATACAAATGCAAAAGTAAAAGTAGTCCCTTTCCTGCAGGGAGCTTATGTACAAAGGGGCACACAATACAGAGAGGGGAATTGTGATCAGTGAGGAATATATTATTTGGTAAAAAGTTATGGCAGGATGAGTATAGCTGAGGAGAATAGATTCAGATGCCCTTTCTCAGGAGGAATTAAGAATTGTTTTGATTATGATTCTAAGGGGGGCGTTGAGGTTAAGGTCTAGGGAAATGAGTGAAGGATGTGAAATGGCCAGTGAGTGAAGTATGGCTAGAATTGTACCTGAGTGTGAGGGCAAACTAAGGCTCCACCAATCAGCACCAGCAATTCCTCAGCCAGCAGAGATCAGACATGAAAGGGTTGCCACATGACTCCTGGAGTCTACCCCAAGTAGAAATTATCCTTCCTTTCTCAAACCTTGAATAGTACTTTTGGTAGTACTTTCAGTATGATCTGCGTGTGTGTGTGTGTGTGTGTGTACATACACATGCGTATGCAAATGTGTAACCTCTGTGTTCTAGATTATAAACTCCATGAGGACAAGGCTGTATATTTTATTTTAGTTTCTCTCTAGTGAACAATATACTGCTTTGGAAATAGTAGGTACTTAAATGATTGTTGAATTGAATGAAGTGGTAACATTTTAAGAATTATAGCAGATGCATGAGGAGACGGGGAGATAACTTTAGGTAGGGAAACATCTTCAAATTGTGTGCACTGCCCTTCTCTCAGTGTACCTCAGTTTCTAAATCTATTTAAAAAACTAATAGAAAAACTAAGAATAAAATGAAAACAACATTTTCATGGTCAAGTTTAAAGCAGACAGTGTTAACATTTCTGAGGAAATGTTTTTAACAGGATCTCCCCACCTGGGATTTTTTGGGCTGCTATGTCCTTCCCCAGCAGGAAACCGGCTCACGCCACAAAGTCAGATCCTAGCCCTGGAGGTTGCCCTTGCTATGGGCTTCTCCATGCACCCCTGGCAGGATGCCCAAACTGAGCAAATGGTTAATTGAATCCTTCACTTCTCAGACAGAGCAGAGGATGGTGTTGCCCCTTTGGTCATTTCTGTCCCCTGAACTGGCTCAGCAGGGAAGGCTGTGTCTGGAATTCCTGTGGCGTGGAAAGGTTTATGTTGGAGACTATACTGAGGCTCTGCTGTGAGCAGTCAGGGCCAAATCAAACAAAAGGCAGAAGTGATTCTAATGATTTGATGCATTAAGTGTGGCAGCAGTTCCAGAACAAATATGAGAGAGGCAATGATTTTCTTTCCTCCTTCCTTGGTCAAAACATTCAGTTTGCTTTGCATGAAGTATTCCCTAAAATACTTGTGATCCTACTACATAAAAAAGAGGAGAGGAGGGAGGAAGGAGTAGAAAAAAGAAAAGGGGAAAAGAAGGAGAAATGGATAAGGAAAGGAGAAGGAGGAAGAGGAGAGGAAGGAAGAGAAAGAGAAAGGAGAAAAGTAGAGAAAGAGGAGAGGGTGAATGAGGGAAGAGAGGAAGAAAAGGAAGGAAAGTAGGAGAAAACAGTAGGAAGAGGAGAAATGAAAAAGGTGGAGAAAGAAGAGAGGAATAAGGAAAAAGGAAGTGTGAAGAATAGGAGGAGGAAGAGAAGGAAAGTGAGGAGAAGTAAAGAGAGGAAAGGTAGTGAAATAAGAGAAAGGGAAGGAGGAGAAAGAGGAAATGATGGAAAAAGAAGAGAGGAAGAAGGAACATATAGAATCACATGAGAGAAAGGTAAGGAGGAGGAGGAGAAAGAGAAAACTAAGGAAGGAATGGAAAGAGGATTTGGGATAAAGGTGGAGAAACAGGAAAAAGGAAAAGAGAAAGAAAAAAGAAAAAAGAGGGGCAGGTGGGTCAGGAAAAAAAGCTGAAGATGGAAAGGGATGAGAAGAAGAAGGAGAAAAGGCAAGTAAATTTAAAAGAGAAAGAGGAAGGAAGAAGGGTAGAAAGAAGAAAAAGAGAAAAGAAAAAGGAAGGGGACTAAGGAAGAGAAAGGAAAGAAGATTAATAAAGGAGCAATGATGAGAGAAATGGCTAAGGAGAAGGATTAAGGAAAAAGCAGCAAGGAAAGAAAGAAAAAAAGGAGAGGAAAGAAGGGGAAGGAAGAATAGCAGGTAAATTGGACTACTTTAATGCAGAGTATAATTAGCTCTTAATGAATCTGGGCTATTGGAATTGGGGATGAGATGGAACCAATTCTTCTGACTGCATAAGACCAACACTTAGACATAGCAGTTTTCACCCTTTATGGCAGGAGGCAATCATGGTCAATGTCTGAATTCCAAAAATGGAAGACAGACAAGAGCCCTAGGCAAAGGATTAGAGCTTTGCCTGGACTCACTTCTAAGACTTAAAGAAAGGGAAAAGAGGTCTCCAGATGTTTAGTCCAGTGCTCTTTTTAATAATTCTTTATCTTCTATTCATTCCCCAAAGAACTCCTCTCCCCCCCATATTTTATTGCTTCTCTAGTAGGGAGGAATGATTTCAGCAGATAAAATGGTCCTTTTGTCAGAGATCCCAAAGATTCTGTTGATGTGTCATGTTTCTCCAGGTCAGTAAAACCCTCCATTTATTGACTAGGTCAACTAGAACCAGTTGCCCCATTAGCCATCTGACTATGAGATAGAAAAATAAATTAGCTAGGCTCTGCTGGCAGGCCAATGGATGGGTTCATTGCAATAGCCTTCCTTTATAGTTCCATTACATATTCTGTTAACGTAGTCTGTGCCTTGAGACAGAAATGTCTTCTGTCTCCTACAGTCACCTCAGTAACTTCAGTGATGAATGGCTCATCATCTCTTGCTCATCACTTAAATAACTTGCCTCACCCATGCAGAAAAAAAAAACACTGGCAAAGACAGAAAGGATCTGTGTTGGGATGGGAGAAGACATGATAAAGATCAACTCATGCTAGAGAAAAAATAAATAAATAGGATTGACCAAGCTTTCCTAAGCATGAAGAATTAAAAGGAAGTAGTGCTAAGTGAACATATGGGATCATTGAAAAGAAACTAATATAAATAATCCCAGTGCACTCTGAACTGGATCCACCGTATCTGAAATATTGCTTAGAGTTCTGGGTACCATGCTTTAAGAGGGAAATTAATAAACTAAGGAGTGTACAAGACGAAAAACAAGAAAGATGAAAAGCATTACACTCCTACCAGATGAGGCAAATTTTTTGAAGGAATTGAGGGTGCTTGGCCTATAGAAGACTTAAATTTGGGGCCCCTTTCATAGGGGTTGCCTAAGACCATCAGAAAACACATATTTCTGACGGTTTAAGAACCAAGACACCACTCCTCTATCCATATTCAGGCGGGTCTGCCCACATGCAGATACGCCCACATACAAGTATTAAAGGGTCACAGCATTAGGAAGGTTGAGAACCACTGAAGTAGATAAAAGTCACAACTAGGATGGGGCAATCCGTGCTTTGCTCCAGGGTACCAAACCTTAGAAGTTGCTCATAGCACTTGCAGTTTTTTTGGCAAATAAAAATAATTGACATTAGTGATAATTAGCATAATTATTTAAAATAAAAAAACTTCCAGACAGCCTCTTTCTCTCCCATTCCAGCAACTCTGTTCCAGGTGAGTTGTATCCTAGCATAGTCCTATCTTGTACCTTTACTTCACCATGGTTTGCTCAGTAGCATCTTCATGGGATCCTATAGTTATTTCCCACAATGAGATGTTGTGTCTTCACTTCTAAGACCTTTTTCCTATCCTCTCCCTCTGAATTTAGTTTTTTGGGGGCGTTTTATTACCTTGGGCATGTTTTTGTAATATTTACCTTAGGGCACCAGAACTGCTAGTTGGACTCTCACAGAGAGGCATATACATATAAAGGACCCTCTTACGACTCCTTAAACATAGCTTTAAAAGTCAAATATTCAATAACAAACATTCATTAAGCACTTCCTATATTTAAGGCACTATGCTTGACACTTGCAGTGCAGAACCAAAAAAATGGACACATTTCCTGAAAGAAAATAAAAAGCACATTGTCTTAATGAATTCACATTCTGTTGGAACTAGAACCAAGGGGTAGAAGTTATAAGGAGGAAGACTTTGATTTGATAGAAAGGAGAGTTTTCTAACAATTAAAACTGTCCAACAACGGGACAAACTGCCTTGTGAGGTAACGATCTCCTTGTCACTGGATGTCCGTTCAGAAACCATATGACCATCTGCCACTAATGGTGTAGAGTAGTTCCCACTCTGCATGGGGTTGGAGACTGAGTGATTTCTATAATCCTATCCAATCCTCAAATTCTATGATTATTATTCTACATGGATATATGTAGCATGACATAGGATAGGAGTTACAAAAGAATCCAGTTCAACAAACATTTATTAAGCACTGGGGTGCAGTGGGAAAGATACTGGCCCTGTGGGCAGTCAGTGAAGCAATAAACACTATGTGCCAAGGATGATGAGTCAAAGAATTAATGCTTACTGTTGGTATGGCCTTGACCAGGCACTTAGCCTCCCTGATCCTCTGTTTCTTCATCAAAAAAAGAGGGGGAAGGAGATTCAGTGGACATTTTCTGAGGTATCTTCTAGCTCTAGGTTTCTGGTCTTGTGATCTGCTATGTGCAGGATATTGCAATGTGCTGGGACAGAAGCAGTACTGAGCTAGGGCACAGTCCCCACCCTTATGTAGCTTATGGCCTAATAGGAAGATAAAACACACAAAAGGACACATGGTTACATGCAAAATACTCTTGAAAAGTGCATTAGGGAAGGACAAACCAACCTGTCATTTGAGCATTTCATACCTTGCTCATAGTGTCAGAGAGCTACTATTAATTCAAAAGCCTTAAGACTGGAACTCCTGCCAGAACCTGTCTAGTGATTCTGTGTACCTGTTCAGGAAAAGTCATATAATGAAGGCCATCTAAAGGTCATTTCACATTACTCCTTTCACCAGGTCAGTTGCCCTTTGCAGAGAAGTCAAAATTCCTCACACAGTACAGCAACTGTGGGCTGCCTCATTAATGCAAGTATTACTCAAGGATTTTTTTTTTTTTGGCTTTCTACAGAATGGAATGGAAAATATACATGGCATGTCAGAGGAGGGGGAGGGGTCATGTCAAACTGCCATGAAGAGAAGAAATATCCAAAATCAACAAAGAGGATTGGTCTTATGCCCCAACTGGGATTCATACTCTGGGTCAGGGTTGACTTGATGACCTCTGGGGGTTCTTCCTACTCAGAGTTTCTGTTATTCTGTACAAGAGGAGTATAGGAAGATTGTCAGAACTGAAAGGGATCTTGGAGATAATCTAATTTTATTTTGAAGATGAAAAACCTGAAACCTAGAAAGGGGAAAATGGTTTGCCCACAGTCACACAGTTATTTGATGTGAGAGCAGGGACTAGATCCTAGATATACTTCATTCCAGGCTAGAATTTCTTTCCATGACACTGTATGGCGGTTTTCTACACATTTGAAAGGGCAGGCCCAAATATTTATGCACAAAGACAAAAAGAAAAGACCATTATTGATGTCTGCTCTTCATTTGAAATCCAATATTTTTTCATTAAAAGGCAAAAAGGTGTCACAGTGAATAGAGTATATGACCTAGAGTCAGAAAATCCCGAGTTCAAATCTTGCCTTAGACACTTACTAGCTGTGCAACCCTGGGCAGTTCGCTTAGCCCTGTTTGCTTTGGTTTCCACATCTGTCAAATGAACTAGAGAAGGAAATGGCAAACCACTCCAGTATCTTTGCCAAGAAAACCCTAAATGGGATCACAAGGAGTCAGACATGACACCACCACCCAACGACAAAATTTCTTTCATTAAGATATTGCCTTCTTGGCTTCCTTTTTTAAATGTGGATTTCCCCGAGGAAGAATCATTCACCAAATGCCTAACACACTCTGTCAACATAGTCTGTGCCTTAAGAGACAGAAAATGACTTCTGTCTCCTCCAGTCACCTCAGTAACTACAAGGAAGAGTGGTTCTTCAATGAAGAGTGGAGGGGTCAGAGGAGAATTATACTGAACTCAGAGAGATATCACTCAAAGAGGAGAGAAAGGTAGGGAAGAAACATTTATCTACTGCCTCCTATGTACCAAGTACCTTGCTAAGAGGTTTACAAATATTATCTGATTTGATTCTCACAACACCCCTGTGAGGGAGGTAATATTATCATTCCCACAGAGGCAGACAGCAGATATGTGACTTGCCTAGGGTCACACAGATAGCCACATAACAACTTGAGTCTTTCTGACCACTGGGCCTAGTGCTCTATCCACTGCACCACCTAGCTGAGGGAGAGAAGGAGAGAAAGATAAGATGTGTGTCCCTGGAAGGAAAAGCCAGTGGTTTCACAACTTTGTTAAAATCCATCTGGTCAAAAGACATCAAACTTAAACCAGTTCAATCCAATCCAACTTATTAAGTACCTACGAGGTACCAGGCTGTGCTATTAGAGATATAGTTAATTAAAAAGAAAGACAGTCCCTGCCCTTAAGGAGCTTAAAAATCTTATTGGGGGACACAACACACAAAAGGAGGCAGGAAGGTTGAGGGAGAGAGATCAGGGGATCCCCAAGATGAGACCATCTTGTTCCACAGAGTTAAAACCAGGTAGAGCAGTGGAGTGAGTTGACGATCCAGCCTCAGGCTTCTATAAAGGAAAGCATTGTGAGAAGTTTGGTACTTTATCCTCCCTACGTCCAATCAGAGGAGGAGGAAGCTGAGGGAAATGGTGTCAATTAAGGCTAGAGTTGGCCAGCATGGTGGTGAGTTTAAAGTAATGAGCTTATCCTGGGAAGGGCATCTTGTTCCATGGAGTTGAAACCAGGCAAAGCAGCAGATGCAAAGTGGATCTTTGCCAGTAGAAATCATGAGTGTTGGGGATTCCGTTCCCCTTGGTCACCTGATATGTATAAAGATGGGGAAAGGATGATGCTTCTTGATCTTAGCTACAGTTACAAGTCACAGTTGTACCCATTACCCACAGGATTTCAAGTCTGGGACAGCCCATAAAATGCAAAAATGAATCATGAAAAAAATCTGTTTTGAATTCAATCAGAGAATGATATGAACCTATTTCTCCTCCTTTTCATGGTTTGCTAGTTCTTTCCTGAATGTTCTCCAGCTCCTCCACCCTCTTTTTAATTAAAGCATGGAGGCCAGAGATGGACAAAGAACACTATTAGAGGATCTCTTCAATGCCCCAGAGGATTCTGGGAAAAGTCTGAAATCTGTTTCATGGTGAATGTCCAACTTTGGGAGCCAGGAAACCCTCATGCTGAGCACAGTCAGATTCACTAATTATCTGCATTGGTATTAGGGCTTTTAAAATCCAGTCTCTTCCAAAGTCACTCTCTAAGCATTGTACCTGCACCTCTGCCATGTGCCAAACCTCTGGAGGGCTTTCTAAGCCAGTGTGAAAGAGTATTTTTCCTTGCAACAAAAGTAGGAATTATTGCTAAAACTGTTGTTATTTTGTGTAGTTCAAGGAACATTGAACTGGGGGTCAGGTGATTTCATTTTAGTCCTGGTTCTAATCATTATGTACCTTTAGAAACATCACCTCGCTAGGATTCAGTTCCTTAGCAATAATAATGAGGGAAGTGAACAAGGTCCATAGAATTTTCAACTTTCTTCAAAGCATAGCTCAGATATCAGCTACTGCATGAAGCCTTTCCAGACTTCCTCATCGTCCCTGCCCCAAGTTGTTAGCAGTCTCTCCCCACCCTATAAGCTATTTTGTGTTACTTTGTTTAAGTATAGTATGGCCTACTTTGTATTTAAATGTTTTGCCTTCAAATACTTTGTATTTCTTATTTTTGTACACATTGTGTACAGTAGAAAGTGAGCCCCTGGAGGGCAGACTTTTTTTCCTAGCACTTAACACAATTACATATTAAGCAATGTTTGTTGATTTGAATTGAACTAATACTGATACTATCTTTATCATGCTGACATTTTTATATTACATTATTTTTTTTTTCTTTTTGGAGGAGGAAAGACTGGGCAGTTGGGGTTAAGTGACTTGTCCAAGGTCACACGGCTAGTAAGCATTAAGTGTTTGAGGCCACATTTGAACTCAGGTCCTCCTGAGTCCAGGGCCAGGTTTCTATTCACTGCACCACCTAACCCCCCCGTATTACATTATTATTATTATACTAATTATAGTTGTATATTGTCTAACCATTTTTAAAGTTCTACAACAGGAGATATATTATTTGATCTTCAAACTAGACAGGTGAGGTAGACGGGACAGGCATTAACTAAGGTCATATTTTTAGAGGAGGAAATGAAATCCTACAGAATGAAACTAATTTGTACAGGATCATACAATTAGTGGTAGAAGTAGGACAACAATCCAGATTGCCAACTTTTCTACAAGTGTCTTTCCCCTACACCAGGCTGAGGTGCTCCCCTCAATGTCACCCATTAATAATCAGTAATCAAACCCTGAGAACAGTAACACCTTCCAACTCAGGAAAGCAGGTTGATTACAATTGGAGATATATATTTTTTTTAATTATAAGAAACCTTATAAATAATCCCGCAGTGGATAGAGCACCAGGTGTGGAGTCTGGAAGACCTCAATTCAAATATAGCATCAGAGACTTAACAAGCTGTGTGACCCTGAGCAAGTCACTTAACCTCTGTTTGTCTCAGTGCCTCATATGTAAAATGGGAATAATAATAATAGAACCTATTATCAGGGTTGTTGTAAGAATCAAATGAGATACCAATTTTAAAGCACTTAACATAGTGCCTGGCATATAATAAACAATATATATATATATATAATATATAATAAACAATATATAAATATTATTATTAGTCCAAGCCCCTCATTTTACAAGTAAGAAATCTGAGGATCAGAAGGGCTAAGTGCCTTCTTCAAGGTCACCTGGACAATTCAATTAAATTATGAAGTAGGTCTTTTAACTCCAAATCACCAAAGCCAAATCAAGCCCTGTTTTACAGAATTTGCCAATTTCCAAGGCATAGATACTCACACTGAAAATTTAACCATTGGCTCCTGGAAGTAATGGGAGCTGGCTGCAGCATCCCCCTGATGATAACTCAGATCTCATTTCCAATTATGGTTCTTATCTTCTACCCCATTCCCTGTGACCTACAAGGAAATGCACTTTCACTATGGTTTAGCATGATTTTAATGCATGAAATAGAAAGATAATAAAATACAGTATTTAGCATCCCCAAGTCACTGCTCCTGGAGAGGAAAAAGGCTTCTTTTGCAACAGTAGTGGCTTCGTCAGTTAGTAGTTGAGTTTATACATTTACTCTTCCCAAGGGAATATGTCTCTCAGAAGACACTGACAGAATGGAATCCCCCTTCCCCACCTCATCCCCAAACAGTCTCATAGTCATAGAATGGTAAAAAATATAGTGTCTTCATAGTCTACTTGGCTTATAGGAAATTCATCAGAGGGGACAGAGTTAAGAAATTTCTCATTCTTCTCCACTCAGCAACTGACTGTACCTTCTCTATTTATCCTGCAATTGAGATCTGGCAAGATTCTTTCCAGTTTCCCAAGCAGCCTGAGCTTCTAATCAACTACCAACAGAGGGCTAGGGAGCTCACTGCCATATCCAAAGACCCTCATCCAAAGGTCTCTTTCACGGTGGACCATATTATGGTCTGACCTGGTCTATCTCTCATATTATGGTCTGATCTGGTGTATCTCCAGACCACCAACCAGTCCTGTCTATCCTTATAAAGAGCATCACCCAGCACAACCATTGACAGTACTCCTGTCATTTTTTGGTTGCATATATTGCCTCTCTATACTTTGATCTAATTTTCCCAGATTGTACAGGTCTAATGGGAAACCAGAAGAATGGGAGGAATAATTCATCCTCATGAATCACAGAGGCTATTGAAATGACCTATAAATACAACTACACCAAGTCAACCAGACTGTAACTATTTGTATAGATCATAAAATTAGAGATTTAGAACTAGAAGAGACATCATATAGTCCAATCCCTAAATGTGCAGAGAAGGAAACTGAGTTGTTAGGAGGTAAAGCAATTTTTTTCTAGATCACAAAGAAATGTTATGAGAGAGTTGAAATTCAAACCCAGCAGAGCTTGAGGTTTTTGACTGGGGAAAAAAAAAGATTGTTACTCATATCATCTTTTTTTGAGGGTGAAAGGCAGGGCAATTGGGGTTAAATGACTTGTCCAAGTTCACACAGCTAGTAAGTGTTAAGTGTCTGAGGCTGGATTTGAACTCAGGTTCTCCTGACCCCAGGGCTAGTGCTCTATTAGCTGTGCCACCTACCTTCCCTAACTTCTATCCTTTGTACAAATGTGATGAGTGATCCTTGTGTAAAGGCAGGTGGGGGCAGACAGTATACCCTGCCCATTAGATAGGGACCTGCCCAAGAGTGACTCAATCACCCAACTTAGAGCTGATGTGGCGCCCAAAAGTCCTCTGACTGTTAATCCAATGCTCTTTGCCTAGAGTCTGTGTCTGCTTTAGCTAGGCCTAATAGTGGGACTCTGAAACTACATTCTCTTAAGAGAATTTAATGGAGCACAGGAGGGGAAAACCTGAAATGAAGAATGACATGCTGCTTTTAGGGAATGAAGAAGCCAAGAAAACAGGAAGTCCTGTGCACAGAGATCAGATTTTTAAAGTGTCTCCTGTTCTCCAACTTTTCACATTAATTCACCCAAAGTTTGAGAACTTGATTGATGCCTGATTTTCTTTTTAAAAGTGACTATCGCTACTAAGAAAATACCTTTTTTCTGGCTTTTGAACTGGCAAGCTACTCCCAGAAGCCTGCCCTGATTCTGATCAAATGTCTAAAAGTTTCCATGCAGGCCGCCAAGTTAGATTCTGGCTGTGGAAATGTCCAGAGATAAACATTCTCAATAAGTAAAGTTCAACAGTGAGGAGGCAAAGTGGAGAGGCCTATAAAGCTTCTGAGTTTACCAAGAAAGAACCAGAGAAGAGACCATTGGATATTGCTGATCCCCTGGCTCTCTCTCTCTGCCCTCTCACAAGACTGGGGAGAGGCTGACGTTTCAGAATAAGAGGTTTTATAACAGAGGATCAAACAATCACCACCTAGTTACTGAGTGTTCATTATGAACTCAGGACTGGGAGAGAGACCTAAAGTATGAGATATACTCCTTACCTTCTAGTCTAGTTGGAAATACATGTGAAGTGGCTGTGAATAATACACAATATTTAACAATTATCTAATGCAATTCGATAAATGTGTATAAAATTTCCTGTTCTATACAAGGAGCTATTCTATGGTAGAGACACTAAGAAAATAAATGAAGGAATCCCCACCCTTTAGGAAAATTCTATTCTATTATGTTGTGTTGTATTGTATTGTATTATAGTATAGTATAGTATATTGTATTGTATTGTATTACATTACATTATAGGAATATAAGATTAATCAATTAATAAGCATTTCTAAATGTTTATTGTATGCTTGGCTAGGTCCAGTGGATATAAAGGCAAAATTGGAAAACTGTTTTCCCTCATGGAGCTTTCCTCTAGTTACAGAAAGATATGACAGCTTGTCATAGAGGTTTGACCTCAAAATCAGGAAGGTATAGGTTCAAGCCCACCTTTGAAACATACTGGTTGTATGGGTTTCTTTTCAAATTTTAACATTTTTTTGTATTTGTTCTTATGTAATTGTTTTTAACTGACTTTTTTTTAGATTTTTAGATTTTTAACTAACATTACAAAAATGAGGGTGGAATACTTAAAATCAAAGTTATGCTTAATAAAATGCTTGAACTATTGAAAAAAAAAACCCATGGGGAACCCTGGGAAAACCACTTCACTGCTCCATGTTTTTGGCAACTTTCTGAGACTACACGCAGTCCTGCAGTCCTGCTGGTCAGCAATTGGAGAGGGAGTTCATCACTAGGGAGCTCCCTATACTAACTAAATCATAGATTGAGTCCATACCCCTGCCACTTTTGGCAGCAAGTGGTACAGTAGATAGAGTGCTGATGTTGGAGTCAAGAAGATCATGAATTCAAATCCTGATCCAAGCACTTAACTATGACCCTGGGCAAATAAATTAATTTCTCTCATCCTAATTTCCTCATCTGTATCTCCCACACTTGGTTTTTGTGAGGATCAAAACATATCTAAAGTGCTTTGCAAACCTTAAAGCACTGTATAAATGCCTGCTATTATTTTTTTATTGTGTGTGTAAATAGGTAAATACAAAGCAGTTTCAATGGAGAGAGAGTTTTAATAACTAGGGAATCAGGAAAGGACCCAAGTAGGCAGTGGCAGTTGAGATGTGCTTGAAGAAAGCTGGTGATACAAGGCAGAGGCAGAGAATAGATGAAATGCCAGGGGTCCTCAGACTCTGAGCAAAATAGGAGAAGATCAGCCTAGGGCAAATTTTAAAAATGAAACAGCACCTTCAATGATCCCAAGTCACTTGCTTCCCACAAAGCCTATTTTTTAAACACATTTTCTACTGGTTATTTGACACAGTTGTAATTGTGGATTATTTTTATCTCAAGAGAATGAAAATTACAAGTGACCCAAAGAGCAAAGGAAATCTGAGTATAAGGGAGCTGAAGCACATTAAAGTAGGATATGCAAATGAGAAGTGACAGAAGGAAGGAAGGAAGGAAGGAAGGAAGGAAGGAAGGAAGGGAGGAAAGGAGGAAGGAAGGGAGGTAGGAAGGGAGGGAGGGAGGAAAGGAGGAAGGAAGGGAGGAAGGGAGAGAGGAAGAACAGGACGGAGGGATGAAGAAATGGAAGAAGGAAATGAAGGACAAAGGGAGGGAGGAAACATTTATTAAGTAATACTATGTGCTAGACACTGTGCTAAGGCCTTTCAAAATGTTTAAAAATATTACTTCATTTGACTCTCATTAAGGATGTGTCTGACTAGAAAATGAGGCCAGTCATGTTTTGCAAAGAATGACAAACAGTGCTCATAAAATATCAAAAGACTTAAAATCTCCACAGGAAAGCTTCTGGCTAGATTTTCTACAAAGAAGTTTCCAAAAACATGGACAATAACCTCCCAGGTTGAAAAAGTGTGGAAAACTTGCAATCTGCACTATGGAAGAAGTATTCATATGGATAAGCACTTGTATCTTTCACGGCACACAGAGACTACATGCTGTGGGAATTCGGAGAAGGCAAAGTTTAGTGTGGGCCAGTATGACCAGGGTAGACTTCCAAGCATAGGGGGAATCCAAGTAGGGACTTAAAGTAGGATTTGTGTAACCAAATAGAAGTGCCAAGTCCCTGCAAGGAGACACAACCATCATCATTATTGTCACCATCATTAACATTCATACGGTATTTTAAGGTTTGCAAAGGGCTTTGGAGACATTATATCATTTGATCCTCACATTAACCCTAAGAGGGGTGGCTAGGTAGCAAAGTGAATGGAGCACTGGCCCTGGAGTCAGGAGGACCTGAGTTCAAATCGGGCCTCAGACACTGAACATAAAACTAGCTGTGTGACCTTGGGCAAGTCACTTAAGCCCAATTGCCCTACCTTCCCCTCTCCAAAAAGGTAAAAAACAAAAACAACAAAAAAAATAACCCAAAGAGCTAGGTTATATTATCTTTATTTTATGGATGACAGACAGTGACTAGCCCAGGGTCACACAGTAAAAGTCTGAGGCAGGATTTGAACTGGATTCCAAGTCCTGTAGTCTATTCACTCTTCCACCTAGTTAATGACAAATGACTAATTAATAATTAGTTAATTAATAATAGCTAACATTTATATAGAACTTACTATGTGCTAGGCATCATACTTTTGTTTTTGGTCAGTCATTTCAGTAGTATCCAACTCCTATGGCCCCATTTGGGCTTTTCTTGCAAAGATACCAGAGTAGTTTGCCCTATCCTTCTCCAGCTTATTTTACAGATGAGGAAACTGAGGCAAACAGGGTTAAGTGATTTGCCCAGGGTCACACATCTAGTGACCCTGGAATGGAAACAGCAGTCTGAGTGTCTGAAGTTAGATTTGAACTCAGGAAGATGAATCTTCCTGACTCCAGGTTTGGCACTCTATCCCCTGTGCCACATAACTCCACTCAGCATGATGCTTAGTGATTGGCAATAATTATCTCATTTGAGTCTCACAAAACAACCCTGGGATGTAAATGTCACTATAATCCCTATTTTTATAGATGAGGAAAATGAGGCAAAAAGAGGTTAAGTTACTTGTCCAGTGACACACCTCTTAAATGTCAGGCTAGATTTGACTTCCTTACTCCAGGACTAACTACTGTGCCACCTCGCTGTCTCTGATCATCATCAAAAGAATTTGTACTTGAAACAACCCCGCAACTCCTCTGACCTAGGATCCTGTCTTTACTGGAGGCTCTGAAGTATGGCTTAGGTGAGGAGGAGTGTGGTCTCCCTTCTGGTGCCCCCTCACAGTTCAGGCATCAGACTTTGAGAAAGACATGGAGAAATTAAAGAGTGACCAGAATGGTGGAGGATATAATGAGATCAAAAGTCTTACTCCTTTGCACTTAATCGCATCAATGGTATATAAATAGCATGATAGAGTAGAAAGAGGCTGCAGAGGTGATCTTATCCAATCTTTTCATTTTACAGATGAGGAAACTGAGACCTCAAAAGGTCAAGTGGCTTGCCCAAAGATACACAGCGAGTATATGGCAGAACTATCATTTCAGCCTATGACTCCAGATTCAATTCACCAATGTCAGAGTTGAGGAGGCAAGGCATGAAAATGAAAGAACAAAATATTTCTTTTTTTTTTAATAGTTTTTAAATTTTTTTCCAATTATACGTAAAGACAATTTTAACATTCATTTTTCAAAAAGCTTGTGTTACAAAGTTCCTCCCTCCCCTCCCCCTTTCTAAAACAGTAAACAATTTGATATAGGTTATACATGTGCAATCATGTAAAACATAGTTCCATACTAGTCAAAACAAAAGATTTCTAAATCATGAATGTAGGAAGACTAGAAACCAATACCAGTGGTTTTAAACTTCGTTTGATCTTTTTTAATCAACAAAATTAATTTTCTCCCCTACCTCCCTAACTCCATCTTTGCAATTTATCTTGATGTAAGGTGTGAGATGTTGATCCATACCTACTTTATAGGACTGCTTTCCATTTTCACAGCAATGTTGTAAAATGAGTTCTTCAATCATTAGCTTGGGTCTTTAGGTTTATCAAACAGTAAGATACTACATTCATTTGTTTCTCTGCTTTGTGAAGTTAATCTGTTCCAGTGATCTACCTTTTTTTTAAAACAGGGATCATACAGTATTGATAACTGTTGCATCATAGCATATGTAAGAGTAGTGGTATTAATGGACATCTTTGTTTTATCCCTAATCTTATTGGAAAAGTCTCTTGTTTATTGTCATTATATTCAATGTTGGCTCTTGATTTTAGATACATACTACTCATCATATTAAAGCAACAGTCATTAATTCCTACATTTTCTAATGTTTTAAGAATGGATGTCACATACTGTCAAAAGCTCTTTCTGAATTATATGACTTTTGTCTTTCTTGTTATTAATATGGTCTATTATGCTGGCAATTTTTTGAATATTGCACCAAACCTGAATTCCTAGCATAAATCCAACAAGGTAATCATGTAAAGGGCATGAAGGTGGCACAATGGATAGGATGGCGGGGCTGGAGTAAGGAAGATTCATCTTCCTGAGTTCAAATCTGGCCTTACTAGTTTACTAGCTAAGTGATCCTGAGCAAATCACTTAATTCTGTTTGCCTCAGTTTCCTCATCTGTAAAATGAGTTGCAGAATTAAATGACAAACACTTCAATATCTTTGCCAAGAAAACCCCAAAGTGGGTCACAATGAGTCAGACATGACTGAAGTGATTGAACAAAAACAATGTATATTTTTTCGTGATATGTTCATTTAGTCTCCATGCTAATATTTCATTTAAAATTTTTGCATTAAGGTTAATCAGGGATATTGGTTTATAATTTCCTTTCTCTGTTTTAACTATCCCTGATTTAGATAACAAGATATTATTTATAGCAGAGAAGGCATTTGATAGTTCCCTTTCTTTTCCTATTTTCCCCAAACAGCTTATGCAATATTGGAATTAATTATTTTTTAAATATTATAAAAATTTGCTTGTGAAGCTATTTGGTCCTGGGATTCATTTTTCTTTGGGGGCTTATTTATAGTTTGTTCAAGAATTTTTTTTCCCTGAGATTGGGTTTTTTTAATGCTCTATTTGTTTTCTTGGTAAGCTAGATATTTTATATATTTTTATAAATATTTATCCATTTCTATAATTTTTCTGTTTTATGGAATATAATTGGATAAAATAGTTTCTAATAGTCTATTGTTGTAAATTATTTTCATTCTAACACCCAGTAATTTGGTTTTATTTCTTTTTAAAATCCAATTATCTAATGGATTATCTATTTTAATGTTGCTTCTCCCTTCAAGAAAAGCCTAGCTTTTACTTTTATTTGCTAATTCAATTTTCCTTTTGCTTTTAATTTTGTTACTCTCACCTTTGCTTTTCAGAATTTCAATTTTGGGGATTAACTGGGTTTCAAAATTTGTTGCTTCTCTAGGGATTTTTTTTTAGTAGTATGCCCAACAAGTGATCTGTTCTTCCCCTTTTTTTATTGATTAAAATTTTTAGGGATTAAATTTTTCCCATAAGTACTTCTTTGGCTGCAACCCAAAACTTCTATGTGTTGCTTCATTGCTATCATTATCTCTGATGAAATTATCAATTGTTTCTTTAATTTGTTCTTGGACCCACTGATTCTTTAGGATTAAGTTATTTAGACTCCAGTTAGTCCTTTAATTAATATAATTTCCCGGATTATAGTCTTCAAAAGATGTTTTTAATATTTCCACATTTTGACATTTGTTTTTAAGGTTTTTATTGCCTAATACATGGCCAATTTTTATAAAGGTGCCATGAACACATAAGAAAGCTGCTTCAATTCAGTAGTCTCTAGAGGTCAAGCATATATAACTTTGCTAAAAATTCTATTCAAGTCCTTCACTTTCTTTTTTTTTCTTTTGCTTTCTTTATGACTATATTAAAGTCTATCACTATAATAGTTTTACTGCCTACTTTCCCAATAAGTGATTTCTTTAAGTCTTTAGATACTGTCATTCTGTACATATATGCTAAGTAGTGGTATTATATCATCTGATAGTGGTACTTTTCAGAATAGTGCTTCTCTGTTTATTTCTTTTAATCATTTATGTTTGCTATTGTCTTGTTTGAGATCATGATTGCTCCTTTCTGCTTTTGTTAGTTCATTTGAACCATAAAAAATTTTATTCCATACCATTACTTTAATTTTATGTGAATATTTATGTTTCAAGTGTGTTTCTTCTCAGCAACATATTGTTGAATTCTTCTTTCTAATTCCTCTTTCTATCTTCTTCCATTTTATGGGTAAATTCATTCATTCTCATTCTTAATTGTGATTGCTTATTGCACATTTCCCTCTATCCTGTTTCCTTATATATTTTCCTCTCTTTACTTCCATCACGTCTTAACAAGGAATAAGAGGATAATGAATAAGGAAAAGTTTGCCCAGCTTCAGTATTCTAATGCTTGATACAATCCACTTCTGCTGCTCTGCCTCCCTCCTCCTTCCTTGTCTGTAGCTTAGTCAAAGGTTTTTAACTTTGTTTTTTTTTTCTTTTTTATGATTCAATTGTTCTTACAGTCTTTTTATTTCTTTAATTAAAATTTTTTCCTTTATTTTTTAATTTT
This sequence comes from Pseudochirops cupreus, assembly GCA_028627135.1. Classification (NCBI taxonomy): domain Eukaryota; kingdom Metazoa; phylum Chordata; class Mammalia; order Diprotodontia; family Pseudocheiridae; genus Pseudochirops; species Pseudochirops cupreus. The sequence goes on from CM053581.1 coordinate 220,516,887, forward strand.
GAGTTATAGAATCTCTCCCTCCCTTCTACCCTTCATAAGGAGGCAAGCAATATGATATCAAGTATGCATGTGAAATCATGCAAAACATATTTCCTTGTTAGTCATAAAGTAAATAAATAAAGTGAGAAAATTTATACTTCAATTTTCACTCAGTATTCTCTCTGGAGGTAGATAATATTTTTCATCATGACTCCTTTGGAAATGACTTGAATCACTGTATTGATCAAAGTAGACTAGTCTTTCACTTTCACAGTTGAACATCATTACATTCCTATTTACTGTGCACAATGATCTCCCAGGTTTTCTCACTTCACTTCGCATCAGTTCATACAGGTCTACTAATGTTTTTCTGAAACCACCCCCTCATCATTTCTTATACCTCAATAATACTCCACAATGATCTGCCACATTCTATTCAGTCATTCTCCAACTGATAATCATCCCCTCAAATTCCAGTTCTTTGCCACCATTCCAAGACATGCTCAAAATATCTTTGTACATATAGGCCCCTGTGCTTCTTCTTGGGTACAGAACTACTGGTGGTATTATTGAATTAAAGGACATGCACAACTATATAGCTCCCTGAGCATAGTTCCAAATTGTTCTCTGGAGTTGCTGGACAAGTTCACCATTCCACCAATAGTTCATTAATATACTTATTTTACCCCATCCCCTCCAGCATTTGTCATTTCTGATAAGTGTGAAGTGTTACCTCAAAGTTGCTTCCAAATTGCCTCTCTCCAATCAGTAGTGATTTAGAGCATTATTTCACATGACTATAAACAGCTTTGATTTACTCCTTTAAAAATGTGGATAGCATTTTTCATCATGAGTCCTTTGGGATTGTCTTGGATCATTGTATTGCTGAGAATAGTGAAGTCATTCACAGTTCTTCATAGTACAACATTACTGTTACTGTGTAATGTTCTCCTGGTTCTCCTCACTTCACTTTGTATCAGTTCATGTACTTCTTTCCAGGTTTTTCTGAAACCATCCCTTCATCATTTCTTATACCACAATAGTATTCTATCACAGCTGTATACCACAGCTTGTTCAGCTATTCCTCAATTGATGGACATCCCCTCAAATTCTAACTCTTAGCCACTACAAAAAGAACTGCTATAAATATTTTATACATATAGGTCCTTGTCCTTTTCCCTTTTATTTGAGATCTTTGGGGTACAGACCTGGTACTACTGAGTCAAAGGGTATGCATAGTTTTATAGCTCCTTTGGCATAATGCTAAATTATTTGCTAGAATGGTTGGACCAGTTCACTACTCCTCCAACAAATTATTAGTGGAATTATTTCCCCAGATCCCTTCCAGTTTTATTGTGAGAATCAAAAGAGATAATTTTGTAAAATGCTTCATACTTTGCCTGTCACATAGTAGGCACTCTGTAAACTTTATTTCTTTCCCTCCCTTCCCACTACCCTTAAAAGGGTTTCATATTTAATTGATATTATATTAAGAGATGATGAACATACCACCATATAACTATTCCTTCTTCCTCCTTTATCATAAAAAAGAGAAAAAAACAAATCAGAAAGAAAATAGCAGTGAAGTTTTAGCTGGCCAGGAATGCCATAAAGATGAATAAAGTCTGTTCCTTCCAGAATAAATAGATGATCTGTGGGTATGGTAAAGAGGAGTTTCTAGAATCACATTTAGCAAGGCAGAATATACTTACTATGAGAGGTACATGGGAACAGAGACCTACTGAGGGAACAAAAAATTCACATCTTCCATTTTGCACTAATTTGGGGCATTTGATTACTGAATAGAATGGCAGGCAGAAACTCAGAATCACCCAAGGAGATTAAGTGACTTGCTTAAACTCAAACAGTAATTATCAGAGGTGGGCTATGAACTTAGGTCTTTTGACATATATAGTCTAAGTTATTTATTAAGTTCCCTGCACATCGAATCCTTCTCTTCACAATTCTTTACTCCTCATTCTTTAGAATTTCCTATCCCTTTTAAGCTGCCTTCCTTTGTAGAATTCTAGTTTATGAGACTCTTACTATATTTCCTTGGGATCCTTAGAAATCTGCTCTTCTAAAAAGAGTAGGTTTGATTCTCATCTTTACCTCAGTGACAAACCTAAGAGGAAATGCTCATTTCCCCTAAAGATCGCCATTATAGTCACAGTAGAAAACCATTTTATCACTATTGGTAAGAATTGGATCCAGAAGAAAATTCCACTTTTTGATTACTTTAGAAGGATGAAATTATCACCAGGGCAAATCAAGAACTGATTTGCTTTTGTTAAAAAGAGAACTCTAGTGCATGTCTGAAGACTTGAAGTCTCACATCACTACTACATCATGTCTCTATGTTAAGCTTGTGATCTGTTTTCCAGATTCTTCATCTGTTTCCTTTTTTTCCAAATCATCTGCAGTATATTTAGAGACCAAACTGCTTCTTGTTCTGACTCCATTCATTCATTCATTCATTCAACAAGCATTTATTAAGTTCTTATTATATGCCAAATGCTACAATACAAATATTTACCTAAATGCATTCCACTGTGCTATCTGCATCTGGCTCCTGGGTTTTTTTATGTGACAACATCTTCATAATATAGATGCTACACTCCCCTTTATCTATTTGATTTCTTTTAAATAAGGTTTTAATCAGCCAACAAGCATTTATTATGTATCTACTATGTTCCAGGCACTATGATAGGTTTTGGGAATATGGGAGAGACAACCTCTACATATACAAAATAAATACAAGGTAATTTTGGGGAACTAGCAGATGTGTGGATCTGGAAAAGCATCTTGGAGGACATGGTGCTTGATCTGAGTCTTGTAGGAATCTAGAGATTCTAAGAGATTAAAGTGAAAAAGAAATGTATTTTGGGCATGGGGGTGGAATGGAAAGAGGCAACTAGTACAAAGTCAGAGATAGGAGATTAAATGTCTTATGTAAAGAACAGTAAGAAGGCCAGGTTGGCTGTAATGTAGTGTGTGTGAAGAAGAAGAATGCGTAATAAAACTGAACGCATAGATTGGAATTAGGTCATGAAAGCCTTTAGATACCAAACAGAGCAGTTCATATTTGACCCTAGAAGTAACAGAGAGCCTTGGGAGTTTATCAAGTACAGACGTAGTTTAGAAAAAGGATTTCAGAAGCTTTGTGGAAGGATGTATTGGCATAAGAGAGACATGAAGATGGGAGACCAATTGGGAATCTATGGCAATACCTACAGTCCAAGCAATAGGTGAAGAAGATTTGAATCTGAACAATGACCTTGGGAATGGAGAAAAGGGGAGGGTTGTAAGCAATATTATAGAGGTAGAAATTATGATCTCTGACAACCGAGTGAATATGTGGGGTCAGTGAAGGAGAAGACAAGGGTGACACAGGGGATTTAGGTGACTGGAAAGATGGCAGTACCTCTGACAGAAATAGGGAAGTTTAGAAGAGGGGAGGATTTGGGGAGGAGAGATAATAAGCTTTGTTTTGCACATGTTGAGTTTGAGATGCCTATGGATGTCCAGTACAAATGAAGATGGTGAACAGAGATTCAATAGAAAGTAAGTAGAGGGGGCGGAGCCAAGATGGCAGCGTAGCAGCAGCAACATATCGCAGGCCTCACATAGCCACCCCAAAATACCCATAAAACAGGACTCTAAACCAGTCCCAGAACTCCAAAACGCACACAAAGATACTTCCCACTAAAGTCAGCTCAGCTATGAGGAACCATATCAGCACTGAGAACCGAAACCAGCCTGCCCTGAAGCCGGGGCTGTGCCCCGGGGGCGACAGGATGGGAGGAGTGGAGGAGCCTCTCAGGTGAGCGGATTAGCAGCAGCTGCGAGTGGGAATTGCGAAAGGGGGAGATAAGCAGTCCGGCGAAAGGCCTCCAGAGCAGAAAAGCAAAAGGCAGAGGTTTTGCACCCACCTCTGCTTTGTAGCTTCCCACCCGCGGCATACAGACAGCAGGGGGACTTAACGATTGTTTTCAGGCCAGTGCTCTCGCGTTGAGCGGCCTGGATCCGGATCGCCATCTTGGGCCTCCATCTTGGAGTCTTTATTATCCAGTCTGCCGGAAGTATTTAGGAAGACTCCCAGCAT
>CM053581.1:220521470-220567860 GCA_028627135.1 Pseudochirops cupreus
AATAGGAAGAAGGGACATGTAATCAGTCTCTCACAATATGCCCACTGTGGAGAGGTTCTGCATAATTACACATGTACAGCCTGTATTTGATTGCTTGTCCTTCCAGTGGGGGTGGGTGCTGGGGGGGGAAGAGAAAGAGTCTGGAATTTAAAGTTCTATAATCAAATGTTAAAAATATATATGTATATATGTATACAATTATTATTATTGTTATTATTAACTACGTCCAACTGGGACTTAAGATACACAGGCATTGTGGTAGGGAGATCCATCCTGCCTTACTGGAAAGTCAGAGGGGAGATGGGGGAGAACATAGGAGAGAATAGATTGGGGGAGAGGTTATACAAGGGGATGACTGTCTTGGGGTGGTAGGTGGGGGAAAGATGGGGAGAAAATTTGTAACTCAAGATCTCGTGGAAATGGATGATGTAAACTAAAATTAATAAAAAAAAAAGCAAAGGATAACAAATGATCAATCCAAATATTGTACTGTTACCAAATAAATATTAAAAGACTTAGAGGAGGGTGGCTAGGTGGCTAGCGAATAGAGCACTGGCCCTAGAGTCAGGAGGACCTGACTTCAAATCTGGCCTCAGATGCTTAACACAAAACTAGCCATGTGACCTTGGGCAAGTCACTTAACCCCAATTGCCCTACCTTCCCTCCTCTACAGAGCAAAATAAATAAATAAATAAATGTTTAAAAAAAAAAAAGACTTAGAGGAATGACTCCAACACATTGTTTGAATCCTATGCAGGGTTCTCAACCTTCTTTATGCTCCAATCCTTTAATACTCGTATGTGAGCATATCTGCATGTGGGCAGACCCACCTGGAGACAGATAGAGGAGCAATGTCTCAGTTCTAAGACCATCATAAACATGTGTTTTCCAGTGGTTTTAGGCGACCCCTGTGAAAGGGTTGTTCGACCCCCAAAAGGGTCGCCACCCACAGGTTGAGAACCACTGCCAGAGGATTTATATTAAAATGTGGGAAAGAGTGTCATGAAATAAGAAGGTTTGGTTTTGGTCAAAATCTGTACCACTAAAAGAAGTATTTACATCAATGAGATGACTAACATTGATTTATTAAAGCATTGAAATGTATCATATTGCTGAATCATAGGTGACAGACAGTCCACTTAAATCCCCATGATCTTTTTCATAATTGCAACTAGTCATATCTTCCCCATCTTTTACTTGCAAAGTTGATTGTTTGAACCTAAGCATGAACTTTCCCATTTATTCTTATACAATTTCATATGATTAAATTTGGCTCAATCTTCTAGCCTACTGAAAACTTTTTGGATCCAGCTTCTGTCATCCATTGTGTTTACTATCTCTTGTAGCTCTGTGTCATTTTTTAAGTTGGTAAACATGCAATCAATGCCTTAATTCAAGTTCTTGTAAAAATGTTAAATAAAAGAAATGAGGTTCCAGAGATTTCTAGGCTACTCTGTTAGTTATCTTTCTCCAAGTTCAATTGGCATTGAGCTTTAAGTGATTATATATGTGTCTGGTCATTTGTATCCACTAGTTGCATTATTATCTAGCCTATATCTCTCCACTTTGTCCACACAGAAAATTTGAGAGGCTTAATTTTTTTTTCATCAAATACTTTGCCCAGTTGTAGGGAGACCTGAGAAAGGATAAGCTGTGATGTGTTTCTAGGAGAAAATGGGACCAAGAAAAATAGGCTTTCAGCCTTCTTTAGTCAACAAAACCATTGATATTTGAATAGAATGGAGAAATGCAATGAGAGGATAGTATAACTACTTCTAAACCATAGTACCTTTCAGCTTTTTCTCCATTTTAGAGAGCAAAGTGATATGGATATTTATCTGAGCCAAGTGTTATGAAATCTAAGAACTAAAGTGAATTTATCTCTACAAGTTGGATGACAGTTATAATGGGATAATTAGAAGAGATAATACAAAAGAAAGAAGTTAAATAGAGTACTGGAAATAAAAGATTCCAACAACAGATGTGAGTTTAGCTTGGCCTCTTTTACCTTCTGGTGCAGCTGGTCTGAGAGAAAGAGAACTTCATAATCATTGACTGAGAAAGTTGACTGAAGAGACCACATGCTAGCTCCATAGGTACTGGATGAGAAGACAAGCTGAGAATAGCTATAAAAAGCTTCTTAGTTATTGACTAAGAAAACCTATAGCCCTTTCATATGGGAAAGAGGCTTACTAATCTACAGCACCTCCAGTAGATAAAAGATAGAGTAGTAAGCAGCCCTGAAGAAAGCATCTCAGATGAAGGGGAAAAAAGAACAAAAGAAAACTTACAAGGAAGCAAAGAAAATATGGACAGCTCTCAACACAACATGTAGTATTTATCATACAGACTTTCTTGAAATGAAAATTTATTGTTACATATTTTGAATCCTCTCTTATGTTCTTCTATGCACATGACACACTTTAAAAAAAAATCCTGAACTTGATAGAAGATTGAACATTTAAGAATTGAGAGAAATATAAGGTACATACCAATGACCAACTACAAGGGACTAAATAAGAATAGAATGTTTACCTTTTGTGTATGGAAAATGTAAAACCTATGTGTAGGGGCAGATCTGAGTATGATATGATTTTAAAAAGTAAAACCATTCAAGAACAGCTAGAAGAGTAATTTTCTTACACAAATGAGGTGTAAGAGGAAAAAACCAATACAGGAGAATAGATGGAGGAGGAAGACTGTTGGTTCTGAAAACCTGCTTTCATCAGGAATGGATTTAAGAGGAGAAAATACATATACATATATGTGTATGGATGTATGAGTGTAAAAGTTTTCTAAATTTAAAAAGAAATTAAGCTCTAAGAGGAGAGGGAAGAGGAGAGAATAAAGGAGGGATCTTTAGAGGACAGCATGAGGCAATAAGTTAAAAGGGGGTTATGGAAGGGTGTTTAGAATTAGAGGAATGAGAGGATAAGGGAGGTATTGCTGGAGTGGGGGGTAGAAGGGCAAGTTAGGTAGAAGTAAAGTAGAGAAGTTAAGAGAAACAGGGAAAAAGATATGCACAAACATAAAAACAAGATTATGAGTAGAATCTCTTGGGAAAGTGTATGTTTATATATCTATGTATGTATATATATACATATATATATATATATATATACATATGTATGTGTATATATGTATACATGTCTGTATATATCAATACCTATATATAAATATATCCATGCCCAATTCTAGCCTTCAGGTGGAGGATAGGGGAGAGGAGGGGGTGGGGAACAAAATAAAAAGTGTACAGCAGAGAACAAAAGAAAATCTACAAGGACGCAAAGAAAAATGGACAGCTTTCAACATAACACACAGTATTTACTATATAAGCTTTCTTGAAATGATAAGTTATTGCTATACATTTTGAATCCTCTCCGATGTTCTGCTGTGCACCTGACATGTTTTTTTAATTTTGTATTTATAAATATATTTTATTTTATATTTAAGTTTACAATGCTTCTTTTTCTTTTCCTATTACATATTTAAGTTTTAGTATTTGTCTAAAATTTAAAAAAATTTAAAAAGAAAGCATCTCAGAGGAAGATTTTTACTGATACACTGTAGAAAGCTAAAAGAGTAGGCTGAAATGCTGCATGTGGGGCATAACCTAGTGTTCAGTTCTCACCATCATCACCCTGGAAGACACAAGTGGCCAGTTTTTTGGATGTGGAAGCTTTAAGTTACGTGTGTGTGCTTGCCCTGTGAGAGATCCCAATGGATGGAGAAGGAAAATTTGCACGAGGAGAGGATCCCAACCCACACCATCCTCTGAGAACAATATCCTTTGCCTACAACCCCTGGGAATATCCTCAAGACCGAAAATAAACTAATGGATGGAAAATATTTCACCTTCCAGATCTGAAGTTGCCCCTTTGATGAGCTGCTCCAGGAGCTGAATGAAGCCTTGGAGTTGAAAGATGCTCACAGAGGGAAAGAACCTGAGGAGAACTGCCCATGCCTCATCCAATGAAAGTATAAGGGAGGAGATTCCACTTCCTGTCAAGGTAAACAACTTTTCGTGAGAGTGAAGTGCCTGACTCCTAGTGATATAACCACTCCTATCCCTAGGCCCTTTATTTCTTATTTCCCACATACATCTCCTCTCCTCAAATTCTCACTTTTGAAAATTTCCAAAATCCAATGCTCCCCCTCTTCCAAAGCAATGAGTGGCCTTGCCATTCTACCATACTGGCTTTCTTTAAGATAAAAGGCTGTACTTAAGAGTTATGACAGTTTCTTGGAACTGTTACTGTGAGGTATTTTTGCCAATTTGGAAAATGTGCACATTCATGTAGGTGCGCCAGGTAAGGTGGGGGAGGGGCACAAAAGAATGTCAAGAAAATTGCTGGTGATATGAATACTTGTTGACTGATACCTCCAATAGGATCAGCTTATGGGGTGGAGTTTTTCCCAGTCAACTGTAAATGTCTCCTCCCCACCTAACCTTAAATAGTATAGAACCTGGGCAAGTACTGTCATCTCTCCCATTTAGCAAAAGTATTGTTTCCTCCTCCCTAGGATTTAGTCTCTGTGAAAAAGAGCAAGGAAATAGAATGTGCTTCTACCAAAATATGTTTTGACCTGTCTGGCCCAGGGATCCATGAGCTGGAGTTCACAGATACTTTTCACTAGCTTCTAACTGAAATTTTAGAGTCCCTTCAATTATGAATGGAGGCAACAAATATTTTGCAAAGGAATCCATAAGTTTCACCAGACTGCCAAAGGCGGTTGACATAAAAATGGTTAAGAGCCCCAGCTCTAGCCCCAAATTCTCAGGAACACACTAGTAATACAAAGTGAGGTGAACCAGTATTTTCCCTTCCCCTATCCTGTGGTCTCCTCCTTCTTCATTCCATCCCACAAACTTTTATCCTCTTTTTTTGTATCTTTTGATCATTTTTATGAAGATGTCCTATTTTCTAATAAAGAGTTAATAATAAAAAAAAAAAATGACCCCCACGGTTCCGCTTCAAGTCCAGCAAATTGGCAAAGATGGTAAAAGATGGTTGTGGAAAGATGTGCATAATAATGAATTGTTGGAGGAGCTTTGAATTAGTACAATTATTTTGGAAAACAATTTGGAATTATACAAGTAAGTTGACTATAATGTCCACACACTTTGATCTAGAGATTCTACAGCTCAGGTTATACCCTAAGGAGGACGTCATAAAAAAAAAAAACTATGTAAAGGGAAATGTTAATAGCAGGATTTTTTATGGCAGCAAAGAACTGAAAATAGAGTAAATGTATGTCATTTGGAAAAGGGCTGAATAAATTAGAGGACATGAGTTTAATGAATCTTACTGTGCTATAAGAAACAATATAATGAATCTGGAGCAGATTGGAAAGATATATGAAATGATTCACAATGAAATAAGCAAAAAAAATAACTAACAATGTGAATGGAAAGAAAAAGTCACAAAACATTTTCAAAACTGGAAAGAGATACCAGAAGAAAACTTCCCCCATTCCTTTGCACACTTGGGATATCCACAAATATAGAATGCTGTATATATTCATTTTTAAAATGTGTTAATTTATTATTATAATTATGTATTGTTAAATATATAAATGAATAATTAATATTAATAAAATTATTCATTTTTCTTCTTTCTTTTTAAAAATCTGTTATAAAGAATGGCCTTCTGGGATCCAATGGGGAGCAGGATATAGGTGGAAATTTAGGCACTATAAAATCAAAACAAATCAATAATATTTATTTGAAAAAAATAATACATTTTAGAGTTTTGTCATGAATTGAAGTCAACTTCGTTGGTCTTTATCTTATAGTCTTCATGATCTTCCTTTAAGGAAAATGAAAAAATATTTTCCCTAAGCCTGACAATGCCTTTCCCATTTTTCATGGTCTTTCAAAGTCTGAAAGATAGTGGCTCTGCAATCACATGTGTCAGTTTTGTCAACCCAAGAATTCAGTTTGTCTGGAATTTGCCATGACTTGAACTCAGGGTATCTCCTTACTTATGGAGAGTTTCAACTCTATTAGCCATTTCCATATCATCCTATCCAGTCCAAAGAGCATTGTTTTTGAGAAAACAGAAGCAAAATGAGACCTAATCTTTCTGTCTTTTCTGTTGTATATTATCATTATTCCATCCACCTTGAGGAATGTTCCTAACCTTTCTTTGATCTTTCTCTTTCTGCCAATATGGCAGTAAATGTCAGACCTTTTTGTTGCCCATACTTTTCCTCCAGCTTCAGCTCATTTTGAGCTTTAGCATTTCTTAACATCGTACAGTAAGTACTGCATGTATTTATGAATTCATCTCCTTTGCTTGCCCTTGCTTCCAACTTTTCTTCATGACTTAAAAAAAAAATCTACACCAGTGAGTTTCTTGTGCATCCACAGAGGTCTCTTTTTTACATTTCCCCTTACCAACCTCATCAGAATTGTTTCTGTTTGCATCTTCAGGATATGATTCTTGAGAGTTTTCCTTTGCTTCTGTGCTGTTGAGTTTTAGATCATAGGTTGCTATTTTTTTTCTGTAAAACATTCAATCTCTTCTCTCTCCAAATTTAAGTTGCATGTGAAACTATTGTCAGATTTTATTTCCTTCTCTATAATAAATTCCAAGATAGAGTAGTCATTTCTCTCCAAGGTTCCTATCATTTCTACTTCAGCAACCAGTTCTTCTTTATTGGTTGTAATCAGGTGCAGAATAGTAGTTTCCTTTTTCAAAACAATTATTGTTTCATTGTTTGAAAAAATAAAAATTGCCAATAAGGCAAGCTATGACTTTATTAATTGCTCTGCTATTATCAGAGAATATACTCCATTAAACATCTGGATAATTGAAGTCTTTCATCACTGCTATGGCAAGTCTTCATGCCAGACTAATGATCTATTTCCTGAATTCTTCATCTGTTTCCTCCTTGTGTTCAGGTGATCTACAGTGTACTACTCTACTATGACATCATTACTGTTTCTCCTTCCACTGATTTTTACTCAAATACCCTCAATCCCCATTCTTCCTAAATTTCCTCACATTAGTGTGGTTTTTAACATATAAAGTCTTTATATCCTTTTTCCCTTTTATTTAGTCGATTTTTTTTTAATGAGGTATCCTCTTCTAGAGTCATATACCCCTTCACATTTCACTCCCTATTAAGTCTCAATGATACTTATAAGGTCAAATTTGCTTCCTTGAATTATAATCTCAAGTTTACCTTTTTGCTTTATGCATTTGTGTATAGACATTTGACATTACAGGTTTTGTTACTAATTTCTCTTGGATTTTGTCTTCTGTGAATTTCTGAGTGGCTCTTTCTATATTATGGTATATAGTGTGCATTAAAAATTTGGACAATTGTATATGATCCCAAGTTAAAGACTCAATTTTATGGGATTCCGGATAAGTGCTACATATTAATAGTTGACAGGAAAGGATGGGTGTGGTGATTCATGGGCACAATCTCTTCTGTGGGGGAGATTAAGGCTAGAGGTTGCTTGAGCTCAGGAATTATGAGCTTGAGTTAAGCTGATCTGAAGTCTACACTGAATCTGGCATGAATATGATGAGCTCCTAGGAGTTGATGATAGAGAGGAAACTAGGCTGCCTAAGGAAGGGCCAGCTGGCCCAGGTCAGAAAAGGAGAAGGTCAAAGCTCTTATGTTGATTAGTAATGAGAGCGGGCCTAAGAGAGCCTTTGGTACTTCCAGTCTGGGTGAGATAGTGATATTGAGTGTGTGTATGTGTGTGTGTGTGTGTGAGAGAGAGAGAGAGAGAAAGAGAGAGGAAGGGAGGGAGAGAGGGAGAGGAAGAGGGAGAGGGAGAGGGAAGAGATCACTATAGGAGGTTGTGTGTAAACCTGAAAGTTGACATAAATTAAAGGCCAATTTTATCGATAAAAGATTTCCTCTGTCGTGTGTAATGAGCAACACAAGTAGGTCCCCTCCTCAAATCATCTCTTCCCCCTCCCTCATTATGCCTCTCTCGACACAGTACTTAAAATGTCATCATTAGAGGTGCAGTTCTTGGTGAGTCCTTTTGCTCTTAAAGAATTCAGACTCCTTGGCCCTTCTGTTCTCTTCCCTGGGTTACCCACCACCACCACTCTATTCCTTCTGATCCCCTGAAAATTGCAGAAAGAAGATAAAAAAAACTATGATAATGGGGCCTATACAAGTTCATGCTATCTTATCTCAACCAAGTGTTCCTTGCTGCATAGAAATTCTTTTACTAATCTCTGACTATCGTAAAACCCAGTTTCTGTTCTAAACTTCCTGTTTCCTCAAATCCACAATGCTAGCCCTGTTCTGTTTATGTTTTCAAGTGCCCTTACTTACAACTTTTTTGGGAAAATCGAAATTATCTGTTGGGTAAAGTTGAGAGAGTCTCCAGGAAATTCCAGTAGGCATCTGTATGGGAAGAGCTCAATGTCTACAATGAGTGTGGTCATACAAAATACAGTCAATGGGTGTATTTGTGACGAGTGTGGAATGATTATTCACTTAGTGAAGTAGAACTCTGTGTGGTTTTGTGGGAGGTGGGGTGTGAGGAGGGGGTAGTGGGGGGGGGGAGGCAGGGCCATGGTGTGTGTATATTGCAATAAGCCAAGATAGAGATGATGAGGGTATAAACTAGGATAGAGGCTATTTAAGCAGAGACGGGAAGGTAAATGTGAGGAATGTTGCAGAAGCAGAATAGATAAAACTTGATAACTCATTAGATGTGGGATTTGAGGGAGAGAGAAAACTCAATTCAATTCAGTAAGTATTTATTAAGTCCCTTCTTTGTGCTAGGCACTGGAGATGCAAAAAAAAAAATTGTCCTTGCCCTCAAGGAACTTACATTTCATTGAGAAAAGACAGCATGTACACGGATAAAATAAATACAAAATTTAATTTGGGATGAGGGTGAACACAAACATCTATGAGGTCATGAAAGATCTCGTGGAGGTTGTGGCTTTTAAGCCTACATTTAATGGAGGTAAGTATCTCAAGAGGTAAAGAGGGAGAGGATTCCAAACAAAGGTGAGTGGGGAGGGGATGGGAATGTTGGGGAGGAAGAGTAGTTAGTCTTTCTAGACCAAAGCTCTATGGGTATCAATTCATGCAGAGATTAGAGTGATTAGAGGTTCATCTCCTGAAGGCTTCATATCTGTGGCCATGATCTTTGTTGTGGTCAAGTTCAAAGAGAGGGACAATGTCTCTAGCTTTTGTCCCAGGGTGGCTCCAAGGATCTGAACCTGGGTGACTTAAAAGTATAATGGTGCTATGAACAGAAATAGGAAAATTTGGAGGAGGGATGGGCTTTGGGGAAATAAAATTGTTTAGGATCCAGGAGATTTGGAGATTTATGTGATATCTAGAAGTACCTCTAGTAATAGCCCCTTCCTTGGGATTTTGGAGGTCAGTGGATTCTGATGCTTAACAGAGAGTAAGGCCTGATAAGGATCAGGATACGAGATCTGACTCTGGTCATGAGAAGAGTGAAGAAGGGACAAAGGTATGCTAAAGAAGGGGGTACAAGATATCAGAGATGAGGCAGAATTTCCTGGATGCCCAATCCTATGAAAAGTTGGGAAGGAATAAGACAGAAGGAGCAAAGGACCCATGTTGGAAATTAGGAGGAAGTCATCAGTTTTAATCCTCATAGATTTAAAAAATTCCTTGTATTTTAAAAATAGTCCCTTATACTCTCCACTCTCACTCTCAGCCTGCAAACTAGGTCATGGGAATAATATAAAACCCAGGAAAAATAGGGGTTAAAGGTGGGGAGAGAGGCCCCATCTCAGTACTCTGAGTGACACAATTGCATATGGAAGCCTTATGGTTCCTCTGGGACCCTGACGTGACATCTCATGAAAAGTTCTGCCTTTGAGACTCCAAAGGAAAGACAAATTCATCTCTCTAACATGTCATTCCCCTGACAAGGGACCCTTCCCTTTTATGCAAATGTTAGTGAGCCAAGTGGCAGATCCAAAAACTTGATTGGCTCAGCCACTGGGACTCTTTAATCATGTCATGTGAGGAGTGTTGATCAAATCCAAAGTGGGATTTGTTCCTTTAGAAGAACATCTGTCCCCTGGAACCTTCCAGAGCCCCCCATTCTACTATAACCTGTTCCCTTGCAGGCTGGGTTCTCCAGCAGGCCCGTAATATATTCAAGCAGTTATACCATATGCACTGGAATCCCTGGGTATTCAAGTGTTGATCCAAGCTTAGTGCTGATGTTGTAGCTAGAACAGCCCCCACTTGCTAGGTATTGTGTTGTTAATACAGCTTCACATTCGGCTCACATTCCAAGAATTAGCAGTGAAAATGATTCTCCCCTGGGTGCTAGACTTTGCCTGTCTCTGAACCTTCACTCATGCTAAATTCCTAGTACAGCTTCCTGGCTATCTCCTTCATGCTAAAGCAAATCTTTCCCATATTTTAGAAACTCTCTCTTCTACCCTTATCTTTGGGAAAGTCTCTAGGAGTGGGGAACCTGCAGCCTTAAGGCCACATGTGCCCCTCTAGATCCTTGAGGGCAACCCTTTGACTGAATCCAAACTTCATAGAACAAATCCCCTTAATAAAAGGATGTGTTCTGTGAAACTTGGACTCAGTCAAAAGGCTGCACCTAAGGATCTAGAAGGCCACATGTGGGCTGGAGGGACAGGCTCCCCACCCGTGAAGATCCCCAGCATGCTATAATGAAATGAACATTGGACTCTCTCCCTCCCTCATTCTCCCTCTTCATCTCTATCTCTCTGTCTCTCTGTCTCTCTCCCACCCCCATCCCCTCCACTCCCTCTCTTCTCCTCTCTCTGTTCTAATCCATTTGGAATGTCAGAAAAGTTCAGATTCAGAATCAACACCTCAGGATTGAAGGCCATGTGGTTCAGCCTGCGCCTGAACAGAAATCCCCCATTATAGCATCCCTGCTGGGTCCAACCATTCTAGAGAACAGCTTGGAACTATGCCCAAAGGACTATACAACTGCATACGCTTTGACCTAGCATTACCACTACTTGGTCTGTATCCCCAAGAGATCAAAGGAAAAGGAAAGGGACATTTTTGAGAAAACTTTGTAGCAGCTCCTTTTGTAGTGACAAAGATGCTGAACAGGTTGTGGTAATATTGTAACAGGGACCAACTCTGAAAGACTTAGCTACTCTAATCAATACAATGATCCATGACAGACAATTCCAAAAGACTTGTGAGGAAAATGCTACCCACCTCCAGAGGAAGAAAAGATGGACTTAAAGTACAAATTGAAACATATTTTTTTCACTTATTTTTTCTTGCTTTTCTTTTCCAACATGGTTAACAGGGAAATATGTTTTGCATGACTTCATATGTATAATTGATCTCATATTCCTTACCTTCTCAGTGGCTGGCGGAGGGGCTGGAGGGAGGAGAGTCTTGGGAACTCAAATTT
The DNA here is from genome assembly GCA_028627135.1 of Pseudochirops cupreus. Classification (NCBI taxonomy): domain Eukaryota; kingdom Metazoa; phylum Chordata; class Mammalia; order Diprotodontia; family Pseudocheiridae; genus Pseudochirops; species Pseudochirops cupreus. The sequence goes on from CM053581.1 coordinate 220,532,863, forward strand.
TTTTTAAATGAATGTTAAATAAAATATAAAAATCCTTGCACTTGAGCTAAATTCAGTACATGCTTATGCTTATGTCCCTCTAGTCCCACCTTCCCGAAGGGTCTTATCTTGACAGGTAATAGAACACAGGGGAAGACCACAAGTTGGGCAGAAGAGGTGAATTCAAGTCAAGACTCTGATCTTTAGTACATGTGTTATCCTGAGTATGTCACCTTGCTGAACCTCAGTTTCCTCATCAGGCCAGCTATGGTTTATGTATACATAATCCTCCCCAAACACCTTGCTCTTACTTTAGGAGAAAAAGCCAAATCAATACTACTATTACTACTGAGAAGGACCTTATGATCAACTACCCATTCCTCCATTCATAATCCCTGTGACTGCTGGACCAGACCTTGCAAGATAGCATGGTGCTGTGACATGGGAGTCAAAGGAACTTAATTTGAATCCTGTTTCTACAATTTTCCATCTATGTGACATTAGGCAATTGACTCAACCACTCTGGGCCTCAGTTTCCTCATCTGTAAAGATGAGGGGACTGGAGGGGATAATCTCTAAATTCCCTTCCAGCTTTAAATCCTCTCTCTAGTAACTAACTCTTCCACAGCACCTACTATGTGCCAGGCACTGTGCTGAGCACTTTTTACAAATGTTATCTTACTTGAGCCTCACAACAACCTGGGAGATAGGTGCTATTATTAACTCCATTTTTCTAATGAGGAAACTGAGGCAAACAGAGGGTAAGTGGCTTGCCTAGAGTCACACAGCTAGTAAGTATATGATGTTCAATTTGAACTCAGGTCTTCCTGACTCCAGGGGTTCTATTCACTGCACCATCAGTTGTCCCATTACTCTTCTGTCTATGCTGTATTACCCAATTGAAAAGTGAGCTCCTGGAGGCCAGGAACTTTCCTACTTTTGTAATTGTATCCTCAGGATCTTACAGAATATATGACACATAGTAGGTACTTAATTAATGTCAGCTAATTGGGTGATCTATAAAATGTAGATGAAGATGAGAAGGAGGAGAATACATATACTACCTTACCAGCTTGTGGAGAAAATACTAGCTATTTTCTAGTAATTTCACAACAGGTTTAGTAGCTTTTCACAATCTGGCTCAGCCATGTCCTGTATATTCTCTAGCATTCAGAGGTATTTTTTTTCTGTAATCCCAAAACATTATATTGATACCATTCGAGCCATCTGGAGTTAGGAGCCCATTGATTCTGCCTTTACAGCTGGTCAGCAATGAAGAGTTACCCTTGAATTGGACTGGTTTCCTACTGAATATATCACCATTTGAGTCTCTGCAGCTTCATGGAAAACTGCTGGTGTGGCATTTAAGTAAATGCACTCTTCTTTGTCTGGACTCCAGATGCACAGAGCAGGACTGCTGAGCCCTTCTCAGGCAATCTTTTGATCTTTGCCTGAAAGCAAATACCACAGCTTGTCCCTTATCATGGCAGCCTTTTTCCTGGTCAACCATTTGTCTTAATGGAGCACGTGACAGCCTGAAGAGGACATGCCTGCCCCATGAGAGACTATTTAAAATCTCTGAGACAACTGTCCCCTCCTAGGCTTGCTTTCCACTTCTGTATTAGTTGCACCAAATGTGAAGTTTTGAATAAAATCTAATGAATCAACTTTATCAATCTCCCAACTAGGTTTACCCCACAGATCAACATATGCTAAGTGATGGCTGGCATGGGTACAGACAACATTCTGTGGCTGATTCTGCTTTAATCAAATCCTTCCTCTTTCTCATCTCCACTATCTGAAGAATTTCTACCTATATATTAAATAGCAGCTCAGATGCTACTTCCTTCATGAAGTCCTCTCTGACCACTCCTCCTTCCCTATTAAGAGTAACTGCAGTCACTCTTTTTAACATTATTTTATTTTTTTCCAGTTATATGTAAAGACAGTTTTGAACATTCATTTTTATAAGATTTTGAGTTCCAAATTTTTCTCCCTCTCTCCCCTTCCTCTCCTCCTCCCCAAGACAGTAAGCAATCTGATATAGGTTATACATGTAAAATCATATTAAACATGTTTCATATTAGTCATGTGAAAGAAGAGTCAGAACAAAAGGGGAAAACCATGAGAAAGAAAAAAAAGTGAAAATAATATACTTCAATCTACATTCAGATTCCATAGTTCCTTCTCTGGATGTGAATAGCATTTTCCATCATGAGTCTTTTGGAATTATCTTGGATCATTGTATTGCTGAGAAGAGCTAAGTTGTTCAATGTACAACATTGCTGTTACTTGTGTACAATGTTCTCCTGGTTCTGCTTACTTCACTGTGCATCAGTTCATGTAAGTCTTTCCAGGTTTTTCTGAAATCTACCTGCTTTTCATTTCTTATAACAAAATAGTATTCAATTATAATGATATGCCACAACTTATTCAGCCAGTCCCCAATTGATGGGCATCCCCTTAATTTCCAGTTCTTTGCCACAACAAAAAGAATTTCTATATAGATTTTTGTACATGTAGGTCCTTTTTCCTTTTTTATGATCTCTTTGGGATACAGACCTAGTAGTGGTATTACATCATCAAAGAGTATGGACAGTTTGATTGTACTTTGGGGATAGTTCCAAATTACTCTCCAGAATGGTTGGATCAACTCCACCAAAAATGCATTAATGTCTCAATTTTCCCCATCCTCTAACATTTATCATTTTTCTTTTCTGTCATATTAGCCAATCTGATAGGTGTGAGATGGTACCTCAGAGTTGTTTTAATTTGCATTTTTCTAATCAATAGCGATTTAGAGCATTTTTCATGTGATTATGGATAGCTTTAATTTCTGCATCTGAAAACTGCCTGTTCATATTCTTTGAGCATTTATCAATTGATGCACATCCACTCTTGAACTTATAGCACTTTGTAGATATCTTATTCATTCTCACATTGTGTAGAATTCAAGGAATTGTTTTAGATAAGTAATTTTTGTACACGGCTTTCTGTAAAGCACTGGGAATATCTAAATAGATGTGCTTAAGGAGTTTACAATCTAAGATCCAATTAAGCTTCACTTGGAAGAATGAGTAGGATTTTAACTGGCATAATTGTGGGGAGTAGAGAAGTTCAATCCTAGGGAATGGTGTGGACAAAGAGATAGAGGTGGGAAAAGAAAGGACAAATGTAGGAAATGATGATTGAGCCAGTATGGCCAGAGTGCCCAGTCAAAGAAAGGGGGGGGCGGTATATTGTAAATTATAGATAAAGAGCATTTCTGATGTCAAACCAAGGATGTCCCTGCACGACAAAGCAAAGAATCAATATGTCATCCAAAATGTATTATGGAACCACTGAAGGATTTCAAAGGAAGAAAAAAATGTTTAACTTTTGATTAATGATTATAATTCAAAGGCAAAAAAAAATTAGGAAAAAGAAAACATTTCAATAGGTGTCTCTTCTATACTAAAAATATGACTCTCAGGGGTTCTAACTCCCTGAGATCAAATGAAGTTGTAAAACTGAAGAATGCTGCTACAGGTGCTTGAGGTTAATCATAGGGTGTTCAAGGCAGTTGATATAACTTTATACTTGTCAATTCTTTTTACTGTCAGTCAAAAGGAATGAACTATAGCTGTCAATCATTTCCAGGCAAAAGCCAAACATTTAGCAAGCTTATGATCTAAGATTAAAATGGAGAAAATAATAATAGTTGAAGTGTACAGCCGTTTCACATTTGCAAAGTGTCTTATGTACACTATCTCGGGTAGAATATAAGCTACTTGAGGGCAGGAACCATCTCTCTTTTTTTTAATGTGTCTCCTCACAATGTGTTTCTCCACTTCAATGCCTGGCACATAGCAAACATTTAATAAATTCCTGTTGAATCATTTCATTTGAGTCTCACAGGTATCATTTTTCTCATTTTATTTGTGTGCAAATGGAGACTCATATTGGTAAAATAACTGGCACGACCTTAGTAATTGCTAGTCAGAGTCCAAAGCCAAATCATCGTTCCAAGTCTAGCACTCTTTCTCTCACACCATGCTGCTCCTTAAAGACAAATAATATCCCCCAAGTTGGTTTGGCCATTGTAATGGGACCAAAGAAAAATTAGTGGTTAGATCTGGTGAAGGCTGAAGCTAAAATTTTGAATATTTTTAGTATTATGGAATCACTTGTACACTATCATTTTATTCTATTTTCCCCAAATTTAGGCAATGTCATGACCACTTATTCAAAAGAAAAACAGTACTTGAAATAGGTCTGTTTTCTGCTATAAGAAGCTTTAAATAGGGGGCGGCTAGGTGGTGCAGTGTCCTCTATTGAGCACCAGCCCTGGAGTCAGGAGGACCTGAGTTCAAATATGGCCTCAGACACTTAACACAAAAACTAGCCATTTGACCTTGGGCAAGTCACTTAACCCCACTTGCCCTCCAAAAAGCAAAAAAAAAAAAAAAGAAGAAGAAGAAGAAGAAGCTTTAAGTCAAGACCATCAGAGGCGTGAGTCCACATTTGAAGCATTGCTAGGGAGTATCCCTTCAACACCCCTCATCTATCAGATTCACAGTATAACATCAGTAGATGTCAATATAAGTCCTCCATTTGCCCTTTTCCCCAGGACACTGCCCACTCCAGTCTGTGAATTGACATTTGGAAGCATACAAATTTGGAGAAGCAATGGCATTCTCTTTGGAAACCATCCCAACTTGGATCAGCTTCCCAATGTCAGCATTTCCCCATCTGTGATGCCTGGCTAAGCAATTCTCTTCCATACGTGCATTCCCCTCCCAGAGCCCATACTTTGTTCTGTTTGGCTTGGCATCAGGGCTTTCTCCTCCTCTTTCCCCATATTAAGAATCCCAGAGTAATTTCCTTTCTCACCGGTGCACAAGAGCCAAACTTCCACAGGCCACAGTCCAGATGTTCCCCCCTCCCTAATTTTCTCCATCAGGATACAGAACTCTTGTTCCTCAGACTTTAGATTTATTAAAAGTCAAAGTCAGTCAAAGACAATGCTTCCATTGGCCAAAGGCAATATCAGCCATCTTGGAGGACAGGAAGAAGGAAAGGGAACATGTTTTTAAATGGGAAGAGATTTTGTTGAAAGGCTAGAGCTGCAAAGTTGGGCATGCCTTCAGGATACCTACGTGAAGCAGATACAAGTATTTAATGAGTTCATTTTTAGATTATGAATCTAATTTTAATAGAGGGATTATTTTTTTTAATCCCAGAAACATACTTAATTTATAGCACACCTATGTCACAGAAAAGATGGATTGATTTCAAATGAGATTGGGCTTGGGGAATGAGGGAGGAAGAGTAGTCAGGGATGACCCCACTATTAGATGGTGAAAAGTAAGTAATATTGATGGACTTGGCCCACTTCCCACGATGCTGAGGTTTACAGAAAGTGAGTAAGATTGAACATATTCTGTCAATTAGAAGGGGTAGGGAAAATTGGATCCTTCAAAATCCTTTATCTTGAGTCATTGCACAATCTCAACACCCATTTAGGGGGAAAACAAATCTAATATATACTGAGTATTGATTATGGTCTCAGACCTGATTCAGATTCTATGTGGAGGAATACAAAGAAGTATAATATATTACCTTCTGGGAGATCATGTTATAATTTTGGTTTAGATAAAAGAAAGGTGAACATTTAAATAAAAATATAGGATTTAAACTGGGACGAATACTTGGTCTAAGAAACTCCTGGCTCGGGAGACTCCCTCCACCGATGTAGAACAGCCGCTTTTCTGCAACTTAGAACTCTTAGAACAGAATTCTTAACCTTTTTTGTGTCATAGGCCCCTTTAGTATTCTGGTGAAACCTAGTAGCCCCTTCTTAGAATACTGGTTTTAAATTTAAAAAAATACACAGGATTACAAAAGAAATTTATTATATTAAAATATAATTATAAAATATTCTTAAAGATCCCAAAATATTCTTAAAGATCCCATGTCTCCTGATTCCTAGTCCAGTGCTCTTCTACTACATGACATTGTCACAAGGGACAGCATAAAACATCAACTACCCCAAAAGGGGTAGTTGAGATCAACTCAGGAGATCAGAGGAAATAATTTTTGCCTCAGTCTGAGATGGTATTGGAACAATTTACTCACACATCTAAGTGGACCAATAGACTCATAGATCTGCTTATAGCATCCCTGTTCTCTTGAACACACACATATATTTTGTCCAGACTTGGTTGTTTCTTAATAAATCCCAAGTACCAGGATAGAAAGGTGACAAACACCACAATAGCCATGAACTATCATATCTAAGATGCAGGACTCACCCCACAGCCTCAGATTAGTTGGAAATGGAATTCCTCTTCTTCTCTATGGTGCATTTGCCCTTCTACCTCAAGTACTGTAATGTCAAAGGAATATAAGATCTCCTTCTACCCCCCCCCCCCATTAATAGACCTCACCTGAAGTCCATTAAGGGAAGCTTGCTTAGGGGAGCCTTGTTTGTAGGAAGGCTTTCACACCTTTTGTTAGTTTCTAATTAGACACTGAGTCACCAGGATTGTGATGCCCTCTGGCTCTTAAAAAAAAAAAGGTATATACATCCCGAGGTTAGCTTTTAGATTTGGGGACTAAACTCATTGGAAGAATGTTCTTGTGATTTGACCAGATGAGACTCTGTGTAGCCATTAAGGAGCCCCCTGGCTTTGAAAAACCCAGATGTTGGTGCTTCTTTCTCTCTGGCAACTATCTATATATTACCTTGGTCAGACAGTTGAATCTGTCTGTTGATCTGTGCTAATTTCTCAGACAGAAGCCCTGTCAGTCTTTATTTCTCTGCTTGTATTTTCTCTGTATTTTCTTTGTGTTTTCTCTGAAGTTCAGGGTGCTGACTTTTCCCCTGAATTAATGAATATAATTAAAAAGATTGTTAACTCCTTGAACAGCTATCTTTCCTAGTAAAGCAGATCTAAGAACCTGTACTAAGAGCCATCCTGGGTATGCCAGCGTGGTTGCTACAGGTACTTAATGAAACAGTGTAAAGCCAAGCATGAGCAGCTTTCCAGAAGACTGTCATTGTGAATAACTTCAAGGTACTGATTACATAGTATAGTGAACGCTCTATTTATTCTATAACAAATCAGAGCAAAACATTCACAAAAAATCAAGGTACAGCATTCACAATGTTACAACTTATCACAGAAAATCAAAATACAGCATTCACAACAACTTATCACTAAAATGGCCACATAATTTTTACCACAGTAATCACATAGTTTTGAACAAAGTATAATCATTTAGTCAATCAATCAATTAGTAACTCAATCATTCAATCAACTCAACCATTCAGTAATCCTTAAGGAGGTTTGCCTCCTTCAAGGTCACAAAATACAAAAGTCAAAGTACTCCACTCATGGGGCACACTAAGTTACAAATCAGTCACTATTCAGTCATCATTTGCTATTTAGTCATCAGAAAATACACAGGACATCCACCCCTCAGTCACAAGTAAATCACAATCTTCTCAGTCAGTACACAGTATCCAAGTAAAGTCTTCTTTCAGCTTGACTTGGGGTAGGCTCTCAGATTCCTTCGATCCTTTTCCGTGGTCCCAGCTCCTATCTAGATTCACCAAACTGTCACCTGGGTTCAAAGGCAGATGGCTCTCAGATCCTTGTCCAGCTCTCCATGCAGTTCCTATCCCACACTGGAGCTAATAGTGTCCAATACACCTTAAATCCTTTACAGTCTCTATTCTTGGGAAGTCAAGGCTAAACAAAGCCACAAACAGACAAAATACCAGCAGCACAGTCTTGCTTCCTCAGTCTTCTGCAGCTCTGGCTGGTCCACAGAAATCCTCAGCAGCTCTAGCTGGCCCCTGGACTCAGCAGAAGTTTCAGCTGGTTCCCAGAATCAAAATCATTTCATCCGGGTTCTCAAAATAAAAATCATTCTCTCCAGCTTGGGCCTCTCTTCCTCAGCCTCCAGAACTTGGCTCCAAGAAAATCTGAAATTTCAGGTAGGGCTTCTCCTTGCATACCTATTAGCTCCTCCCTTTTCTGCCCCTTCCTATTATATCAGAAACTTCCTGTTACATCAGCAACAGGGGTTCATACCTTTTGTTTCTTCAACAGAGGCTTAATTTGAAACTAGGTGCTAAGTACCTCTTAGCTTAACAATACAAAAGGATCTTCAAATTTCATTAATATTACACATGTATATTTAAAAGAGCTAACTTGATATAGAAGTATTTGATTGTTTTAGCTCTGACACTTTTGCCTAACAAGGCCAAAACTCAATCTTTCCCTTTTATAAACTGTCCAAGAGTTGTCTAAAAGTGAAGTAGAATGCCTTGGAAGTTGATGAGTTTCCCATAACTGGAGAATTTCAAGCAGAGGTTGGATAATCTCTGGTAGAACTGTTGTAGATACCATTTTTCTTCATGGGGGTATTCCAAATGACCTTTGACTTTCAGAATCTGAGATTTTATGATTCTATGGCTAAATTCATAAAGTACATGTGTAGCTCAGCTCCAACAAACTTCAGTAGGATGATGATGATGATGATAGTTAGCATTTATATAGTCTATAAAGTTTTACAAATTGCTTTACAAATATTATCTCATTTTAGCCTTAAAACAATTCTGATCAAGAAATGCTATAATTAATCCAGGGATGTCATTAAGAAAGGGACTAAGAACTCTCTTAAAGATTGAGACCAACCAATCAATAAGCATTTCACCCAAAGTAACAGAGTTAGAGATGGTAGCAGTAGTAGAGCTAAGATTTGAGGGCAAACCAAAAGATTATTCGGAAGAGCAAGTATCAAGGGTGACATCAGAAAAAAGGACTATTTTTATTTATTTATTTATTCACTTTTTGGAGGGGGAAGGGCAGGGCAATTGGGTTTAAGTGATTTTCCCAAGGTCACATGGCTAGTAAGTGTTAAGTGTGCAAGGCCAGATTTGAATTCAGGTCCTCCTGACTCCAGGGCCAGTGCTCTATTCACTGTTCCACCTACCATCCCCATAAAGGACTAAGTTAGAGTATACTTAGGTAGAAGATAGTGAGACCTAGAAACCTGGACAGAGGTAAGTTGCTGGTCAGGTAGCCTGGTAGAAGAACGTAGGATGAAATATAGACTCTTCACCAGAGTAGACAGACTAGACAGAAGTCGTCTGAGTCTACCTGGGGAGTCGCTGATAAATTACCAAGTCCAACACAGGGCTCTGCATAGAGTTCCCTAAGTTTTCAGGTCTTTGCTGCTTTATCCCAACAATAGGGCTCTGACACCCACATGAAAATCTTTGCAAGGGAAGAGCCTTAGAGTGCCACTAGCCCAACTGCTTCGTTGTACAGATAAAGAAAGACAGTTGAGATAGAGGCTGTGATTTACCTCCTGTCACTCAAATAGACTCAGAGAGAATTCACCTTTTAATATCAAATGTACTGTCTTCCCCTATTCAAACACATGCTATGTCACTTGCTTACATTTTGTATCAACATTTACTGTAGTGTCTGGTACATAGAAATTTCTTTTTGTTGTTGTTATTGAGTGGTTTCAGTTGTGTCTGACTCTCCATGACCTCATTTAGGGTTTTCTTGGCAAAGATACTGGAGTGGTTTGTCATTTCCTTCTCTAGCTCATTTTACAGATGAGGAAACTGAGGGAGAGTTAAGTGACTTGCCCAGGGTCACACAGTAAGTGTCTGAGGCTGGATTTGAACTGAGATCATTGTGACTCTAGAATTAGCACTCTATTACACCACTTAGCTGTCCAGTAATTGCTTAATATCTGCTTTATCCATCCATCCATCTATCTATCTATCTATCTATCTATCTATCTATCTATCTATCTATCTAAAGAGACATCTAAATGATAATATAAACCCAGTGTCAGCCTCTACCCCAAATCATAGCTTGCCTTCTAAAATCAAACTAAAGAACCTTGCACTTACCATTCACTCACATGGAAAGTTGGGACTTGTATTTATAGTTTTGGCAAATTCCAAATCAGTGCGGGTAGTTTCAAAAGATGTGGAGAAAGGTTCCTCAGATCATACCATAGAATAATAAGTTTAGAGCTGGCGGGGGCATTAGAGGTCATCTTAAAAGCAGGTGGTAGTACAATGGATAGAGCATTGAATCTGGAGTCAGGAAGAACTGAATTTGAATCCAGCTTCAGATACTAGTTGTATGACCCTGAGCAAGTCACTTAACCTCTTTTTGCCTCAGTTCTCTCACATATAAATTGGGTATGATAACAGCACCTCTCTCTCAGGGTTGCTGTGAAGATCAAACGAGATAATATTTGGAAAAGTACCTAGCGTATAGGAGGTACTATGTAAATATTTATTCTCTCCCTTTCCTTTCCCCTTCCCATCTAGTCTATTTTGTAAATTAGGAAATTGAGACGTTTAGACCTTAAGCAACTTACCCAAGAGCATATAGCTAGTGAATCTTAGGCAGAATTTGAACCCAAGTCTTATTGACTCTGCAGTCCAGCCCTCAATCTACCCTTCATTTCAAAGAAGGAATACAATACAGCATAAAGAAGAAAGAAAGGGAGGGAGGGGGGAGGAAGAGGAGGAAGAATAGAAGAAAACAAAGCACTAAACTTGGAGTCAAAAGATTAGGGTTTGAATTCTGATTCTTCCCTTATTAGCTGTGTTGCCATGAGCCTTCAGAGCCTCAGTTTCCTCACCTGTAAAGTGGGTTAAAGAGTACTATTCACTTTTGTGAAAAAAAACTCTTTTTTTTAGAAAACTCTTTTTAAAACTTATAGAGCTATATAGATGTAAATTATTAGGGAATCTTGAGATTCAGAGGGTGCTAAGTTATAAGTACTAAGTATATATTAGGTCACAGAAGGACCAAATCCACTGCACTTTTGCCTCAAGTGGCCCTGGAACTGGTGATTCTGAATCCATTCTTCCTTGGTGGTCTGAAGACCACAAAATATCATTCTATTCATTATCTTTTCCCTTGGCTTGCTCTCATTGTTTCTATTTGCAGTTTGGCTACCATAAGAGACCAGCCAACCATTGGCCTTGGCTAAACCTGAAAAGAATCAGGGGAATCAAAGCAGCAAGAGACACAGAAGGGCAAGTAGAAAGACAAATCCAACACGTCCTTTACCAGGAGCGAGGAGAAAGCCTTTAAGCACCATACCCTGTCCACCAATGCCAATGTCTACAATGAAACTAAAATTCAGAGACTACAACATAGATCCTGCAAGGTGATGTCTTCAAAGGAAAACTCTATTATTTGGTTTTTATTTCAAAGCTTATTTAGTAAAAGCTAATTAAAGATTATAGGGTCATGCCAAACCAGAGATAGAGAGGATCATGGGAAATAAAATGGATAATTTTGATTACATGAAATTAAAGAGGTTTTGCACAAACAAAACTAATCTTGCCAAAATTAGCAGGAAAGCAAGAAGCTGAGTAAAATATTTTGTAGCAAATTTCACTGAAGGCCTCATTTCTCAAATATATAGGGAACTAAACAGAATTTATTTTTAAAAATAAGAGCCATTGTCCAATTAATAAATAGTCAAAGGATATGAAGAGGCAGTTTTCAGAAGAAGAAATCAAAGCTATTGATCAGAGATGTGCAAATTAAAACAACTCTGAGGTACCACCTCACACCTATCAGACTGGCTAATATGACAGAAAAGGGAATGTGGAAAAGAGAATGTGGCATGTGGAAAAATCAGGACACTCCTGCACTGTTGGAGTTTTGAACTGTTCCAAACATTCTGGAGAATATGTAACTATACCCAAAAGGCTATAAAACAGTGTAAACCATTTCACCCAACAATACCACTACTAGGTCTGTATCCCAAAGACATCAGAGAAAAGGGGAAAGGACCTAATTGTACAAAAATGTTTGTAACAGCTCTTTTTATGGTGACAAAGAATTGAAAATTAAGGAGCTGCTCATCAATGGGGGAATGACTGAGCAAGTAGTGGTATATGATTGTGGTGGACTGCTATTGTGCTATAAGAAATGACAAGCGGGATGTTTTCAGAAAAAAAAAAAACCAGAAAGACTTACATGAATTAATGAAAAGTTAAGTGAGCTGAAACAGGTGAACATTGCACAAAGTAACAGCAATATTATAAGGATGATCAACTATAAAAAACTTGTCTATTCTGATCAAGACAAAGATCTAAGACAATTCCAAAGGACCCTTGATGAAAAATGCCATCCACCTCAAAAGAGAGAACTGATGAACTCTGAGTGCAAACTGAAGCATACTTTTAAAATTTTCTTTAGTTTTCTTGTGTGTGTGTATGTGTGTTTCTTTTGTCACATAGCTAATATAGAAATATGTTTTGCATGACCTCATATGTATAATCAATATCATATTGCTTGCCTTTTCAATGGGTGACAGACAGCAAGAGGGAGGCAGAGAATTTAGAACTCAATCTTTAAAAAAAAACAAATACCAAAAAATTTATATATAATTGTAAAATATTTAGAAAGATAAATTTAAACATTTTTTTAAGGTTATTACGTTACATGATCAAAGGATCATAGATTTAAAGCTGGCTAAGACCATAGAGATCATCTAGTTATAGCTAACACTTCTAGTACAATATTAAATAATGGTGGTGATAATGAGTAGGTTTCCTTCACCCTTGATCTTTTGGGAAGGCTTCTTGCTTAGCCCCATTATAGATAATGTTTGCTCATAGTTTCAGATACTACTTACCATTTTGAGGAAAGCTCCACTTATTCCCATGTTCTCTAGTGTTTTTAATAGGAACGGGTGTTGGTACACAAGATACTGTAAGAGAAGAATGGGGAGTTCGAAAGTGCTGAGGGATGAATAGAAGTACCCTCACTCATCTACATTTACTTTCAGCATGTCACAACACATTGCAATATACATGTACCCAATTCAATGGAAGTACATATTATGTTGTCTTGTTTTAACTAAACCAACCCCTATAAAATGGAAAAATGGCTTCAAAAGATTCTTGCAAAGAAACACTCAACTGAAGACAACACTAAGAATGTGAAAGCAAGCCAGTGACAAGACATGGCAGAGGTGATATTTCTCCTGCTTCTAGAATGAACTCTTTGTCGGCCACATGAAGCAAAAGCAATGATGATCTAATTAGATCTGACAATAAGTCAAAAAATTAAAATTACCAAGAAGATGATTTGGAATAAGGATTTACATCTTTTCTAACTAATTCTTACTCATTCTAGCTAGCTAATTCTAACTAATTATGAACCTCACCCAAAGGGTACACAGGAATATTAAACCTTAAGATCCTAATTTATGATAGCATTCATCCATCACAATTAGCAAGATATTTAAAACTTAGCTTTTGAAAAAAACAATAGTTCATCTATAAAAACTCTCACATTTGAACATGTCATTTTTTTTTTTTTGCTTTTTGGAGGGGGAAGGGCAGAGCAATTGGGTTAAGTGACTTGCCCAAGGTCACACGGCTAATAAGTGTTAAGTGTCTGAGGCTGAATTTGAAATCAGGTCCTCATGACTCCAGGGCCGATGCTCTATTCACTGTGCCACCTACCCACCCCGCATTTGAATACTATGAAACCTTGTAAACAGAATTTTATAATTTGTGTGAAAATCTTCCAAATGAAGTTTCAATGGTTTTCAAATGTATTTGTTAAAAGCATAAAAAGTACAATGCTTTCTGATTAGTATGCAAGAACACCTGTTTGACATCAGAGACGACAGAAATTTGCTAGCCAAATTTCAACAAAAACTTTTGCCTAACTGGGAATTAAATTCCTAAATGAGAATAAAAAATGTGATTCAAAGATAATACACTTCCTTCATTTGGGTCTAAGTATCTTTGTGATGCATCTTTTTCAGCTATGAAAGCCATCACCATCAAGTTACCAAATAAGTTCAACTGAAAAGCAGACCTTCAAATCACCGAATCTCAAAAGGTCAAACCAAGATTTAAAAAAAACAATGAAGCATCCGCAATCATACTGTTTTCACCAATACGTATTATTATTTAGTGAGAACAAAAGGATTTTGCATAATTAATAGAAGTTGAAACATTTAAAAATATTTATTTTATCTTTATCTCATCTTTTTATTTTTATTTTTGTTTAGAAAGGAAACAAGTACTTACTATGTGAAAAATATTATGATAAGGAATATTATCCAAATATTGTCTCATTAGATCCTCATAACAACTCTGGGAAGTAAATGCTATCACCCCTATTTTAAAGTAGAGGAAACCAAGACAGAGATGGGCTAAGTGACTTCCCCAGGGACACATAGCTAGAAAGCATATGAGGCTGGGTTTGAACTCAGTTCTTCCTAGCTCTAGGCCTCTAAGGCAGTTTACATTCTATAATATACATGTTACATTAGGACATAAATATGATATACAAATGCATATATCTATATATATGGGTGCATTTTCAAAAACAGTGTTTGCTGTCAGTGCATGATTAAAAGACATTTGGAGACCACTGTTCTGTGGCCACTAGACATAAAGGCCAAAGGCCTGGGTTTGAAATCAAGTTCAGCCCTAGTGTGGCAGTGCTCTGTGTGGTATTGTTGTTTCAGTCATGTCTGACTCTGTGATCCCTTTTGAGTTTTTCGTGACAAAGATACTGGAGCAGTTTGCCATTTCCTTCTTCATTCATTTTATAGGTGAGAAAACTAAGGCAAATCAGGTTAAGTGACTTGCCCAGGATCACACAGCTATTAAGTGTCTGGGGCCAGATTTGAACTCAGGAAGATGAGTCTTCCTGTCTCCAGGCCCAGTCTCTATCCACAGCACCAGCTAGCTGCCCTAAGAATCTTTAGAAGCTGTTCACATCTAAAATCCTGATTTTTGTTGAGCTTTGAAGAACTGATTAGCGGTGGAAGCCCCTGTAAGAACAAGAGCGGACTTTTCCCAAGAGAAGGTGTCAGGAGATAAAAGATGGGAGTGCACATGGAGAGCTACGGAAATTGGAGACGGGCAGACTGGCTGAAAGTTTAAAGCGTCTTCTCAAGAAACAAAACCACAGAATGATCTTCACCAGAATGTACCCTGAACAAACCCGAGGAGTAATGACTTCCACAGACCTAACAGAGTGAAAGTAATTTCTGTCTGACAGAGTACTTACACTCCTCCTTCCTTTTCTCCCACAATCGTACAGAGAGAGAGGAGGAAAACTTGGCTCAGTCAGTTTAAATGAACATAGCAAACATCCGATGTTCAATGAGTGGGAAAATAGAGGATCTCTCAGCTTGTAGACACCTGTAAAACTACTCCTCTCTTGAGTGATTCAGGGCTGTACCAGTCAGGAGATGAGGCAGGAAATAACAGGAAAGCATGCTGGACCCAGTGATGGGAAGTTTGGCTTAGAGAAGTGAGACCAAGGGCAAATCCATTCTTCTCTCTGTGCCTCCATTTCCCCATCTGTAAAGTGAAGGAGTTGAACTGGTTTGTCTCTTAAGGTTATTCCTGTTGTGATATCCTATGTACTAAGGTTCTTTTCAGCTCTGGCATTCTATGTTCCAGAACAGATTCTTCCCAGCTCTCTCATGCTATGTTATAAGAGCCTTTTAAACTCTGACATTTGATGTTTTGGGTTTTTTTTTGCTATTTCTTTGGAGGGAGGAAGGCAGGGCAAATGGGGTTAAGTGACTTGCCCAAGGTCACACTGCTAGTTAAGTGGTAGGTGTCTGAGGCTGGATTTGAACTCAGGTCCTCCTGACTCTGGGGCTGGTGCTCTATTCACTGCACCACCTAGCTACCTACCCCTGACATTCAATATTCTAAGGTTCTTTCTACCCCTCACATTCTGTTTTAAGGTTTCTCTAATCTCTGAAATTCTATATTCTAAGGTTTCTTCCAACCATGAAATTGATTGTTTAATGTTTTCTTCCAGTTCTGAAATTCCATATCTATGTTCTTGTAGATTCCAAGATCCTTTCTCTTCTGACATTGTTTATTTGTATATTTAATCCAAGTCTGCTATTTTCTTTGGTTCTAAAATGTCTTCTAGTTCCAACATTCTATGCCGTTTCCTCTAAGTTCGGACATTGTGAGTTATGAAACAGAATGTACAGTTTTGTTTTCTTATTATTTTATTGGTTTAATCCAATCACATTTAAAGTTATGAGTTAAGTGAATATTTTTCCTCCATTTGTGTCTCTAATTTTTTTCTGAATTAAGAAATTTTTGTTCCTTTTTAATATAGTATTTTGTCTCTACAATTATTTTTGCTTAATTTTCCTTAAGGCAACCTATTCCCCTAGTTTCCTTCCCTGTCCCATCGACTCTCTCCTTCCCTTTTGTCATCCCTTTCCCTAGTTTTAGATAACACATTGAATCCTTCTTCTTCCTTTTGTGTGGTTATCTAATTCTTCACCTCCTTTTTCTTTTGGTCAGTTAAGTAGTTAATTAAGATCCCTCTATCTTTTCTCCTTTTCAATTTCAGTTAGGTTTTTTTCTTTAATTTATTGCACCTTTTTCTTTTTTTCCTTCTCTATGATAAAAGGATTTATTAAATAAATGAACAGTGTAAACCAGAGTCTATGGAGGAAGAGAAATGTATTAGACTGACTTTCATAATATTTTACAACTTTTCTGTACAAATAGCATAAATGTTGCATTCAAATTTATTAAACATCAGTCTAATATGCTCAGTGTATTCCATTCACTAAGAACAAAAAGATTAAAATGGCCTAGGCCAGGCCTTCATAAAGCCTGCATCCTACTGAAAGGAATACATGTATGCAGATGAGTGTGTACCTTTATACATTCTACAAGGTACAGTGCATCACATTCCAAAGATAGGTAGAGTGTGAGCAGGGCAGAGTATACCTCAGACTCTGCAACTGGCTTGGGCTTGGGCAAAGAAAGTATCCAGGCAAAACACCTCATTAATTATGTATATTCACTAAAGCTGACACCCCCTTCCCCCTAAGGACCTCTACTTGCTGGTACTGGTTTAATATTGTTGGATTTCCTTAAAGATACTCAGACTAGCTTGGAAGAAGAAGGCCTGACTAAAACAGTGAAGTTTTATTTATTTTTTACTTTGCAAGTTTTAGACTATTTTCATGCATTTTCTCCCTATCCAGATTAGACTGTAAACTCTTTGATTACAAGAACTGCCATCTGTCTCCCTGAATCTCTGACAATTTTTTTTAATATAGTGCTAGGCCCATTTGGTTGTTGTTGCTGTTCAGTCATTTCAGTCATGTCTGATATTCTGTGACCCCACTTGGGGTTTTCTTGGCAAAGACACTGGAGTAGTTTGCCATTTCCTTCTCTAGCTCATTTTATAGATGAGGAAACTGGTCACACAGCTGGTAAGTGTCTGAGGACATGTTTGAATTCCAGGCCCAGCCCTCTATCCACTGAGCCACCTAGCTCCCCTTTCTTTATAAAAAGAAAGAAAAAACAAGACAAACAGAAAGAAAGGTAGAGGAAGGAAGAGAAGGAAGGGAGAAAGGAAAGAAGGAAGGAAGGAAGGAAGAAAGGGAGGAAGGAAGGGAGGAAGGAAATAGGGAAGGAAGGGAGGGAGGAAGGAAGGAAAAGGAATGGAGGAAGGTAGAAGGAAGGGAAAGAGAGAAAGAAGGGGAGGAAAGATAAAAAGAGGGAGGGATGGGAAGGGAGTGAAGAAGGAAGGGCAGGAGGAAAGGAAGGAGGAAGGGAGGGGAAGAAGAAGGGAAAGCAGAAGGAAGGGAGGGAAAAAGAAAAGATCAGAGGGAAGAAGGAAAGAAGGAAGGAGGGAACTGATGTATAACAGATGGGCAATCCAAGTATAACATCCATATCCATGAAATATTAAAAGATTCAGAGGAAGAACTCTAGTGGATAGGTAGATATTCTATGGAAGATTTCAGTCAACCAACAATCATTTATTGTGTCTACCATGTTTTAGGCACATAAAATACAAAGATAAAAATTAAATAGTCTCTGACTGCTAGAGACTAATGTTATATCAGGGGAAATAACCCTACAAGAACATGGACGAGAATAATACAGATGAAGTCACCAGTGGATTGTGATCTGGACTTGTAAAGAAAGTACCCACATGAATAAGATCAAGGAACTATTGAAATACTGAAGTAACTCACATTCATACTGTGCTTCAAAGCTTAAGAGGACATTTCCTCACAATGAGTCAATGTGGGAGTTATTGAGGGGGTGGTGAAAGTACCATTATCATGATTTTGTAGATAAGGAAACTGAAGTTCAGAAATGCTGAACTGATCTTCTCATGGTCACACACATTGTAAATGCTTGGGCCAGGATTTAAACCCAGGCCTCTTGATTCCAAGTCAAAATTATGTCTATATAGATAGATACAGACACACACATATTCTTACATATATATGCACATATATATAAACACATATACATACATACAAGGGCAGTTAGGTAGCATGGTGGATAGAGAATAGGGCCTGGAACTGGGAAGACTCAAATTCCTGAATTCAAATCTGGCCTCAGACACTTACTAGCTGTGTGACCCTAGGCAAGTCACTGAACCTTATTTGCCTCAGCTTCCTCATCTGTAAAATTAGCTGGAGAAGGAAATGGCAAACTACTCTTTGCTAAGAAAACCCCAAATAGGGTTGGACACAACTGAAATGAGTGAAAAATAAAAATACATCTAAAAACACATGGATTAATGGTTCATTCTGTCACTGGTACTAGATGATGATATACAGATTTGGAAAGACCAGATATGAAAATCAGAGTGTCATCTAATTATCCTGATCAACATGGTGCCATAATAACTCAGTTGCATATGATATATATTTAGGCCATTATACTTGGTCTATATGGATTGGATTAAGAGTAACTAAGGCAACATCGCCCATTCATAACTAAGTAATTCCTTAACAATGTACAATTGTCCAATGTACAAAAATGCTGACCATATATTTTGGTTTTCCATGCACTATACTTCACTAGGAAAGAATGCAGAACCCACCAGAGAAGTAAAGTCTGCAGTTTCCCCAGAAAACCAAATCCCTTCCCAGGAACTGGAGAATGTGTATCATGTGGTAGGTCTACCTTTCTCTCTACAAATGAAGACAGCAGAAATACTACTTGGAGCATTTAGGACAGATCTCCCCAAATACACACTATGAAAACATTCCCTCATTATCTAAGGGAAGGGCCCCAGTGCCATGGCTCGTGATGCTTGGCTGCCTGAAAACTAGTCCAAGAAATGAGCTAGATTATTCTGTGACATTCACTGGTTTCTCTGCTGTTTTTTCTCAAATGAAACAGCTACACTTTCCCAGAATAAAATTTCAGCACGTTCTGAGTTGGGGAGAAAAAAGCTCTTTTCTCAACACTAGCCATTTAATGACTCGTTCTCATTTGCTGGAAAACAGACATTCATACACACACACACACACACACACACACACACACACACACACACACACACACACACACACACACACACACACACCACACACCACATAGTTTCTTACAAATAGTGGCCAGGGGAAGATGAGTTTCAGATGCTAAAAATAATCATGTAGGGTACTCCAAAGCTGAAATGGCCATGTCATCAGGTCAGTCATCAGGAAAACGTTTTCATATTTGACTTCTATCTTTAATTCATGTGATGTATAGACCAACATGTATTTTATATCCAGAATGTGGCTTGTAATTTCCTGTGGCTTGAAAATCCAGATGTTTCCAAGTTTAGAATATGCAACTTAAAAATGAATTTCACTGAAAAACCCCTCTTTTAATTTCAGGGGGGAGTTTCTGTTTGAAGATGGATTTCTCTGCTTTGCAATCTGGGCCCCTGTAAAGGAGTGGGAACAGCAAATGACTAAAATATGTAGACGACCACAGAAGGCCAACTGGGTGAGTGTGTCTGCCTGGGGACTGAGAATCTGATGGAGAAAACAAGACAGGGAAAAGCTACTGAGGACCAGGACGACAATCAGGAAAATCCCTATTACCAGAAATTAAGACTGGCGGGTTGGATTGGCCCTCCAAAAAAGTTGGTGCTAAGAAGCCCTGTCTTCCCCACTCATTTAGAAGCCTACTGGCAAGTAAGCCTGAAAGAGTATTGGTAAGAGCTGACCAAAGGGGCTCCAGGAGCCCACTCTTTAGGGTGGGACAATGCCTTCGCTTTGTTTTTTCAGCTCCTCTGTAATGAATGGTACAGGACTGTGACTCATGCTGGTGGTATTTTTAGGCTGACTCAACGAGCTGATGGAAGTAGCCTAAGTTATTAGAGGTTGAGTGCTAATTACAAACCAATCCTTCTCATCCCAGCTGGCTGAAGGAGAGACCACAGAGCTTATGCACTCTAGTCTCAAGTAGGTTTTTTTCAGTCCTCCTGGGTTACCCCTGCCCCCTTATAATAAGATTGTTATCTCCTATCCTGCCAGATTTTCTTAAGGGGCTAAATTCTTCATAATGTTCCCTATTCCCTGTCACTCTTATCTCTACTTCAACTCAAATAGAATTTTCTCTCTGAAGTGAACCTTTACCCACTGTCGTCTGCTTCCTAGTGAAAAGATAACAGCTGGCTCTGAGTCTCAGCTTTACTTGTGTAAAGTAAGGCAATCAATGCCCTTCTCTGGGACTCAGTTTCTCCCATATGTAAAATGAGGGGCATGGACTAGATCAGTTACAGTCGAACTCAAAGAGAAAAGGGGGCCCACTAGACCCTACATTAACATCATGGAGGGGTGAGTATTGACTTGGAAAACCACAAATTAATATTACTTATGTTTCATTTTATGTTTATTTTTGTTAAACATTTCCCAATTACATCTCAATGTTACTGGGAATGTTGTAGCCACATGAGCCTACTGGCCAGATGTTTGACAGCTCTCAGGTAGATTATCTCTAACCTCCCTATCAGTTGTGCCATTCTGCTCTAAGGGCTCTTAGAATTGTGATCTTCTGTGTTCTAAGGTCCCTCCCAGCTCTGACATTCAATGTCCTGAGATCCCTTGTAGCTCTGATATTCCATGTTCTGAATTCTCTTCCACCTCTGATATTCCATATTCTGGATCCTCTCCCACCTCTGATATTCCATGTTCTGGATCCTCTCCCACCTCTGATATTCCATGTGCTGAGGTCTCTTTCAGCTCTGAAATTCTTTGAGTGCTTGATCTGCAAATCAACTGAAAGTCTCACCTCAGTGTTCTTCCCAAATCTATAGTGAGACTTTATCTTTTATCTCATCTAGAATCCCTGTTGCTGTTTGTCCTTCATTTTAGAAGAGGACCAATGACTTCATGGGCAATGTCTTCAGTTGCTCATGAATTGAAGTGAGGCAGAGCTGCACAAAGTCATCAACCTCACTCTTTCTTCCAGAGTCATCAAAGTCTAGTGGCAAGACAAAAGTCAAGATGACTGATGATGGCCTGGGATGCAACAGATGACTTTGACATCTCTGATGTCTGGCCAAGCTCTAAGTGCTACACAGAGCCTTCTGCAGCCACCTTCATACCCATTTCATGGGGAGGAAGTCTTCACATGCGTGAGGCAGATGTCCCCCTAAGTTATCAATGGATTTGGGGCCTGTTGATTACCCTCAACCTGATTTAGCCATAATTTAACCATACTGAGATGATTCTACCAGGTGTGGGCTCTGTGCATGCTGTAGTTTCTTGGAGCCACAGGTGAGAGTTGAGTGACCAAAGATGGATGAGCAGCCCTGAAAAGGGCTTGGCAAGCCCTCACACTATAGGTCCTCCTGGAACACATACTTAGCCAGATATTCAGAGACTTCCTGTACTTGCTTCCCTATACTACCTCTCCCACATTTCCTATTATTACTCCCCAAATCTGCCATTCAATTGCAGCCAAGTAAGCCTCCTTCCTTCTTGCCTTCAGGAATGTTTGTCTATCACCACCACAATCTGTAAGACTTCCCTTAATGACAGCCCTCCCTGACTCTCCTCATTCTACATTCACGCCTCTGTTTCCAATTCCATGAAGATCTTTAATTTCTTTATGGATGTATGTGTGTCTTGTCTTCCTCATTGTACTGCAAGCTCCTTAAAGGAAAGGTCTCTTCTGTTTCTTGGTCTTTCATGGGAAGTGCAATACAGGTAGTCAACTAAGCTCCTGCTTTAGGCCATTATACTACAGAGAGAGGAAGAAGGAAGAAAAGCATTTGTCTGAGAGTTGGGACATCTAGATTGTAATCTAGCTCTGTAAACAACCAGTTGTATCATCACCCTTCTTTTTCTCCCCTATCTAAAATGGGGGGAGGTGTTGGTTATATGATGGCTGAGATCCCTTCCAGTCCTTCCATATCTTGATTCTGACTGAAGGACAATAAGATGCTTCCTTGGGCACCTTCTGCTCAAGTGCATAAGAGGCCTGAGTGGATGGTGGGACAGAAAACAGCTGTTCATAGTGGAGAGCGTAGGAGAAGAGGGCAAGATTATAGAGCAGGACAGGGAGGAGGCAGGTTAAAGACTAGCAGATGGGTTGGGGTGGAGAAATGGAGAGGAAAACGCCCGTGAAGTGGGCTTGGAGGGGATCCATGGAGGAAGGTTCAACACACCATCTGAAAGCCTGCATTGTGGGATGAGAAAAGCAAAGGGTCAGGGAACAGAATAAGTGAATGAAGAGGCCAGTCCAGACAAGTGCTCATTTAAGTACCATGGCCCTAGCTGTGGGTGAGAGAAGGAGAGACCTGGTTAGGCTAGAATTCCTTCTTAGACTAAGAGAGAAAAATAAATCAGCTGTATTCCTTCCCAAAGAGCAGGGCCAGTTTAGTGATGGGCCAAAGGCTTTCTTTCCCACTGCCAGCAGCTGTGAGACAGCTGTTTTTATCTGTTCCCTCTCTTCGTCCCCGTACATCCTTTACTTCAAGTAAATTTTGGTTCAATTGGGATTTTGTTCCAAATGGTAAATATTTTATTCCCATCTGTTCCGTTCCCATACTGAAGAAAGCAATGACCTTAACATAATAAGGAAAATACCTTCCTTTCTTCAACTCAAACGTTGGAGCCAGGAAGTTTTGTTAACTAAGTAAGTAGCCAAGGAGAGAGAATATGATAGCGCTGGATTTAGAATTAGGAAGATAAATAGGAGATCAAATGCTACCCCAGGCTCTTACTAGTTGCATGATCCTGGGAAAGTCACATACCTTCCCAGAAGCTCAGTCTGTTCATCTATAAATGGTGATAATAATGCCTATAGCACCTTCCCTCCATCATTGTTGTAAGACTCAGATGAGAAAGAATTTAAAGCACTCTTCAAATTTGAAATGTCAGTTATTATTATTATTATTATTAATTTTGCATAATGATCCCAACAGAATGCTAGGCTTGGAGATGATTCCCTTATTTCTCCAAAAAGCAAACCACAAAGATGAAGTAACTTATAATCATATAAGTAAAGGGGGGCATCCTTATGTTCTCATGTTACAGATAAGGAAACTGAGACCCAAAGGAGAGGAAGGACTTGTCCAAGATAGCAAAATTTTTTAGTGGAAGATCCAGGGGAATTGATTCCTAGTTCAGTAGTTTGCCCATTAGACCACATTTTCACTTCAATTTTGTATTCCATATCTTTTGCTCTAATTGTGCCCTCTTCAGCCTAGATACAAAACTTCTCTGAATTATCTATCATACATTTTCCTCCTCTCCTTACTTCTTCCCTCCTCTCTTTCCATTGTCCAACCTCAGGATCAATAAAAACCAGCAGTTTTATAGTTTTATAGAGACCTATTCAACCAGTTTTCTTCCTTTCTATTAGCATTACCCTCACCCATCAAGGCTGAAATGATGACATCATTCCCCATCTCAAAAACAGCTGATAACTATCTACTTCCTACAGGATGACATCCAATTCCTTAGTCTGGCATTCAAGCTCCCCCACTCTCTAGCCCCCACCACATTTTGCCGTCTTACATCATTTTCTTTTTCTCTATCCTTATACGTCTTTGGGATTCTTGTTTTGGCTTGACTCACACTATTTCCTTTGTCTAGAAGGCCTTGCTTTCTCTTGATCCTTTCTCCTCAATCTTTAAGACCCAACTCAAATTCGACCTTCTGTTTGATTCTACAACCTAGAATGTCATCTTCTTCATAAGATCAGAAATTTGAGATCTAAAAGGAACCATAAAAATCATCAGATCTGGTGTTCTTAACCTCAGATCTATGAACTTAGATTGGGGGAGATGGAGTGCAAATATTTCGATGACTATCTATAATTGATTTCTTTATAATGTTATAAACTGTTATGTATTTAAAACATTTTTCTTAAAAGGGGATCATAGACTTAACCAGATTGACCAAGGGACACATGGCACACACAAAAAAGTAAAGAATTCCTGATCTAACCTATTCCTCTTACTTTAAAGTTAGAAAGTAGGGGGTGGCTAGGTGCTGCAATGAATAGAGCATTGGCCCTGGAGTCAGGAGGACCTGAGTTCAAATCTGGTCTCAGACACTTTAATACTTATTAACAGTGTGACCTTAGCCAAGTCATTTAACCCCCATTGTCCTGCCTTCCCTCCCTCCAAAAAAGGGGGGAAAAAAGGTAGAAAGTAAGGTGACTTGTACAAGGTCTCACAGTGAGCTAGTAGCAGAATGAGGACAAGAAGCCAGATCTAGAGGCATCTGGTGGCACAGCAGATAAGAGTGATGGCCCTGGAATCAGGAAGACCTGAGTTCAAATCTGGCCTCAGACACTTGCTAGCTGTGTGACCTTGGGCAAGTCACTTAACCTGTATTTGCTTCAGTTTCTTCAACTGCAAAATGGAGATAACAGTAGCATTTATCTTCCAGAGTTGTTGTGAGGATCAGAGCTATGTGTGAAGCACTCAGCACAGTCCCTAGCACATTGTTAGGCGCTATATAAATGCTTGTTCCCTTCTCTCTTACTTTTGTGACCAATTCAGTATTCTTCCCACTTGATCCTCAGATTTTGACCTAGAAGGAAATGTAGAGATCTAATCCAACCTCATCATTTTACATATGAGCAAACTGAAACCCCAGAAGGTCTTATTGATGATTTGAATCTCATGGTCAAAGAGGTATGGAATTTGGATTCAAATCCAGATTTTCTGACTCCAAATCCAGTTCTTTCCCACTATACTGTGTTGCCTCCCTACACCCCCCCGTGTTTCGCGGTAGAAGGGACCAACTTGTTATGTATGACCTATAAAGCAAAAGTAGGATCATTATTTTTTTTTTTTTTTGCTTTTAATTTCCAATTCCTTAAATTCAAAAAAAAATTTTTTTAACCACATTTCTTCGCAGGTTCCTGTCTTATAATTAACATCCTATATTTATTTTTTTTTAATCTCTGGCTAGTTTGGGTTTCCTATTCTTATTGATGTCTTATTTTTATACCACTTTCATTTATATCACCTATATCATTTACATCACCTACACCACATTTATTCATATTTCCACATAGCTCTTTCATACTCTCTCTACCCATCAAGTCATACCTTATTTTTTAAAAATAACAGTTAAAAGAGAAAAGGAAAAATGAAGCAGTTAAAGAAAGTCAACCAACAAATTATCCATTTTTGTTTGACAGTGTATGTGGTATATGCAACATTCATGCCCATGGTCCCATAACCCTGCAACAAAGGGAGAGAAATACATTTTCTCAACTCTTCTTTGAGAAATTTACTTCTTTTTCCTTCCTCTCTTCCCATTTTCCAACTGTGGTACCATGCAAGAACAAAAAACTACAGTTAGTATGGTAGAAAAATATTCAGTTATGTTTCTGGTTTTCTACTACCATTCTTGCCTCATCCCAAAGCAGGGATGACCATGTCAATCCCACCTCAAAAATTTTCACTAAATTCTCCTTGCTTACAAGAAGACTCTCCAATTTCTTAGTCTGTCATTCAAAATGCTGCATAATCTGATGCCACACAACCTTTCTACACTCGTGTCTTTCTTCTGTCCCATACAGACCCTCATATTGAGCCAGGTTATCTCACCTCCTATGCACATCTTAGATATTGCTATCTCTGCCCCTTTGCCCTCTCCTTGATAACTTACCTGGTTTCTACTCGTTCCTTAAAAGACAAATCAAATCCCCTTCTCCTTCCCTGACCACAAACACTTTAAGTGTTCTACCTTAAGAAGCATAAGACTAAAACATAAAAGATTCCTTAGAGATTATCTGGTCCAACCACCTAATTTTATAGATGAGGAAAACTGAAGCCCAGAGAGGTTAAGTGACTTTTCTAAGGTAATATGAGTAGTAAGCACCACAGTCAAGATTCAAAGCCAGATCCTCTAACTCTAATTCAAAATGATTTTTCCATTATCCTCTGAACTCTAATAATCTTTCTGATCTATGCTGTTCACCTGGTATCCCTAATCAGTTTCTAGGACCTAAAACACCTCACGTACAGTAGACCCTTAAAAAGGTTTATTCAAATGTTTGGTGATTTCCACATATCTAAGTCTTTTTTCCTTTCGCCAATTAGAAAATAAGCTCCCTGAGGGCAGGTACTGTGTCTTATTCATTTTTGTAACAGAGGATAACATAATAACAAGTGAAATTCTGTCTCATTGATTGACATCATTAAAGTTCAACATTTAAAAAACACTTTCAAGCATCTACTTGGTCAAGGCATTTACAAACTATACTCATATTTGTGCTTGTTCTAATAAGTAGAAGACCTCTTTTAAAGTAGATTAATTGATCAACTAAAAATATTCACATGTATGTTATATATAGATATGAACAAACATACATGTACACATACATATACATATATAATTCCCAAGACCAATGTAATATTTTTGAGGAAGGGAGATGGGAAGAATCCTATGTGACTCCACTCCTAGCTACCCTTTCATGGACACAATCACTGTGGTTGGACATTGTAGGTGGTCAAACAAGAGAACAAGTATCACACTTAGGAAAAGCTTGGAACAAAGTTATGTTAAAGCCATTGTTTTCATCTGTTTGCTAATAAACAGATGTTAAGTTCAGTGCCCTGTGAATGGTACTTCAGTAGCCTGAAAGGGGTCATTGACAAACAGGATTGTGACCACAAGAGGATAACCACAATGGTCTGAGTGACTGGTAGCCTTGTCAAACGAAGAGTATTTGAAGGAAGTGGGATTGTTTAGCCTGGAAAAGAGAAGAATTGAGAGGAAGAGTGACTATATTCTCTTCAACTCTCTGAAGGGCTATCATATGGAAGAAGGGATTAGTTTAAAATGTATGACCTAAAAGGCAAAATTAGGATCACTGAATTAGAGTCAGGTTATAAAAAAATCTGACATAGGGTCAAATCTATTATTGGATAAATGTCTTAATTGGGTCAAAAATTGGACTTCAAATTCGCACATTAAAACTGCAGTAACATCCTCATTTATCCAGAAGCTCAGACATCTAATACCCTAAACCTTCTGGCACAGTCACAAATCTACAAGTTCCCCCATCCCAAAAGTTTCTGGGTATAGAATAATGAGAGTAATCTTCATTGAGAAGAGCGAAAATGTAAAGATCCACCACCACCCCCCGGCCAAAAAACACCATTTTGAATGATTGTTGGGTTTTGGGAGAGGGGAGACAAGGAAAGGAGAATTGTTGTTCTTGATCAGAAGAAAGGAAAATTCTGATTGGTCAACAGTAATTTAACAACAAAAACAACAACAAAAAGCTGAGTTTTGTGGGCCTGAAAGTCAAGAATTGCAAAAAAATGGGAGAAAGATAAGAAATACTGAGCAAAAATAATTATTCATTTATGTAAAAGTTTAAAAGTACTTCCCTCATAAGAACCCTAGAGAAAGTGGAGGAGTGATGATAATCCATTTAAGTACTGCTTTTTTTTCTATAGAGAAAGAATTTCAAGACCCGAAAATTTAAGTGACTTGCCTAAAGGCACACATCTAGTAAATCTTGTAGTGCCAATACAAATCAAGCTATTCTGACTAGAAGATTAGCACTCCTTTCGTTACACTGCTGTGGGGAGAAGTTATTGTCATGGGCCTCTAGATACTCAAAAAGGAGAGAAGCTGGAAGAAAGTAGAAATATCAGGAGGAACAACAGACATTTAAACTATCAGTGAGAGTGATGAGAAGCAAGATACTTCCCTAACAGCAGAGATAAAATAACAGTATGGAAGAGATGGCTATGTAGAGGGAGACCCAAACATTAACTACTAATGCTGCCCAGTAGACGTAGGGAATAGGGGGACATGAACACAAGTCATCGAGCAAGTAACTATCATATTTATAACCCAGTGCAATCATTTACAGAATCACAGAATCTCAAAGGTATAAGGGATCTCAGAGATCATCAAGTCAACCCATGTCTGACCAAGAATCCCTCTCCAACATCCCTGTCTAGTGGCCATCCCCTGATAGGGAATGTATTACTCGTTAAGAGGCCTATTTCACTAATAACACTGAGAAAGCAATAACGAGTTCAATATACTCTGTTTACTAAGGCAGGGATCTACATAATTCATTTTAAGAACACTTGCCATGAAATATAATTAAGTCGTTTAAATAACATTTAAATAGCTACCTTTCAGATACCTTACACTTTCCCTCACTAGAACTCTTCATGCAACCGGATCTAGGCATAATGGAAATGTTGTTATATGCAAATGGCAAGAGACTCGAAGCAACCAATCTAGTTTTCGCTTGCTGTCAAAATGAAGTCTGACCATGTGGTATTTAAATCCACTTCATCCTTACTTCATAGTATTATAGAGCATTTGATCTGGAATAAGCCTTACAAATCTTCCAGTCTATCCCACCTCACCCCCATTTGAAAGAAAGATAGTGA
This sequence comes from Pseudochirops cupreus, assembly GCA_028627135.1. Taxonomy (NCBI): domain Eukaryota; kingdom Metazoa; phylum Chordata; class Mammalia; order Diprotodontia; family Pseudocheiridae; genus Pseudochirops; species Pseudochirops cupreus. The sequence continues at coordinate 220,561,548 of CM053581.1, forward strand.
GGCCATCCAGATAAATGATTTACTTTACTATCATGTAGCAAGTTAGCAGAGCCAGGGCTATAATCCAGGACTCCTGACTCACACTCTAGTACTCATGCATTATACCACACTGTCTTTGTTCACTATTAAGGCAGTGTGGTACAGAGGAAAGGGTGTTAGATTTAGAATCAGCAGACCTGGGTTGGCATCACACAAGCTATTTACTGCTGATCTCACTCTCTGGGCCTCTGTTTCCCCATGCATAAAATGAGGGAAGTTGTCAGATGTGTCAAACTCACAGCTCACAGTTTCACATTAGTGTGGCCTAAACCAGATTAAGAGACGTAATTGGGAAATGTTGACCAAATAAGTGAAAACACAATATAACATAGATAGTATAAATTTATGGTTTTCTAAGTCACTATGGAACCTACAAGGTCCTTCTTTCTTTTTGAATTCAATAGCATTGAACTAGATGACCACTAAAGTCCCCTCTAACTATAAAATGGTATTCTTATGACACTAAGTACAGAATAAATTATTTTGATTCTGTTTATTCTAGACAAGATATTTACATGTTTAATGGTTTCTATTGGTGAAAAGTGCTATTATTATGAGAACTCCAGAGGGGATTATGTTCATTCTATATTCCCAAAGAATAACTTAAAAATAAACATATCCTCTTTAATATGTCCAAAGCAAAGATAACAAAAACAGAAAATGGCCCACATTAGAGGGGCTATAAGAAAACTAGTACATTACTCCGCTATTGGTGCAACTGTAAGCTGGTCCATCCACTCTGGAAAGTAACTTGGAACTATGTGTAAAAAGCAATTAAACTGTTCATACCCTTTGACCCAATGATATCATTACTAGGACTGTAACCCAAAGAGATTAAAAAAAAAAGAGGAAAAGAGTTCTTAGGTACTATTTTTGTGGTGGCAAAGAACGGGAAATTGAGAGGATGGATGCCCATCATCTGTGGAATGGATGAACGAGTTATGAGTTACGGCATAAAAAATGTGATAGCATCTGTGGTGCTATAAGAAATTATGAAGGTGATAGTTTCATGGGAAGACTTTTATGAACTGGCACAAAGAGAAGTGAGCAGAACCAAGAGAATGATTTATGCTATGAGAATAATATAATAAAGATAAACTACCTTGAAAAACTTAAGAACTCTGATTGGCACAATGACCAACCACAATTCCAGAGGTGTCACAATAAAATTTGCTATTCAATTCCAAATGATGGTTTTAGAGCACAGATGGTGTGTGTGTGTGTGTGTGTGTGTGTGTGTATGTGTGTGCGCGCACATGTGTGCGTGTATGTATGTGCATGTATTTAACATGGCCAATGACAAAAATTATTTTGCTTGGCATTATGTATGTAATAACAGGGTTTATTTTTTGTTGTTTTCTCAATGGGAGAGAAAGGAGGGAAGGTGAGAGAGGTACAATTCATATCTGAAAATAAAATAAAGCTGAATTTTAAAACATAATGTATCTAAAATGAAGTCCAGATAGCCTAATTATGCACAAATCAGTGGTATCACTAGTTAGTTACATTCTAAAACACTAGACAGAATAGAACTGTGAGTCTATTTACACAGGTATGGGACAGAGCTACAGTCCCATTTAACAGAAAGGGACATCAAGGCATTGGGAACTCAAACAAGCAACTTAAGGTCGAACAGAGAAAGTGTCAGATGTTCGGGGATCAGGCTCAGATGTCCTGGGCTAGTTTGCCTCTTGAGAAAGTTCACGCCCGCGAACAGCTGCCTCATAAATGATGTCTTCATGAATTTCCTGGAAAATGGAATTTTCACTTCTATGTGAGCTGCCTTGTAAGACACGGAAACCCGGGAGCTGAGTGCAGAGAGCCGGCCTTGTTCAGGGGACCGGGCATCCATACTTTGTTTTGTTTTTGTTTGCTCTTTGGTTATTTACTTAATTGTCTCCAGATTTAAAAGCTGGCAGCAGGAAGGAAGGGAAGAAGGTTACTAAAACATCCTCAGTACTATATCTCTGATGAGAATTAACTTACAATGTCTCACCATGTTGAATTGGCCTTCCCTTCCTACCTACTCACCTACCCCCCCAAAAAAAATCCCACAAGGCCAAAAAAGAAAGTTCCTTTTAGATTAAAAGAATAATTTTACCTGGTGAATATGGCTCACGGATGCCTGACATGCACTTTAGGAAAAGGACTTTTTAAAAAACAATTTAGAATAATTGTAAATCCATGGGTAGTCGGGAGGACAAAACTCAATTGAATTCTACCAGCATCTGTTAATCACTTAACATGTGTGAGATGCTGTGCTAGATGCAAGGTCTACAAAGACAAAAAAGAAAAAAAACCATGATTTAACATTTCCTGGGGGTATGCACCAAATATACAAATGCATAAGTGGAAAATTTGCACAAGTTAAATACAAAGTCATTTCTGAAGGTGGGGGCAGGAGAACACTGAGAGTGATGGGGATCACAAGAAGTATCTGAGCTGAGCTTTGTGGGTGACTAGGGGTGCCCAGAAGCCTCACCAAGGAGGGAGCGCATTCTAGGCACAGGGCATAAAACTGCAATGACCTTTTTTAAAAAAAAAAATTGAGCCTGAGTATCCTTATCTTTCCCAAGTTGGAAGTGCAGAGACTATTCACAGGTCAGGCTCTTCTCATCAGCACAGGAAATTTGACCAGCTTGGTTTCTAGTTAGGTTGCACAATGGACAGAGAAATGAACCTGGAGTCAGGAAAACCTAACTTCAAATCCAGCCTCAGACACTTCCTGGCTGTGTGATCTTGGGTAAGTCACTTAACCTCTATTTGCCTCAGTTTCTTCAACTGTGAAATGGGGATAACAACAGCATCATGAGGTTCTTGTGAGGAGGAAATGAGATAATGTTTATAAAGCACTTAGCACAGTGTCTGGCATGTAGTAGGCCCCAAATTAACGCTTACTCTAACCCTTCCCCCTAATCTGGGCAGGTTTGGCTCTCCTTAGACAATCTGGGACCCCTTCCTCCCATGGTTTCATTATATTAATGCTGAATTCATTGCAGATACACAATCAGCTTAGTCTGCTAAAGCTCAGAACTCCAGAGCTCAGGCGATCCTCCCTCATAGCAGGGATTAGAGGGTGTGCAAAAGACATGCCATGGGAAGAAGAGCCCCTCAAGTCGGAAGGTGCTGGCTTGCTGTGGTCTCTGGGGTCATGAAGAGGCAGATACAAATGAACAACTGAACAACAACCGCCGCAATACCTGGCTGGCATGGCTTTCACTGTGAAGGAAATAAAAACATTTAACTTTCTATTTTGTGGTCTGGATTTAAAATCTAAGACTCTTTAAGAGTTGCACTTACTAATTTTTTTTCATGTGTCAAGGCTCCTATTAAATGGGTGGCTAGGGTGGGAGAAGAAAGTGAAGTATTTTTCTCCTTCATTGCTACAATTGCAAACATAAAGAGAGTTCCCAAACCATAAGCTAAGTTATGCATCAAGAAGAGAGTATGCAACTGAACAGAACCTCACACACTGCATGGCTCCCATTTTAACTGATTGGCCAGCTTGTCCCAGGATCAGCTCTTCTACCACCCACATCTAAGGAGAAGGAACCGGAATAGTGGAAAAAGCAACAGATTTAGAATCAATCAATCAATCAATCAGTATCTATTAAGTACCTACCAATGTGTCAGATACCTGCTAGGCTAGGAATACAAAGACAAAATTGAAAAGTCCCTGCCCTCAGTGAGCTTACAATCAATTAGAGGAAAGAACGTGTGTGTGTGTGTGTGTGTGTGTGTGTGTGTGTATAAATATCTATATACAAAATATATTTAAGGAAAACACAAATTTCCCTTGAGGTGAGGAGAGACTAGCAGTTGGGAGGACCACAAGTAACCTAGCAGTTAAACAAATTAAGTGTAAAATCTGTGACCTGGTAACATCCTTATGCCACAAAGGATACCTTCTCTCAACTCACATTGACTGGATTCAGTCTTGGGAGAATTGCCCCCCCTTAAGCAAAGGGGTTAGTTCTGGTCTCACTTTTGTTTATTGCCTCACCCCAAAGTAGAACTCCATGGAAAATACCTTATGTCTTACATCCAGAATCTCTCCAAAAAGGATTAACAGATGTCCCTTATGGAAAAGTTACTCAATGTACAAAGTTGTAGGTATCTGGTATCATACAGCTTTTTATTTCTTCCTTCACAAAAATAAATGCTTAAAATGCAAAGACACATTAATACACCTTAACAAATACTTAAAGTATAAAACAGTAATTCATCAGCCCTATTATAGATCCTTGGAAGGTGGGGAAAACTCCTGAGAGAATTGTGGAACTACAACAGATTTCCCTTTCACCTCAGTCTGTGTTGCGTGAGCAATGACTCGTGCAAGGTTCATATGTTATAGCCAGCCAAGTATGCCTGGTTCCTCCTTCTGGCAGCGGTCATCTCCAAGAAGGACACAGCTGCACGAAGCACCTCCTGCTGAGCTAACACCACGAAGACCTCTCAATCATACATGACACTCCATCTCCCAACACAGTGCCTTTTCTATGGCTGTCCCCTGTGCCTGGAATGCTTTCCCTCCTCACCTCTGCCTCTTGGCTTCCTTAATTAACCTCCTTCTGTGTTCCAAGCAAATCCCATCTTCTGCAAGAAGCCTCTCCTAGTCACATAACCTCTGTGTAGCTCAGTTTTCTCAACTGTAAAATGGGTGTAATAATAGCACCTACCTCCCAGAGTCGTTGTGAGGATCAAATTAGTTAATTTTGTAAATCACTCATCGCAGTAGCTGGCACATAGTAGGCATTTAAGAAATGCTCCTTTTCTTCCTTCCTTCCTCCCAATTCTCCCCCACCAGTGTCTTCCCTTTGAGATTCCCTCCCTGTATATATCTTGTATGTACATAGTTGTTTGCATGTTGTTTCCTCATTAGACTGTAAGCTCCTGGAGGGCAAAGGCAATGTTTTTGCCTTTCTTTGTATCCACAGTGCTTAGGCAGCACTTGGCACATAGAATACTTAAATATTGGTTAATTGAATAACTTAGGAGCTACAAAGGATAGGAAAAACCACCTCAAATCACCATTAAATCATCTTTTCTAAAGGAAACACAAAGCAAAGGAGGTAGCTAGGGTTTTGAGATTTGGTCTCAAGCTCATTGAGATAAACAAATACATGTTCTAGTTGTCCTAGCTGCTGCTAGGAAGGAGGAAGAAAGAGAGTTCTCCAGCCCATCCCCATTCCTACAAGAAGTCTGAGCGAATCCTGACATGCTAGAAGAGAGGGGGAAAAGAGAAAGGGGAGGGGGAGAGCTAACACCTTGGCCTATTCTTTTTAGCCCAAGGAATGGGGAATTATTACTTGTTTAGTAGCCATCTTCTTTATCCTAAACCTCACAAGGACCAAGGGACTAGCTAGGAATCTCTGGTTGTAGGTGTTCTTTAGGAAGGGGCTAATGGGAGGCAAGATGGCAGCATAGGAGCAACAAAGTATCACAGCTCCCACATAGCCACTTCAAAATACCCATAAAATATGACTCTAAACAAATTCTAGAACTCTAAAACACACACAAATACACTTTCCGCTAAAGGCAGCTTGGCTAGGAGGCACCATCTCAGGGCTGGAAGCTGAAATCAGCCCAGCCTGAAATGGCACCTTGGCCCTGGGGGCAGCCAGACGAGCTGAGCTACAGCTGGAGCAATAGAAGAGGGGATCTGCAGCAGCTGTGGCAGTCTCCAGAATTATCAAACCATAAAGAAAATGAAAAAGAACTAAAAGGATAGTGGAACTCAGAATCAGGGGAGAAAAGCAGGTCTGGCCAATCCACCTCCAGGGCAAGGAAGCAGCACAAGTGGAGGTCCTGCACCCACCTCCACATTGCTGCTTTGGAGCTCCCGGCCTGCAGACTGCAGGGGGGCCACGCGATCGTTCAGAGGCCAAGTGCTCTCGTGTTGAGCAGCCTGGATCCAGATCAAGGTCTTGGGTAGTGGTCCTGGGATCTCTTTTCAGTGAGCCAGAGCAGGGGAGGGCCCCAGCAGCCTCCTAAAGGCTCCAGCAGCTGGGAAAACCCCAGCGATTTGGGACAGAGCTTTCCCCTCTGGAAGCAGAGTTCCACAGAGCTAAAATATCTCTGATTGGCTAGCCATGAATAAGCATAGGAAGCAAAGTAAGAACAGCAACCAAACCCTAGATTCCTTCTTTGGGGAAAAGAAGGATCAAAGCAGGGAAGGGGAGTAAGACAGAACTCCCGCACCAAAAGCTTCCAAGAAACATGAAGATTGCCTAAAAGCTAGAGATCAGCTGAAAAAGGATTTTGAAAAACAAAT
>CM053581.1:220568360-220610300 GCA_028627135.1 Pseudochirops cupreus
ATCGCTTCTTTCCTGGATGCAGATCATATCTTTCTTCATATGCTCTTTATTGTTTATTTCAATATTTATGATAGACAAAACAGCTTAGTCACTCAAAGTTGTTCTTAAAACAATATTGCTGTTACCATATATAGCATGTTCTCTTGGTTCTGCTCATTTTGTTTTTCATTATTTTGTACAAGTCTTCAACTTTCTGACCACAGACTCTAAACTCCTTGCCCAAGGAAACTCTACCTTCCCTGTAAGAGAATTTCATTCCTTCCTCCAAACTGCTGACCTGCAAGAGAAGAGACCAAAAGAAGAGAGTATCTTTTCCTCTCTGTCTCTCCTAGGCCAGGGTTTCTTATCCTCTCATTCCCATCCCTGGAAATATTCTCAAAAAGTTAAAAAAAAAGTCATCAGCCACATTCATGGTCATTTAAGGCAATTCTGTTATATCTGCTCAGCCTCCAGACACTTAATAGTGGAGTTTAAAGAGTGCTGAACTTGGAGTACACAAAGATTAGAATAAGGCCAATGGCTCCTGGAAGGTGCCTGGAGACACCATCAACCTGGAAACATTGGCATATCTTGCTGCCTTTGGAGGAAAAAAAAAGCATTGGAAGAACTTGAGGAAAGACCACTGAAAGTGTTGGATTGACTGGAGAAAGTTGGTTGAAGCTGTCAATTCACAGGCACCAGGACTGCAGAGTCACTGCAAAGTATGTGGGGATCACCGCAAGGAACGAGCACTGGACCCAGAGAGGACAAAAATGTTCATAAACAGCCTCTATCCAAAGAACCACATAGTCTCGAGGACTTTTTTTTAGGAATTCAGTGACATCACAATTTTGAAGAGAACCATACCACTATTATTAACCCACTGAATGATCTAACACATGGGTATGTGACTGAGGAGACCCAGAAACAGCAAGTCAAGAAAGGTCAGTTTGGACTAAACTCTCTGACACCATCTGGAGATTGTTGTAAGGAGAGGCAGAATGGTGCCTGGCATTTTCAGAGAGCAGAGAGAAGACTAGTCCAGCTAGAACTTAGAGGATGTTGAAGTGACTGATAAATGATTAGGTTAGAAAAGGCTAGCTGGTACCAAAGTGTGGAGGGCCATGAATGTTAAGGAGAGGAGTTTGCACTTATTTCAGGAGGCAATACAATGAACCTTCAGATAATTAAAAATGTGTGGGGAAGCTAAGTGGTGAGTGGATAATGTGCTGGGCCTGGAGTCAGAAAGACTTCTCTTCCTGAATTCAAATCTGGCTTCAGACACTTCTTAGGAGTGTCCCTGGGCAAGCCATCTAATCCTGTTTGCCTCAGTTTGCTCATCTATAAAATGAGCTGAAGAAGGAAATGGCAAACCATTCCAGTATCTTTGCCAAGAAAACCCTAAATGGAGTCACAGAGAATTGGACATAACTGAAGAATGACTAAGCAACAAAAATCAGAAATTGGGGGGGGGGGGAGGGGAGTGGCAGGTGAAGCCAAGATGGTGGAGTAAAAGCAGGGACTTGCTTGAGCTACCTCCCAACCCCTCCAAATACCTGCAAAAAATGACTCTAAACAAATTCTAGAGCTGCAGAGACCACAAAATGACAGAGTGAAACAATTCTCTAGCCCAAGACATCCTAGGTTGACAGGAAGGGTATATCACACTGGACTGGGAGCAGAGCACAGTCCAGCATGGGCTGTGCCAGCAAAGACAAAGTTGAAGCAGGCCTCAGGGAATTGAATCACTGGCAGTTCTGGCAGTTTCTATACTTCTCAGTCCACATACACCAAGAACAGTGTGGAAGGTCAGTGAGGGAACTCTGTGGGACCTGGGTAAAAGAGGAGCCCCAGGGTGACAGAGGTGGTGATGGCAGAAGCAGCAGCAGCAGCAGAAGCTGCTTCTGGAGCAATGGGTTCACAGATGGTGGGAGATCCAGTGATTGATACAAAATCCCTGAAGCCTGGGACAGTACATGCACCCCCACCCCCACCTCTACTAGAATGAGGTCTACCTTGTCTACCTTGACAAAGAGTTAGAAAGTCAAGTATTTGACTGGGAAGATAGCAAACAGAGTAAAAAAAACAGACTCTAGAATCTTACTTTGGACAAAGAACCAGAAGAAGACAACAAAGTCAAAGTTCCTACATCAAAAGCCTCCAAGAAAAATATGAATTTGTCACAGGCCATGGAAGAGCTCAAAAAGGATTTTGAAAATCAAGAGAAGTAGAGGAAAAATTGGGAAGAGAAATGAGAGTGATACAAGAAAATCATGAAAAAATGAGTCAACAGTTTGCTAAAGGAGACCCAAAATATACTGAAGAAAATAACACCTTATAAAACAGACTAACCCAAATGGCAAAAGAGGTCCAAAAAGCCAATGAGGAGAAGAATGCCTTAAAAATCAGAATTGGCCAAATGAAAAAGGAGGTCCAAAAACTCACTGAAGTAAATAATTCCTTCAAAATTAGAATGGAGCAAATGGAAGCTAATGACTTTGTGAGAAATCAAGAAATTATAAAACAGAACCAAAAGAATGAAAAAGTAGAAGACAATGTGAAATATCTCATTGGAAAAACCACTGACTTTAAAAACAGATCCAGGAGAGATGATTTAAAAATTATTTAAAATTATTCTAAAATGAAAGTCATGATCAAAAAAGAGCCTAGACATCATCTTTCAAGAAATTATCAAGGAAAATTGCCCTGATATTCCAGAAGCAGAGGGTAAAATAGAAATTGAAAGAACCTACTGATTGCCTCTTGAAAGAGATTCCAAAAGGAAAACTCCTTAGGAATACTGTAGCCAAATTTAAGAGTTCCCAGGTCAAGGAGAAAATATTGCAAACAGTCCAAAAGAAATTAGTGGAGTATTGTGGAAATACAATCAGGATAACACAAACCTAGCAGCTTCTATGTTAAGGGATCAGGGGCTTGGAATATGATAATCTGGAAGTCAGAAGAGCCAAGATTACAAACAAGAATCACATACCCAGCAAAACTGAGTATAATACTCCAGGGGAACAAATGGACATTTGATGAAATAGAAGATTTTCAAGCATTCTTGATGAAAAGACCAGAGCTAAAGAGAAAATTTGACTTTCAAATATAAGAATCAAGAGAAGCATGAAAAGGTAAACAGAAAAGAGAAATCATAAGAGATCTTATTAAAGTTTGGAAGGATGGTATTTGTAAATCATGAGACCTTTCTCAGTATTAGGGTAGTTGAAGGAAATAGATAGATACATAGATAGATACATAGATACATAGATAGATACATAGATAGATAGATAGATGGATGGATGGATAGATGGCACAGGATAAGTTGAATATGAAGGGATATTATCTTAAAAATAAAATTAAGGGTGAGAGAGGAATATATTGGGAGAAGGAGAAAGAGAGATAAAGAATGGAGTAAATTATCTCACATAAAAGAGGCAAGAAAAAGGTTTCACAATGGCGGGGAAGAGAGGCTATATAAGAGGGAATGAGTGAACCTTACTCTCTTCAGTTTTGGCTTAAGGAGAGACTAGCATACATACTCAATTGAATTGCTTGCCTTCTCAATGGGGGGGGGGGATAAAGAAGAGAATTTGGAACTCAAAGTTTTAAAAACAAATGTTTATAAAAATGGTTTTTACATGCAACTGGAAAATAAGATATACAGACTATGGGGTATAGAAATCAATCTTGCCCTACCAGAAAGTAAGGGGGAATGGGATAAGGAGCGTGTGTGGTGGGAGAGGGGTGATAGAATAGAGGGCAGACTGGGGGAAGGAGCAATCAGAATGCATGCCATCTTGGGGTGGGGGGAAGGGAAGAGATGGGGAGAAAATTTGGAACTCAAAATCATGCAGAAATGAATGTTGAAAACTAAAATTAAATTAATAAAAAATTACAAAATGTAATTAGTCAGATTCTCCCATTCTATAAGCATTCTGTTCCCTTGAACAATGATCATACATCAGGTCCTTCTCCCATGAAGATCTTCATAAAGTTCTGAAGATCATCTTTTTGAGAAACATGTGATAGAAATCAATTTGTTACCCATTTAAGTGACTGGGGGCAAAGCAGGGAGATAATGCCTAACAGAGTCTGATTTGGGTCCCTAACATGATCCCAAAGATAACCTGCTTACTCCCTGTTGTCATCCTCTACAGTTGTATTCCATATAGCTCTTTTGCTCACTGTTAGGGTTTTGATAGCTCAGAGTGAATGTAAATACTCACATCTTCTGTTCTGGCCAGAAACATTGAGCGTCTTCTCCTCCCAGACTGATTCTTTTGTGAAGGCAAACTACACCATCAGTTCTTACCTAACCTTTAATTATCAAACGGGCACTGCCTCAGACAAACTGGAACCTGGGAAAGACTTTAGCTTGAAGAGCCCGTGGTCTGCCACTGCCTCTGGGGCCAAGGCCAGTCATCTGACCTATGTCTTGTCACTGAACTCTAGAGGAGAGAGTGAGACTGATGACTTTGCACAGCCCTGCATCACTTAAATACTATTCTCTAGCAAGTCAAGACAATGCCCTCCTGATGTCATTGGTCCTCTTCAAGAACAAAGGACAAAGAACGACAAAATGTTGATAACAATAACACCCAACTCCCAGGGTTATTGTGAGGATCAAATGAGATGGTATTTATCGTGTGTTTTATAAACCCAAGGCACCATATAAATACTAGCCGTTATTATAATAAGGATTCCCTTTTCCATGGGACCAGCTCTCAAGCAATTGAGAGGGATTGGGGGGATATCACCCAAGATTTGTCTACAACTCAACAATAAGAGTTTACGCTTCTTGAACCTTTTTTTACACTGTTGCCCAAAATTGCAGGCCTTACACACAAAATGTTCCATGGGATAATGAAAATCTCTCTCCTCTCCCCCCCTCCCCCATACACATCTCACAAATAGGTGTCTGTGACCAAATTCTGTTTGGATATGAGGTCCTATTTGCATCTTCTCTCTTTCAGAGCCAGAAGGATATGTCTACTATTTACATTAGCACATCATACTGGGTCTTCATGCTCAGAAAAAAGCATCCTATTCCCTCTCCTATTATTTCTCAGTCTTTTCCTTCCCTTGGAACAACTGGCCTAGTCTATCCTGACTACCTGGAGGTGCTTCCCAAAACATTAAAAAAAAGAGGAAGATGGAAGTGGACTTGCTTTATTTTCCAGGAAGAGAGATTTATAATCGCTATTCCATATGCATGGAGTATTCTTACAATGATTTTCTAGAAGTAAGAAAATTGGCACATGAGGAAGTAGGCCAAGTAAGTCAGTCACTGAGGACTTGTTCTAATTCACCTTTTTCTTTGGTCCTAGCACTATCCATGACATGTGATTTTATCTTGAAAATTGATCAATCACTGACTGCTTTAAAATCTATGCCATCCTCCAGCACGGATTTCTTCCACATCATCTTACTTGCCATTTCCATTTCCTTACATAGCACATTGGGATTTGGTGAAATGCAAATGCAGTTCATATACTATCACAAATTATAAGAATAGATTGGTCTTTTTTTTTCAATGCTAGCAGATCTGTTTTATTTCACGTCTATTTGTTGTCTTCCCATTTCTTCTATATATGCTCTTGAGATCATGTGTCTCCTGCTAAGTTTTGAAGGATAATTTCCCCTCTGCTGCTTTTTACTGTTCAGGTTATATCGATTTGATTTTTCCTATACTGATTTTCCTTAATGTTTTACAAATAAGCTTGTCCTCTGTGCCAGTCTGACTGCTATGTCTCTCTGCGTTGCAAGGAGATTAAGTGTTTACTGATGGTAGCAGATTCTGTCCTCCATGTTACCTCAGTAAAACTTTAATAAATAATTATCATCAGTCAATGACTTTACTTTTATCCACTTCCCTTATTCGACATACACAACAGTTCCTCTTGCTAGAACACACCCTCACTGGAGGCTATCACTCACTTTAGGGAATATTCAAAATATTCCCCCATCCTGGCCATTCCCAGACCTTCCCAGTGGCTGACCCCTCATGTCCCTTGGTTCCACTGGAATGTTCTGTTCATTCAGCTTTGGAGATGAGTTTTTGTGTCATAGAAGCCAATGGGAAGCTGGAGAAGACATCAGAATTAGACATTCTGGAGGTGCTGTACTTCTGGACCATAATCAAAGAGAAATCACTGCTTCAACTCTCTTCACCCTCTGCTGTGATTCCAAGAAGAGATGGAACAAAGATGTCAGAGAAGCAAGAGCTGGTAAAAGAGCCCAGAAATTCTTTTCCTTTTCTTTTTTTTTTCACTTTTTGGAGGGGGGAAGGCAGGGCAATTGGGGTTAAGTGACTTACCCAAGGTCACAGGGCTAGTGTTAAGTGTCTGAGGCCTAATTTGAACTCAGATCCTCCTGACTGCAGAGCTGGTGCTCTATTCACTGAGCCACCTAGCCGCTCCTCTTTTCCTTTTCTTGATGTGTTTCTAAGCAACTGCTTTCCTGCTCTCTCTCTCTCTCTCTCTCTCTCTCTCTCTCTCTCTCTCTCTCTCTCTCTCGTTTGTTTGTTTTTTGAGGGGCGGTACCTTTGCCAAACACTAAGTGGAAACATCTGATAAACCCTGGAAAGGTATCAAAGTTGAGATTCGAACACAGTAATTTAGTTTTCATCTGTAGCCCAGAATTACCATCTGCTCTGTGTGTCTCACACTAGTTCCCTGTACTGTTCCACTGCATACAACTGTTCCATCCTTACATATTTCTGCAGCACATTTAAGATGAAGACAATTCGGATTTTAACAGGAGAAAAAAGGGACTTGGATGGCCTCAGAGGCTGAAGAGAACACCTGGATCATCTTACCCAAACACTTGAATTTAATAGTGGCTTGTTAATTAAAATCAAATGCTCCATTCAAACATTATCATCACCTGAGGGGTTGTTCTTCATTAAGACAGAGCAAAGCAACTGGCAACACTGGAAATATTTCTTTGCCCAGCTCCCATTCCCACCATTAGAACACCAAGAATCCATGTCTTTCTGGTATCTTTGGGCAAGAAATAAAGCCAGATCTTTCTGAGTCCAGATCTTCCCAGCACAGAGCAGAGGGCTAATGGTTATCTGGTAAACACGAGCCATATAGACAGCCATCTGGACAACTGAGACCCCCAAATGAGTTTGATCCCCCACTAACCTGGTAGTGTTTTCACCATAAGTTATTATCTATCTACTTCCTGAGCCTGTCTGTGTTCCTGCTCTCTATTTTCTTCTATGAGAAATAGAAGCTCCATTCACTTAAGGAAGCCTCATGGTTTCAATTTTCCAAATCAAAGAGTACTAGTCTACATGGCACAAATTGAAGTTGAGATCAGGCTAATGGCAATTTAAAACCAGGGTGGTCACACCCCAGGAAGCAAGGTTTCTAGGTCAACAGATGGTACTTAGGGCCCAGGTCCCCATTTCTCACCTTCATCTGTTCCTTCGAAAGCAAAAGGGCAGACAGGACACATTCACCGCCAAGTCCCCAGGTATATGCCCCTACAATGGGAGAGAATCTATTCCTGAGAAGAGTATGAATAATTATCCATTTGCTCATTTGTTCAAAATGCATTGAGCACTGCCCTATGCAAAACCATTGCTAGGTACTGGGTAGAGACCCAGATTTAATTCAAACATTGATTAAGCACATACCATGTACAAGGCTTTGTGTTTGGTGTGGGAGATACAATGATGAAAGATAACAGTTCTTGCATTCAAGTATACTAGGGGAATGGACACACATACAAGTAAAAATAAAACGAGGGAAAATGATCAATGTTTATTGAATTGAATTGCATCTCAGAGGTGGTAGGGACCCCAGGGGTCAGCTAGTCCAACCTCACCAGGAATCTCCTCTGCAGCAAAGAAGAAATCAAGCAAAGTACACTAAGACAATCTGAGAATACATAAAATATGCTCCCAGACCTCAAGGAGGTCTCGGATTGGTAGAGGAGATAGGACATGTCCTATTCTCCTCTACACAGACTACATTATTGTTGTTGAATCATTTTGGTCATGCCTGACTCTCTGTGACCTCATTTTGGGGGTTTTCTTGCTAAAGACATTGGAATGGTTTGCCATTTTCTTCTCTAGGTCATTTACAGATGAGAAACTGAAGCAAACAGGGTTAAGTGACTTGACCAGGGTTACACAGCTAATAAGTGTCTGAGGAAGGATTTGAATTCATGTCCTTCTGACTCCGGGGCTGGCATTCTATGCACTATGCCACCTAACTGCCCCTAGACTACCTTAAGATAGGTACAAAGAAAAAAAAAAGAAAAGAAAGAAATGAATGAATGAGAGGTACAAAGTACAAGACTTCCAAGGAGTGGGGGAACAGTTTCGTAGAAACAGATAGACCTCCTCCCTACCCTCTAAGGATGAGGCTAAGGAGTACATTAAAACTCTTTCGTAGTCTAGCTCTCAGTACCAGGCAGACAGAATATGATCCCTTGACAGAAGTCAGTGAAGGGAGGAAGATGAGCACCGCCTTCTCTCTTCCTATTCTATTAGCACACATTAATTTGTCAGACTAGCTGACTGTTACTCCCAGAAAGCACCAAGAGCCTAAAAGGTAAAGCAAGAACACAGAAGCTCTAACCTTCAGCGGCTCTAAATGAGGGTGAAAAGCAGAGTGAAGGGGCTAGAAACCACTCCATTAAAGGATAGATAACAGCAACAAGTAGCGTTGATATAGTGTTTAAGGTTTGCAAAGCACTTTACACATGTTACCTCACTTGATCTCTCCAGTGGCCATGGGAGGCAGGTGCTAGTATCATCTCCATGTTACAGATGAGGAAACTGAGTCTAAAGGATGTTAAGTGACTTGCCCTGATTATCCACTATGCCACCCAGCCTAGAGAAGAGATGATTTGGAGGATGCAGAGGAAGAGGGAAATTTGAAAGTTTTCTTCAAGTATTTAAGGAGATTTCAGGTAGAAGAGGGATTAGTTCCCTCTAATTAGAGTTTCTTCTAAGAGAGTTCTGTTTAGAATCAGAATATAGAATTAAGAGCACTGGATGAAAGGTACATAGGTTTAAGTTTGATGTATGAAAGAACCTCCTAACAATAATAATTGTCCATAAATAGAATTAATTGATTTAAAACAGTGGTTCTCAACCTTCCTAATGCTGCAACCCTTTAATACTCGTATGTGGGTGTATCTGCATGTGGATGGACCCATCTGGAGACAGATAGAGGAGCAGTGTCTCGATTCCTAAGACCATTGGAAATATGTGTTTTCCAATGGTCTTAGGCGACCCCTGTGACCCCTGTGAAAGGGTCGTTCGACCCCCAAAGGGGTCGCAACCCACAGGTTGAGAACCGCTGATTTAGAAGGACTTATATTCTCCATCAGAGGAAGTCTTCCAAAGGACCTGGGGTCAAATCCTGGTTTTGCTAAACTGAGATTTTGAGGAAGGAGCTATTTAAGCTCGATAGGTTTCACTTTTCATATCTGTGAAATGAAGTGATCAGATTAGATGGCATCAAAGATGTCTTCTAGACATTTTTTCAGCTTTGTGACAGCTATGTATTGCCTAAACACACACACACACACACACACACACACACACACACACACACACATGCGCACACGCAGTGTATACATTCAAAAGACCCATAGACACACACTGACAAAAATTTAAAACATGAAACAATAACCCTCCTCAGATGTTGATGCTTAAAATTTTATTAATAATGACATTAATAATAGCTAGGAATAGCACTTCATGGTTTGCAAAACCCTTAACATATGGTATTAAATTTGATTTATGAATATTAAAACATGAGACAGTTAGGACTGCTACCTTCCCACATCACTTACACCTTGGCTCTGCCCTGTTAGAATAACTCCCTTGAGGTGCATACTTTCTGGCAATCTAGGACTGATAGTCATCCTCTCCAAGAAGAGTAGAGTTAAAGAACACCACTCTTGTTTCTAGTCAGATATGACTAAAAGATCCAGAAGGTCTCAATCTTTTTAACTCATGAAGTTGCCTCAAAGTCCTGAAATACACATCTCAGAATCACTGTTTAGTGTCCTATGCTCAGGGAAAGAAATACAAAACAGAAGCTGGAGACTCAAGGTCTAGGTTCAGACTCACATAGGCAACACAAATGTCTACTGTTGCATGTGAGCAGCCACCATGACTGTTGGGGTAAACAGCCTCCCTCCCCTGTCATTGGAAGCTTGAGAAAGGTAGCATCACAGAATTTCCACACATGCAACAGATGGGAACAAAGAATCCTTCCAGTGTTAAGCATGTGTTCCCATGATTCCCAAGGTCTATTACTGCCACAATAATTCTATAATTTCCATTCAGTAGAGGAAGGTAGAAAGAAAAACTGGCAATGATCCCCTCTGAGTTGCATTGGGGTCAGGAGAAGGGGTAGCAGGTGGCATTGGGCAAGAGCAATAGGATACATCAAAACAAGAAAAGGAAGGCATGCCAAACACAAATGTCACCTAATTTCTAGTCTGGGCCCTTCTGCCCCAATAAACAACCCCAGTACTTAAAAACACCACCTCTTCTGGATGAAGGAATCTTTAGGAGGTGTTTCCTACGTGGAAGAATGAAGGCTCTTGAGAAAGGCAGTCTGTCAATACATTTCTATTAATTACCTACTATGCACCAGGCACTTGTGACCTTTGGGGATACAAGAGTCTGAAGACAGTCTCTGCCCTCGAAGAGCTCACAATATAATAGGAGAGACAAGAGGAAAGCGAATGAGTCTGGGCTTCCCACAATGCATGACATCCTCTCACTTTGGTCCTATGTGACCACAAAAACCCATCGATCCTGCCACTAGGCATCACACTTTCTACTGAGTTAAGGGTGAA
The DNA here is from genome assembly GCA_028627135.1 of Pseudochirops cupreus. NCBI lineage: Eukaryota > Metazoa > Chordata > Mammalia > Diprotodontia > Pseudocheiridae > Pseudochirops > Pseudochirops cupreus. The sequence continues at coordinate 220,579,179 of CM053581.1, forward strand.
ATAAGGCATTATGGGGAGACCTAAGACAGTTCACAAATGGAGGGAGGACCAGAGAAAAAGCCTTTTGAGTCAAGCACCAGCAGAGAGCACTGGGGCCATTCTACTGAGTCAGAAGATGAGGTTGTTGTAGAAACAAGGAAGCTTATAAAATTCAGGCTGAGCTCCAGTGACATTTCCAGAACCACTAGGGAAAACTTTTATTGTGGGATGTTCTGAAACTAGAACTTCACCCTTGTTTGTGATTTTTGCCCCTGTCTGTGCCCCTACAGCGACAAGCAACAAAAGCTGGCTGTCCATTTTTAGGGTCAGTTTCAGTTTTCTTACCTAAAACCAACTGTACACTCAAAAATTTTTGAAGGCTCCCTGTTGCTCAGGGAATCTGATCCAAACCCCTCAAAGGCTCTTCAAACCACCTTTCTGTCCTTTCACTCTTATTTTTCCTTCTCCAGCTAATCCCTCCACCTCCCCAACTCTGTGCCTTTGCTCATAACTTCTTTCAGCTGAAATACCCATCTTTTTTAACCTTTTCTACCTCTTGAGATCCTAATCATCTTTGAAGACTAGATTAAAAACTATTTCTTACAAGAAGACTTCCCCAATCTCCTCTAGCTGGAAGTGATTTCTTCTTCAAAGTCTATATAGCCATTTGTTTACATCTGTCTCGAGCATATTCCTGCTTCTCTCTCTCTCTCTCTCTCTCTCTCTCTCTCTCTCTCTCTCTCTCTCTCTCTCTCTCTCTCTCCTTCTCTCTCTCTCTCTCCTTCTCTCTCTCTCTCTCTCTCTTTTAACAAATATATATAGTTCTGTGTGTGTGTGTGTGTGTGTGTGTGTGTGTGTGTGTGTGTGTGTGTGTATCTTTGCACTGAGACTTTTGGGACACTCCACATAAATACGTATATATGAATTCATGGGAATTCCCATGAATTTCCACTCCTTGCCCCTTCCTAGCACAGTGAGATAGTATATGTATTTATGTGGAGTATCCCAAAAGTCAGTGTAAGTTTAAGCTTATTAAAGCTTAACTAAGACTTTTGGGACATCCCAAAGTCTTAGCGCAAGTTTAAACTTTATTTGGAACACTTCATATATGTATTTGTATACATCTCTTCAGTTTTACAAACATTTATTCAACTTCCATTTGGACAAAACACTGCACTCAGTGCTGATGGAAGACACAGCATTTAGATAAAACAGGGCCTTTGCCTTCAAAGAACTTACAGTCTGATATAATAATAAAACACTTATAATTGAAGCCATTATACACATTTGTGAAGTCCACTAAAGGAAAAAAATATCATTGCTGACTGGGCTGAGGACATTGGAAGCCATAGCTCCCTCACGAGATCCTGTTTTCCCTCCAACAACCTCCCCCACAAACCACCTCAGCCAGACACCCACCCACACAAACCACCACAGGCCCCCCAGCACTGGAACCACCACAGGGTTCCTTCCCACTAAGGCTGAATTCCTAACCCTTTACCCCCAAAAAGATGTTCCCTTCCCAACAGTGCCACCTGAAGTCTCTTGGAATATGACCATATGGCCATATGACCATGACCCTTCAGTTAACACCACTCCAAGGCCCATCAGACCTTTTCTGAATTCTCCCATATATATTATCTCCTCCAATTAAAATGTGAGCTCCTTGAGAGCAGGAAATACCTCAGTTTTTTATTCACATTCCCAGCATTTCGCACAGTACTTGGCACATTGTAAGCCCTTAAAAAGTGCTTTTCCATTTATATATCCCCTACAACTATCTTGCATGTTTCCATGACTATCAAGTGAAATACAGTGGTTAATTTTATTTCTTTTTTATTTTAATGGGAGTCTCCCTTTAAAGTGGAACAACTGGAAAAATCTCTTTCATGCATTACATTCCTATCTCTATGTTACAAGGGTAGTAATGTGCACAGCCCTGCAAAGTGAGGAGGTGGGGAGAATATTCATTCCTGAGCGATTCGGTTGGGCCATTTTACAGTAATATGTTCAGCCTCAAAAGACTGAAAGCTCATAAAGAAGCCTTAGCCTTTGCCAATGAAGTTCTGCCTTTTACAAACTTGGGATGACTTTAAAAGCCTTCCATTTCTATGACTAAAATCTAACTATTGTCTAGCACCCTATTCTCCACGCCATGATTCCCTCTAAGAGTGATCTTCTTGGAAGCCATTCAACATCAGTCAAGGTTCTTGCTTCTTTTTCTACAATACCAGCCTGAGAAACCACATAGTACCATCCCCCATGACTCTGACCTTGGAGGGCATTGCCATAGTGAGACCAGCGAAGCCATAAACACCAGCTCCGTCGCTAGAAGGTGACAGTAGACCCAGCCCAGATGCAGAACAGCTGGCTTAAATAGTTCAGAACATTTAGGCCTGACTCAGGCTGCCAGAGGCTGCTACAGCACAGTGAGATAGGAAGAGCCCAGGCCTGAGGGAGGACAGGAGGCCTCTGCAGGGTTAAGTTCTAACTCTGCAGCTAAGTTCATGCAAGCCACTTTTTCCTGGGCTTCAGTTCCTTAGGTTAGACCTCTAAAGTTCCTTCCAGTTCTAGTATTCTATTCTTTGTTTCAATATCCCATGTTTTCTGGTTCTTTCAAAATTTAACATTCTGTGGTTCCAGCCTTTGCATTCTGCAGAAGAAGTGGACACATTGGGCTTAAATACCTAAGTATTTAGATAAATAAAACCCTGGAAAAAAATGTGCTTCCTTGAGGTTAGATCTCCATTACAAAATACACTGGACTATATATGTTGTTATTTAGTCAGTTCAATCATATATGATTCTTTGTGGTTTTGGGGTTTTCTTGGTGAGGATACTAAAGTAGTTTGTCATTTCTTTTTCCAGCTTATTTTACAGATGAGGAAACTGAGCAAACAGAGTTAAATGACCTGCCCAGGGTCCTACAACTAGTAAGTATCAAAGGCTGGATTTGAACTCAGGTCTCCTGACATCAGTCTCATGCTCTATCCACTTCACCATCCAGCTGCCCTGAGGATTATATTTGCAATAGGCCTTTTAGGTATATACTACTGGAAGAGCCCCTCTTCCCACTCCTTGCCCCTTCCCATACCCACCCCACGCCTTATATTCTTCTAGTGTACTCATGGACTATTTTCTGTCATAGTTATCTGCATGTATCTTTTATTCCCCTTCACATCCTAAATTCTATCAGCATAGGGACTGTATCTTACTTAAACTTCCCACCTTCCCCTATACCTTACACAGTGCTCTGCACACTTAATATTTGTTGGTTTGAATTGAAAGCTTGACTTATGCTGCCTAAGCTCCGCCATTCTGATTCTACATTCAAGGTCTCCCTACTTCTCCATTCCTCGTAAAGCACCTTCTTTCAGGCTGAAGTAAAGGCACTTTCCTAAAGCAAAAAAATGACTTCTTTAGCTCATTCCCTCTCTTTCCCCTCACTCTTTATTTTTACTCCCATCTTCCTTTGAGAGGGGGTCCTAGTATAATTTTCTATTGCCATGTGGGGTAGGCAGAGGGAAAAGGGATCTGGGAGTAGGTAAGGAATCCAAAGACTTGAGTTATAGGCAGGGAGAATATTTTTTTAATTCAAAACTAGATCCCCAAAGGATGATCTATGACATAAATGGCCTCCCAGAGGTAATTTCTATAGACCACATTAAGACTTGAGTTCCAGTTCACTTCAACAAATATTTCCCAAGTACTAATGATGACGGCAGCATAGAGTAATGAAAAGGGAATTGGATTTAGCCTCAGATGCCCAGGGTTTAAATCTTGGCTCTGTTACTTACTACCTGTATGGCCTTAAGCAAGGCATTTAACCTGTATGGGCCTCAGATTTCTCATGTGTAAGATGATCTGTAAAGTCCCTCCTTGATCGAAATCCATGATCTTATATGCTCAGGCCAGTGCTGGAGAAAGGAGTGGTACAATAGTCATGGGAGAGCTTATGGTGTCACTGGAACAACACATATGAAGAGACTGTATATGACCAGAGGCTGGCTTCTGTCAGAGGATATGGACCTTAGAAGTTCAGAGAAGAGAGAGATCAGAGTGAGTTAGGGGAGTCAAGAAGGCCTTCTAAGAGGAAAGATAGATTGGGCTGAGTATTAAAAAAAAAAAAGCAGACTTTCCACACTAATACTTGGATTATATAGGATATACCTATAACATTTGCCAGTTACAACTGAGCCCACTCACATTCCTCTGGCCTACAGAACTCAGAAGCATCACCTAACTTTGGTCTGAGCTTCCATCTTGAAGAGGGCTCATGCAATGAGAGATTCTATAGCAGGCATCCTACCCATCAAGGCCCTTTGCTAACTGATCTTTTAGTCCCAAGGAGAACAATGGATATGAGCTCAGTATGACCTGGCCCCTTCCTACTTTTCCCATCTTCTTGGAGTTTTCTAATATTCATGTGCTCTACCATCCAGCCACAATAGTGTACTTGCTAGTCTTTGAAAATCACAATACATCTCCTATCCCTCACATGGACATTATATTTGTGGGAATAAGTGAACTAGGTTCTTAGGAGAATGTTTTATATTAACTGTCTTTACCATGGTAGTAGTCACTGCCCTCTGGGAACCCAATTTGCCAACTCAAGCAGAAGTCGGGAAGTGCTGCTATTCTTCTTTCTTTCTTTCTTTCTTTCTTCTTCTTCTTCTTCTTCTTCTTCTCCTCCTCCTCCTCCTCTTTTTCTTCCTCCTCCTCCTCCTCTTCTTCTTCTTCTTCTACTTCTACTTCTACTTCCTCCTCCTCTTCCCCTTTCTTCTTTCCTTCTTTCCTTCTTCAATTCTTTCTTCATTCATTCATTTATGTTTTCGTCACTTTTTTTTTTCCAAAAAGCTGGGACAGTTTGCTTTTTGTCCTGATTGGTTTTCATTTTTAATGTCTTGAAATATAGCTCTGAAAAGACAGGTTTTTAAAAGGCCACTGTATTTTCAATAGAGCTACTTGACTCCACCTTAAAGCCCAAATCACTCTGGCTTTCATGGAATGGTCAATAATAGCCCCAGCTCAAGACTCTGTGGTTCATAGTTTAGATTTTGATGACTTAGAATGAGTGCAAATGGCAAATTTTTTCTGTTCTGGCAAGAAATTCTGAGGGTCTTCCCCTTTTAGATTGAAAACTTAGTATTGGTAAATTGACCATCTCTTGTCTCAACTCTTACCCAGCCATTTGGTCACTGAATGGGAGTGGCCTCAGACAAACTGAGACCTGGGAAAGACCTTAATTTAGAGGCCAAGGTCACCCATTGCATCCTGGGTTCTTGCCATCATTCTTGACCTTTGTCCTGGCAGCAAACTTTCATGACTCTGGAGGAGAGAGTGAGGTTGATGACTTTGGGTAGTTCTGCCCCACTCATATCCAATTCAAGCCCAAGCTCAAGACATCACTCTCACAGGGTTGTTGGTCCTTTCAAGAGAATGAAGGACAAACAAAAACAGTATTTCCTATCTTTTTGCTATTGTGCTGTTGGACCTCTATGCCTAGGCTGTACTGGCCCATTGCCTCTGCCTCTTAGCATCCCCCAATTTCTTCAAGACTAGACTTAAACACCACCTGCAAGAAACCTTTCTGGGCTTCTCCCAGCCCCTTCTCTGGGATTACTTTTCATTTTTAAGGTAGGTGCCTCTATGGATAGAGTACAGGGCTTAGAATCTGAAAAACCTGAGCCCTAGTCCGACCTTAGATACTTAGAAGATATATGGCCCTGGTCAAGTCACTTAATTTTTCTGGGCCTCACTTTTATCAACTATAAAATGTGGACAAAAAATGGCACCTACCTCACATGGTTGTTGTAAACATCAAATGAGCTCATTTAGGAAAAGTGCTTCCTATTGTACTTGGCACACAGTAGGCACTTAAATACTTCTTCCCATACCCCATCTATTCTATGTACACCTTGTGTGTACCTAAGTTTTCACATGTCATCTCCTTTATTTGAATGTCGTTTCCTTGAGGACAGGAACTGTATTTGCCTTTCTTTGTATCCAAAGTGATCAGCACAAAACCTGTCTGCCCCAGCCCAGGGATACTTCCATGAAGACACAGGTTGCATGTCAAGGAGTTCCAAAGAAAGATTCAGGACCATATTCTAACTAGAGAAATAGGAGGTCATACATATATGCCATCCATAATGCCTTGACATAGGCATTGTATGTAGCCAACTACATTGTTAAGTGAGATATTTGTAGAGGTTTTTATAAACCTTCAAAAATTATAAAAATAGTAGCTGGTATATAGGTTTAAGGCAAACTACTTACCTACTAGAGGCAGCTAGGTGGCACAATAAATCAGGTGCTGGGCTTAGAGTCAGAAAGACTTCTCTTCCTGAGTTTAAATCTGGCCTCACTGGGCCTGGGCAAGTCACTTAACCCTGTTTGCCTCAGTTTCCTCATCTGTAAAATGAACTAGAGAGAGAAATAGCAAACCATTCCAATATCTTTGCCAAAACCCCAACATGGGGTCACAAAGAGTTGGACACAACTGGAAACAGCTGAACAACAATTTCTCTACCAGCCAGTCTGATTTAGAAGAGTAGCAGCCTATGAAAAGCCCTCTTTCTTGTGGGTCCTTCAGTACAGCTAAGTCCCTACCATTAGAGTTGCTTCATTTTTGTATTTTCTTTTTAGGAGGGGAAGGAAGGACAATTGGGGTTAAGTGACTTGCCCAAGGTCACACAACTAGTAAGTGTCTGAGGCTGGATTTGAACTGAGATCCTCCATACTCCAGGGCTGGTGCTCTATTCACTGCACCACCTACCTGCCCCTGGACTTACTTCTGCTGCATGCTGTTGTCTCCAGAATGTGCAAGGTAAACTACAAACGTGCAATGCTGGAGGGGTGTCACTAGCACAATATCATAGATTATCCCAAATTTTCTACCTACTTCTTAGAAAATACAGTGCCCTAAAGTGGAGGGATAAAAGATGCCTTCAATTTTATTGGCAACAGCATGAAATCCTAGAAAGAACCCTTAACTGGGGAGAGGGGAGGGAAGGGGAAGGGGAAGGTGGTCACTGGAGTCCAAGTCTCAGCTCTGCCATGAACTCACTGTGAGGCCTGGAGCAAATCTCTTCTTTTTTTCCAAGCCTCAGTTTTCTCATCTATAAAATGGGGATAATAATAATTAAATAGCTACCAAATGAGATAATAAAGGTAAGGTGCTTCACAAGCCTGAAAGCTCTATGTAAAAGGTAACTATTGTAGCAAATTCCTTCCCTACTTACAAATTACCATGCCCTGATGACATAGGACCTTTAAACTTTATTGGGAGGCAGGAAGAAAAATAGAAAGGGCACTTAATTAGGGGTCAGAAGACCTGGATTTAAATTCTGTATCTCCCACTTTTGACTGTGTGACCCAAGATAAGCCATTTCCCTTTTCTGCACCTGGGCTTCTTCAGCTATAAAATGGGAAAAATAATAAGCCAAGACAGTGGAGCATTCAGATTGGGCAGGAGTGATCCTTCTTACTTCCCAGGACTGTCAAAATTCAAATAACACAAGTGAAACTACTTTGAAAAGTTAGAAATCTAGCCTTTAAATAAATGTAACGGATTATTAGTACTTGGCTCAGACTGTTCTTGGATCTGATGACGAGGTTCCCCAAATAAAGCTTCCATTGCATGTGCCAAGTGGTATCTCAGACTTTGGGGGAGGGGTCTTTGAGGGGAGAGAGAGAAAGGTTGGGGGGGAATCCTTCCAAAGAGGCAGAAAGGATAAACAATTTCCCTTACACAGGACTGTGGCTGGCCCAATGTTACGAGAAACACATGCTTGCTGACACAACACTTAGCTATACTGTAGCATGGTCCATTTGGAGGGCGGGGGCTGTGTGGAGCTGGGGAATGAGACATTCTTTCCGCAGAGGAGAAAAAAAGGAAAGAAAAAATAACAGAAAAGAATGTTTTAACTCCGTGAACCACTATGGGACTTGCTCTCTTTGACCGAGCAAGGTTCTCCTGCCATGGGTTTCTCATTTCCAAGTCCCCATACAACATTGTTGAATGGCAAAGGGGGTCCCCATATCACTCCTGTCCCAGCTGAAACGTCCCTCCCCTCTCTCTCAAGAAGACAAGCCAAGGTTTCTTGGACGAGACCACTACTCTGGTATAAAAGTCAAACAACTCTGTGGGATGCTAAGGAGGCCAAGGGAGTTGGTCTCCCTTTGCTGGGTTTTTTTTTATTTTCTCCAGCACTGCCCCCCTCCCCTTTCTCATTAGTTCAGTAACTTACAGTTGGAGTTGTCACTGGGGGCAGCCTGCCAGCTTAATGCAGGGGTGAGCTCCAGTTACATCATCTGGCCCAGGAGGCCCGACTAAGTGAAAACAGATTGCACTCCTTCATGTCTAGAGGACCAACTACCCCTTTGCAGGCACCATGGCGGCTCTGATGAGCTCACTCTGATTGTGCAGGCGCATTGGCTGGAGGCTGCAGGGAGGCCCCAGGAGCCTCTCTCCCCTCCTCTTTCCCTTTCAACATCTTTTCTGCCCTTGGTGTCCACTGGGTATTGCTCTCCCAAGCCTTGAGGAACTTTAAAACTTCTCAGACCTTGGTCCCTACTATGTGCCTTCTTTTTTTAAAATGCCTATCCCACACAGGGACACAGAGGGATGTAACACATCAGTCCTTCTAGAAAAAGCATTTCCTGAGCGTCCGTGAAGCACCAAGCACTTTGTTAGATACTAGAAATTCTCAAACAAAACAAAAAATGCCTCCGCTGCTTAGGCAACAGGAGAGTATTGACTCTGGAGCCAGAAAGACTCCTATTCAATTGGGGAGTGGGCTATGACTAGTGACATGCCTCCAGCAGAGTCTTTTCACTGCTCTGACCCTCACTCTTCTCAACTGTAAAATGAATAGTAATAGTTGTATCAACTTCAAAGGCTTGCTGTGACTTTCAGATGTGGCCACTAGGAGGCGGTGTGAATAGAGTCATGGACTTGGTATCCAGACGACCTGAGTTCAGATACTACCTTAGCACTTAAGAGTGTCTCTATGACTTTGGGCAAGTCATTTAACTGTATTGGTCTTGATTTCCCCAATTGCAAAATGAAAATAATAAAAGCAACACAGTCTGTTGTGAGGATCAAAGAAGATAACATATATAAAGTGATTTGCAAACCTTAAACGCTATGTAAGTCCTAGCTATTCCTTCTATAATGTATTTGTAACGTACCCACTCCCAGTTCATTCACCCAACCTTCACCAGTCCCAGGGGTCAGGTCCCCAGAGGGGCAGTTGATTACTCCTTCCTCTCAGAGCTCTAGAGGTAATCCTAACACACCGGAGATTTTATTACTATCACTCTCAAGCTCCCAAATGGCCTACTTTCCAGTATTAATTAATTAATAGCTCTCCAAAATCAGTTAACTAGTTAATATAAATTAACTTTTACATGAGGATATTTACTGAGATACATATACAAATAATTACATAAGGATATTTATTGGGACCACTAGGTGGTGCAATGGATGGAGTGCCAGGGCCTAGAATCAGGAAGACTAATCTTCCTGAGTTCAAATGTGACCTCAGACATTTACAAAGCTGTGTGACCCTGAGCAAGTCACTTAACCTCGTTTGCCGCAGTTTCCTCAACTGTAAAATGAGCTAGCGAAGACAGTGGTAAACCACTCCAGTATCTTCATAAAAACAAAAATAAATGGGATCACAAAGAGTTGGACATGACTGAAAAGTAACTGAACAACACATTTACTGAGGATGTATAGAAAGCCCAGGAGTACAAAAAAATCTTCGCAAAGCAAGGGGCACTGTCTCTCATCTGCATGTACTTGGTTCCAGAAGAGATCACTTTCAAATGTAAACCAATTAGTACAAAACATCTCCCTCTCTACCTGGAATAGCGGGAAAGGAAATGTCTTGGTCTTGAGTCCTTTTCTCCCCTTGTACCATATCCATCAAGTTCATTGCTGGGTATAAATAGTATAAACAGTAGTATAATTAATAAATATATATTATATGTTAAATATAATTAATAAATATATAAGTATATATTATTTTATATTATTATATATAAATGTAACAAATAGTATAAGTACTAGACAAATTGCTCCTTTGCTTAGTTATGCTGCTGTCATTGGCCTTATTTTCTGAAGGGGCCCCAAAAGCTCCTCTTTTTGAAGTTCACAAGGCCGTGGTCTGTCTAGATGCTCATTCACCTAAGATCAGGGGACAAATAAATCCAAAAGAAACAAGTCCCATTCGTTCAGGGACGTGGAGGGGCTGTGTAGGAGATGAAGCCTGATGCCTCCTGCCAACTGAGAGACCTACAGAAGTTCTTCTTCCTTACTTGAAACTCCCAGGGAAGAAAGGTCATCCTCTCAAACCTTCTGTTTTCACACTCGGTTCTGGATGAGTAGAATGATTTTTTATCACCTTGCAGTACATTGACAGGAAACAGCAAGAAGATACCTGCATCCACTCTGAAGTGAGGAAAAAGGCAATTATTCATGCCTAGAAATAGGCTCATGGAGCCTCCATGTGGATGGGAACCAGGTTGGGCATACTGTGCATGCTCTAAGGTGTCAATTTCTCTAAATATATTCTTGCCATTAGGTTTTGACTGTGGGATATCAGTCAGTCTTCTGACATACACACCCTCAGCTTCCTTTTTTTATAGCTTTATGCTAGGTGCATCCTGTCAGGACAAAACCAAGGTATTTGTAAGCATTGCCTTCTTTGGTTCAACTAGGCCTCCTGATTCAAGTTCTAAGCTATTAGTCTGTGTCCTTTCTTGTTGCACACTAAGAATAGTACGCTAATTGAGTCCAAATGGCATTTTGATGTTGTGTAAAAAAAGTTTTCATGAAATGAAGTAGCTGGTTAGTCTGCTTTTCAGTAGAGTCATATAACATGATGTCATCCATGTAGATCCAGGCCCTTCACACAATGCTTTGGTGTGTCTCTCTGGCTCAAAAGCCACATTCAGCTCTCTTTAGGCATAAGGATCATGGATTAAATGCTAGGAAAAATTGTAGTAGGATTAAACCATCTTCTTGGAATACACCACATTTTATATCAGTTACTCTTGACATTCTTATACTGGTCATATGCTTTAAATAAAGAACATTTTTGCATGTGAACATCAAAGACTCTGGACTTTCCACTATACTTGGACTTTTAAACTACATTTTCAGTACATGGCTACACTTTGAGTGTGGAAATGAGTCATCAACTTTGTGATAATTAATAAAGGTAGTAGAAATGTTAATGTTTTTAGGTAGCTTATGCAACTGTCATTAAATTGAACATGGATTGCCCCTATGTACCACAGGGAGTTTTAGATCATCAGCTAATATATTGGTTATTTGAAGTATTTACCAAATTTTTGTGTGTGATATAAGCTGTGAGTGCTTTGTATGAAGTATATTAACACATAATTGGTCACATTAATACAAATTAGAGGGATCATTGGGGGTTTTATTTTTTGAGATCTTTAGAATTCCCCTCCAAACAACATTAATGAATTCTTCCAACAAAAGGATGGGGTGAAACAATTTTCCAGCCCAAGACAATTCAGAATATTGGAAGGGAAGATCTGTTTCACTGGAGTGAGGATGGAGCATAGGCTAGCACAGGCCAAACCAATATAGGCCCCACTCCAGCAAGCCAGCAGCAGTCCTTGGGGGCTTGTGTTTGTCCTTTATTTTCAAAGAGGATCATGGCATCAGGGAAATGATGACATGACTTGCACTTGTCTTTGATTTGAGTGAGGGAAGGCTGTGCAAGGTCACCAGTCTCACTTTCTCCTTCAGAGCCATCTGGATCCAGTGACCAAATATTTATCAGGGTAAAGGAACAATTGTGGTCCAATCTATGAGCTTCAAAGTGAACTGGGTTTAAGATTTTGTGAAAGAAGAAAGGAAAAAGGAAAGGAAAGAGAAGGGAATGGAAGGGAAGGGAAGGGAAGGGAAGGGAAGGGAAGGGAAGGGAAGGGAAGGGAAGGGAAGGAAAGGGAAGGAAAGGGAAGGAAAGGGAAGGAAAGGGAAGGGAAGGGAAGGGAAGGGAAGAAGGAAGGGAGGGAAGAAGGAAGGAAGAAAGGAAGGAAGGAAGGAAGGAAGGAAGGAAGGAAGGAGGAACGAAATCTAGCCAGTAAACCCAAGTTAAGTGAGAAGCTTCTGCCACCAAAAATCATGAGGAAAAAAAAAGAACAACAGCTTAGGAAAAGAGGCACAAAAAATACTGAAGAAAATAACACCTTAAAAAAAGAACAAGCCAAATAGTTAAAAACCCACTGAAGAGAAGAATTCCTAAAAAGGCAGATATGGCAAGATGGGAAAAGATGTACAAAAATTCATTGAAAAAAGAACCTCTTCAAAAGTAGAAGTGGCTAAATGGAAAAGGAGGTTAAAAAGCTCACTAAAAAATTAATTACTAATGAATTAGAAATGGCCTAGTAAAAGCTAATGACTCCATGAGACATCAAAAAACAATAAAACAAAATCAATGGAAAAAAATGGAAGAAAATGTGAAACATCTCACTGGAAAAACAACTAACCTGGAAAATAGATTGAGATAAGATAATTTAAGAATTCTTGGACTACCTGAAAGCCATGTTCAAAAAATAGTCTAGATATCATATTTCAAGAAATGATCAAGGAAAACTACCCAGATATTCTAGAACCAGAGGGTAAAAAAGAAATTGAAAGCATCTACTGATCACTCCCTGAAAGAGATCTGAAAATAAAAACTCCCAGGAATATTACAAACTCCAGAGCTCCCAAGTCAAAGGGAAAATACTTCAAGCAGTTAGTAAAAAAAAAAAAAATTCAAATATGGAGTCATAGTCACAATAACACAAGATTTAGTAGATTCTACACTAAAGGAGTGGAGGGCACGGGATATGTTATTCCAGAAGGCAAAGCAATTAGGATTATAACCAAGGATCATTTACCCAGCAAAACTGTGTATAATCCTTCAAAAGGGAAAAACTGAATGTTTAATGAAATAGAAGACTTTCAAGCATTCCTGATTAAAAGAGCAAGGCTAAATAGAAAATTTGACTTTCAAATATACACTCAAGAAAAACATTAAAAGGTAAGCAGGAAAGAGAAATCATAAGGGATTTAAGAAGGCTAAACTGTTTATATTCCTACGTGGGAAGATGATACTTGTAACTCCTAAGAACATACCTCCCTCATGCCTGGAATACACTTTCTCCTCACCTCCACATTCTAGAATTCCTCAGTTTCATTCAAATCTCAGCTCAAATGGTACCTCCAACAAGACTTTCTCAATGTCCCCAATGCCAGAATGTCTTATGTAAAATTACTTTGATTTTTTCCATATTTTCATTTTCTCATTTTCAATTGATGTCTTCTGTTTTTTATATCAATCATTATTCCCAGGATCTCTCTCCCTCCTCCCATAGAGCCAATCTACAAACAGTATATTTTAACAACAAAAGAAAAGAAAACAAGAAAAAGAAAAGAAAAATCAGCATAACTTATGAATACATTGAAAAAATGTGAAAATACTTACAATTGTAATACTTATAGATTCCCCATGTCCACAAAGAGGTAAATTGGGGGTATCCTTTCATATCTACTCATCTGAGTCATGCTTAAAGCCTGATGTCATGGTCCTCTTCAAGAATGAAGGATGGGGCAGCTTGGTGGCACAGTAAATAGAGCACTGGTCCTGCAGTCAGGAGGACTTGAGTTCAAATCTGTACTCAGACACTAAATACTTACTAGCCATGTAACCTTGGGCAAGTCACTTAACCCCAATTGCCCTCCAAAAATAGAAAAACAAAACAAACAAACAAACAAAAGAATGAAGGACAATCTCTGTGAGTAGAAGGAGTTACTCCCCTAAGGAATCAAGTGGAACTGGCCAACAATTGGGCAATGGAGCTCCTTTCTTTTCTTTTCTTTTTTCTATCCACATAGGGTATCATACCTTTACTAGCTGCTGCTCTGCCCAAATTTTGATATCTGAAACATTTTTTTTCTTAAGCCCAAATCACTCTGGCTCTCATTGATTGGCCAACAATAGATCCCAGGCAAAGCCTTATTTGGTCATTGTTTGGGCCCCAGTTGGTAGAGTGAATGTAAAGGGAAAATGTTTCTGTTTTGGCAAGAAACCCTGAGGGTCTTCTTAGATTGATTTTTTTTCACTAGTAATGAGGCCATTCTCTGCCTCATTTCTTACCTAGCCTTAATCACTGAATGCGTGTTACCTCAGGAAAACTGAGACTTGTTAAATACCCTAGTTTAAAAAGGTCAAGGCCTTCCATTGCATCCAGGGCCATCTCCAGTTGTCCTGATCTAGATCTCACCACTGGACCCAGATGGCTCCAGAGGAGAGATTGAGGGTGGTAACTTTGCACAGCCCTCCCTCACTTAAATCTTTATACTTTTAGTTTCTTTCTTTTGTCCTTTGGCTGCGGCTATCATTTTCAAAACTATATTAATGATGCTTGCATGTCATTGTGTCACCTCCCTGATGTCATGGTCCTCTTTGAGAATAAAGGACAAAAAAACAACACTCTTTATAATTTTGTTACCACTGATGTGGTTATTTTGACTGTGCAAAAGCTTTTCAACTTCATGTAATCAAAATTATTTATTTTATTTTTTATGGTTGCCTACATCCCTTATTTGGTTACCCATGATTATGAAAGGTATGTAATCTATTTCTCTACTAATTTTTAAAAACAATCTTTAATGTTAAGGTTGCATGTCCACTTAGAATGCATTGTGGATTGTAGTATAAGGTGCTGGTCTAAGCCTAATTTCTGCCAGAAAGCTTTCCAGTTTTCACCACAGTTTTCATCAAATAAGAAGGGTTTGGGGGACGGGGGGGAGATTTGGGGGATAATATGTTTTCCACTTTATCAGACATTCAATTATTGAGTTTTGTTTTTTCTGATGCTACCTTCTCTAGTTTGTTCCATTGATCTGTCTCTCTTTTTTAAAGCCAATACCAGATGCTTTTTATGACTGCTGATTTATAATATAGTTTGAGATCTGGAAGTGCCATTCCCCCTTTTCCCTATTTCTTTTCATAATTTCCTCAATATTTTAGATATTTTCATTTTTTCCAGATGAATTTGGTTATTATTTCATAAAGTTCTATAAAGTATCCCTTTGAAAATTTGATTGGTGTAGCATTAAAAGTATAAATTAACTTTAGTAGTATTGTCATTCTTATTACATTGGTATGGCTTAGCCATGAGCATTGAGTGTTCCTTCACCTATTTAAACTGATCTCTGCTTTTGTTTGTTTGTTTGATTGATTGTTTAAAGGAGCACTTTGTAATTGAATCAATACAAGTCTTTTGCATGCTTCGGTAGACTGATCCCCAGACATTTTATGAATTTTGTAATATAAAATGGGATTTGCCTTTCTATTACTGCTTCTTGGGTTTTGTTACTATTATTTGTTACTATCAGAGATGCTGATGATTTGTGAGGGTTTGTTTTGTAGCTTGCAACTTTGTTGAAGCAATTAATTTTCTGAATTAATATGTCTGATGATTTCCTAGGATCTTCCAAATATATCACCATATCATCAGCAAACAGGAATATGTTTATCTCCTTTTTATTTATTTTTATGCCTTCAGTTTCTTTCTTTTGTCCTATGATTGCTGCTATCATTTCCAAAAATATATTAAATAATAGTTAAGAGAGTAAATATCCTTGCTTCCCTGCTATATTTATTGGAAAAGGTTCTAGTGTATCCCCATTGTTTATACTGTTTGGTTTGGGTTTTTAAAAGTTGCTTTTTATCATATTTAAAAGGTCCCTCTATGTCAAAAGAAGGAAAAAATAGAAGAAAATGTGAAATATCTCACTGGAAAAACAACTGACCTAGAAAACAGATCAAGGGGAGATAATCTAAGAATTATTGAACTAACTGAAAGTCACGACCAGAAAAGAGTCTGGACATACTCTTTCAAGAAATTATCAAAAGAAAAAAAAAAAGGCCTGATGTCTTAGACCCAGAAGGTAAAGTAGAAATTGAAAGAATCCACTGATCTCCTCCTGAAAGAGATCCCAAAATGAAAACTCCTAGGAATATTATGGCTAAGTTCCAGAGCTTCCAAGTCAAAGAGAAAATATTACAAGCAACCAAAAAGAAACAATTCAAATATTATAGATTCACAGTCAGGATAGTACAAGATTTAATGCCTTCTACATTAAAGGAGAAGAGGGCTTGGAATATGATATTCCTTAGGACAAAGGAGTTTGGACTACAACCAAGGATAATTTACCCAGAGTAACTGAGCATAATCCTTTGAGGTGGAAATAGAATAATGAAACAGAGGACTTTCAGGCATTTCTGATGAACAGATAAGAGCTAAATAGAAAATCTGACATTCAAATACAAGATTCAAGAGAAGCATAAAAAGGTAAACATGAAATAAAAATCATAAGAGACTCAATAAGGTTAAACTATTTACATCCCTAAATGGGAAAATTATATATCCAACTCCTAAAAACTTTATAATTATACATACACACAGGTGTGTGTATGTGTGTATGTATGTATGTATAATATACATACATATACATACACACACTCAGTTCTACACAGAAATCTCTTACTCAAGAGAGGAATAGGAGGGGAAGGAGATAAGAGGAAAGTGGGGTGATAATAAGAGGATAAATTAAAGGAGGTAGTGGTTAGAAACAACATAGAGTTTTGAGGAAGGACAGGAGAGAGACAGAGAGACAGACAGAGACAGATAGACAGAGAGAGACAGAAAGGAAGAAACAGAAGAAACAGAATAGAGTGAAATACATAGTAATCATAACTATAAATGGAGTGAGCTCACCACCAACAATATGTTGTTCATGAGAGAAAGAGTCTAAACAGAGAGAGAGTTGGAATTAAAATAAAAAGCTGGAGCTGAATCTATTATGTTTCAGCTGAAGAAAAAAAAGGCAGGGATAGCAATCATGATCTTAGATGAAGCAAAAGTACAAATAGAATTAAAAGGGATAATCAGGGAAACTACATTTTGCTAAAAGGTACCATAGACAATGAAGTAATAAAAAAAAATGTCATAGCAAGTCTTATTTTCTGGCATAAGTCTTATTTTCTCAAATATAGAGAAAATGAATTTATAAAAATAAAAGCCATTTCCCAATAGGTAAATGGCAGTTTTCAGAAGAAGAAATCAAAGCTATCTGTAGTCATATGAAAAAATGCTCTAAATGACTATTGATTAAGGAAATGCAAATTAAGGTAACTCTGAAATATCATTTCACACCTATTAGAAATGACAAAAGTTAGAAGGGATAAAGGAAAATAGGTACACTAATATACTGTTGGTAGAGTAGTGAACTGGTGTGACCATTCTGGAGAACAACTTGGAGCTATGCCCAAAGGACTATAAAACTATGCAAACCTTTCGACCCAGCAATACCACAACTAGTTCTGTATTCCAAAATGATCAAAGGAAAAAGAACAAGACCTATATATTCAAAAACATTTATAGCATCTTTTTTTGTGCTGGCAAAGAATTGGACATCAAAGAGATCCTCATAAACTGAGAAATGGCTGATCAAATTGTGGCATATGATTGTAATGGAGCACTCTTGTGGTATAAGAAATGATGAGGGGGTGGTTTCAAAAAAACATGGCAAAATCTATATGAACTGATGCAAAGTGAGGTAAGAAGAACCAGGATATCACTGTCCACAGTAGTAGCAATGTTATAAATATGATCAGTTGTGAAAGACTTGGCTACTCTCATCAATATAATCATCCAAGACAATTTTGAAGGAGTCATGATGAAAAAATTCTATCTACCTCCAGAGAGAGAACTGATGAACTCTGAATACAAATTGAAGTCTAATTTTCTCACTTTTTAGCCTTTTTAAAAATATGGCTAATATGGAAATGTGTTTTGCATGATTTCACATGTATAACTGATATGATACAGCTTGCCTTCTCAGTGGCTGGGAGGGGAGGAGATAGGTGGGAGGGAGAGAATTTAAAACTCAAAATTTAAAAAGAAAAAAGTGTTTAAAGTTAATAATTTTTTTTAAATAAGAAAGAAATCAAGGAGATGAATAGAATCTTAGAAAAGTTAGATATGTTAGACCTCTGGAGAAAATAGAATGAGAATAGAAAGGAGTGTATATACCTTCTCCTCAGCTATACAATACACCTTTACAAAAATTGTTATGTGAGTACAAAAATCTAACAATCAGATTCAGAAAAGAAGAAATATTAAGTGCACCCTTTTCAAAATAACTGTGGGCAGTATAAAATACTTGGGATTTTATCTGCCAAGACACATAGAATCTATATGAATACAATTACAAAATATTTAACACTTTTTACATATATAAAGACAGATCTAAACAATTGGATAAATATTAATTGCTCGTGGGTAAGTCAAGCCTGCATAATGAAAATGATAATATTACTTAAATTAATTTACTTATTCAGCATGCCAATACAACTATCAAAGAATTAATTTATATGGATTGAAAAAATAGCAAAATTTATCTAGATTCTACAGGAACAAAAGTTTTAAAATATCAAGAAATATTTTTAAAATGGAGGTAGGTTGTCTAGCAACATCAGGTTTCCAACTATGCTATAAAGCAGTAATCATCAGAACAATTTGGTACTGACTAAGAAATAGAGTGGTTGATTAGTGAGATGGATTAGGACAGGGGTGGAGAACCTGCAGTTATGCTCTCTACCCCTGGGGATAGGTTTACAGAAGTAAAAGAACACAGTAATCTAGCACTTGATAAACCCAAAGATCCAAACTTTTGGGGTAAGAATTTACTGTTCACTGAGAAAACTAGAAAGTGGTCTGGCAGAAGCTAGGCATAGCCCAACATCTCATACCACATACTAAGATAATGTCAAAATAGGTACACAATTGAGACATAAAGGGCAACATCTTACGCAAATTAGGGAGCCATGGGAAAAAATGCTGTTCAGATCTATTAATAAGGGAATACCAAATGAGATAAGGTGGATCAGGGGAGGTAAAATAATTCCGGTTGCACAAAATTAAAAAGCTTTTGCACAAACAAAACCAATGGAGTTAAAATTAGAAGGAAAGTAGGTAGTAGGGGAAGGAAGGACTTACAGCAAGTTCCTCTGATAAAGGCCTAATTTCTCAAATATAAAGGGAACTGAGTCAAATTTAGAAAAATAAGAGCTACTCCCAAATTGAAAAATGGTCAAAGGATTTGAACAGAAGTCAAAGCTATAAATAGGCATATAAAAATGTCCTAAATCACTAATGATTAGAAAAATGCAAATTAAAATAACTTTGAGGTACCACTTCACATCTTTCAGATTGGCTAGCATGACAGAAAAGGAAAATGAGAAATGCTGGAAGGGATGTGGATAAATAAGGCACACTAAAGCATTGTTGGTAGAACTCTGAATTGGTCCAATCATTTTGGAGAGAATGATTGTAGTCTAAAGGACTATAAAACTGTGCATACCTTTTGACCCAGCAATACCACTACTATGTCTGTATCCCAAAGAGATTAAATAAAAATGGAAAGGACCTACCTGTACAAAAATATTTATAGAAGCTCTTTTTTGTGGAGGCAAAAATTGGAAATTAAAGAGATGTCCAAGTTGTAGAATATGATTATGATGAAAGATTATTGTGCTATAAGAGATGACAAGTGGAATGGGTTCAGAAAAATCTAGGAAGACATAAATTGGTTTAAAATGAAGTGAGCAAAACCAGGAGAACATTGTGCACTGTAACAATGATCAACAGTGAAAGACTTAGTTAATCTAATCAAGACAATGATCCTTGAAAATTCCAAGGAACTCATACTAAAAAATGCTGTCCTGCTCCAGAGGGGGATATTGCTGGAATCTGAGTGCAGACTGAAGTATATTTTTGCCACTTTATTTTTATGTTGTTTTTTTGTTTTTGTTTTTGTTTTGCAACATGGTCAACATGGAAATATGTTTTGTGTGACTTCACATGTATAATGGTTATCATATTGCTTGCCTTCTTATTGGGTAGAGGAGGGGCTAGAGGGAGAGAAAGAATTTGGAATTGAAAATTTAAAAATTAATATGTATTAAATAAATGAATGATTAGATAAATAGATTTTTTAAAGTCTCCATTTGGGCATGTTTCTTTTGTTTGTGGTCCCTGAATCAGTGACTGTTTTTATTGTGTCATGGTCTGTAAAGAATATATTTACTATTTCTGCCTTTTTATATTTGTTTGCAATATCTCTGTGACCTAAAACGTGATCAATTTTTTTTTAAGTTCCATATGGTGCTGAGAAATATTGATACTCTTTTGCTGTCACCTTTAAAAGATGCCTTTTAACTTTAGTTTAAAAGTTAAACTCTTACTTCTAGTTTACTCTAGTTTCTCCGGCAATTTGTTCAACTCCATGTTTTGTTTTTTATTTATCTTTCAGTTAGACTTATTCAAAAACGAGAGAGGGATATTGAAGTGTTGGGTCACTATTATTTTATCATCCATGTCTTCTTGTAGTTCAGCTATTTTAGATGCCAAGGCATTTTGAGAATATAAGTTTATTAATGATGTTGACTTGTCACCTATGGTTCCTCTAATCCTAATGTAGTTTCCTTGTTTATCTTTTTTAAGTTTTTGAATATTTGTTTTTGCTTTGACAGACAGTATGATTACAGGTCCTCCTGCTTTTTTTTTATTCACTTGATGCATAGTAAGTTTTTTCTATCCCTTCGGTTTTATTTTGTGTATATCTTTGTTTTTTAAATGTGTTTTTTCTAAGCAGCAGATTGTAGGGGTTTACTTTCTTATCTAATCCATCACACTTTTTAGTTTTATTGAATTATTTAGTCCATTCACATTTAAAGTTATTAGTTAGATGTCTATTTTCCTCCATTTGTTTCTAATTTTGAGTCTTAAAATTATAATTTTTCTTTTTCCATGGTAAATATGGTTTTGTCTCTTCAATCACTTTAGCTTAATCTTTTTTAAGGTGGCACTATTGTCTTCATAACTCTTCCCCAATCCCCCAAATGCTTCTTACATTTTATCCCTTTCCTTTGGAATTTCACTTAGTAATTCTTTTTTCTTTTCTACTTTGATTTGGTCATTTAATTCTTCCCCTCTTTATTAGTCAAGCAGATTCCCCCTTCTTCTCTCCTTCAACTAGTCCTGTTCATTAGCAATTTAAAAAATTTTATCTTTGCATCTCTTTCCAGAAAGGATTCCTCTCACTTGCTTCATTCTCATGTATCCTCTTTCTATCTACTCTTGACCTCCATTCTCTGGTTCATGACTGCTACAATTATCTAGTTCCTTTCTATTCTCTCCTCATAGAACCGAAACCTCCAAGGTATCCATTCTGGACTCTCCTCTCTAAGCAGTTTCTGCCACTGCCTTGCAAAGCTTGCTCCATGGATTCCTCTTTTCCATCATACCTCACTCTCAAAATAATGCCAATTCCTGTAAGTGACATAAAAGATACTACTCCATGATAGGATTTCCTCCCCCCACCACGTCCCTTATTATTCATTCTACCACTGATCTATACTCTCTCCCTGATTACTTTCTTTCTCCATTTGCCCCAAAATTCTTCCCTGGGGCTATGATCTCTAACTTTTCTAGGTGTCAGTTTTCCCTAGAAGTTCCAATTTCCCCACTCCCGAAGTAGAATAAATAGGTTTTTTTTTTTAATACACTAAGTCCCCCAGGACAATATTTCCATCCCCCTTCACAAAACATCTCTCTTCATCGATAGGCACATTCATTAGTGAAACCCCCTCCTACCACCAAAACAAGATCTACCTCCTTTTCCTTCTCTTTATATTCTTTTCCCGCTTTTCTTCACCTACTTCCCTTCAGGCTCTTCTTCTTCCTAAGAGATCACAGGAGTCACCTTCCCCTCACTGCTAGCATTCAAAATTAACTAGAAACATCATAATCTCCTCTCTACTCTCCTCCCCCACAACATGCACCCTTCCATTTTGTAAAGTGCCACAATAGTGCCACAAAAGACATTGATTCACTTGTAAGCAGTGTGTCCCAGAGTTCTGTCCATAATACCCAAGACTCCACTGATACATCTAGCCAATTTCTATCATCACTCTGACTCCTGGGTAAATTTAGAAAGAAAACTCTTACTGGTCACTTTGTTATCACTCTGTTACTGTCCTTAACTCTCTCACTGCATGCCAATACATTCATTAACCTCTCTTGCACTTTCAATTGTTTACAGTGTTTGAAAAGCAAATAATTTCTTCAGATCTGGTTTTCTTTCTAAAAATGCTTCAAACACCCATTAATATTGAACATCCATCTTTTTCCATTTTTGGTTAAGCTCCGATTTGCAGGGTAGTTCACTCTGGACTGCATCCGAGCACCTGTTGCTCTTGGGAACACGTTTTTTCCATTCCTTTCTGGTTTTTCTAGTGGTTGTAGAATAATTTTATGATATTCAAACATCCTTTCATTCAAACTCCATCCATAAGCTTCTCCTGGTTGGTGGCAGAACTTGTTGCTTTTGAATTGAATTGTTAAATTTAACAACTATCCCACTTAGAACTTGTAGGTTGGTTGCTTTGTTTTGTTTTTCTGGAGGCAATCTATGAATTCTTTCAACTGACATTTCATCTTCTGTATTCAGACATTTTGAGCAGTTTTCTCATATTATTTCTTGCATTATGATATTCAGGTTTTTTGACTTGCTTTCCTCTGGGCAAGCTACAATCCTTAAGTGTTCTCTCCACATCCTGTCTTTGAGATCATTATGTTTTGCTTGAATGGAGACCATGTTTCATTTTAATGTTATTGGGTTGGGTTGGGTTAGGTTTTTGTCTTTGTTTTTGTTTTGCTTCTCATCTAGATTGTCCTTTACTTCTGTGTATTTTCATTCCCATTCAAATATTCTCTTTTTTTTTAATGAGACTTGCTGCTATAGATTCAAAGTTTCTATTCTGCCAATTATTTTTCCTGTGTAGATAATAAATTTTCCTCTTATAATTCTTCTTTTTCTTTTAAACCACTCACGAACAGTAGGTCTTGTAGTTCCATGCTTTCTTCAAATTTCATAGGGTACTTTGTCTCATCAAGCAATGGATACTTTTCCTTTGTTTTGCAGTATTTATTAATAGACAACTGGACTCATTTACTAGATCTGGAGGCCACATTTCCTTCTGCTGTCAATGATTTCCTTGTTAATTTATCAGCTTATTATGTTCAAGGTCTTTGAGTGTTCTTCCTAAGATTTTTAGTAATTTCAATCTCTATTTCCCCCTTATTCCTCAATTTCTGGCTCCCTCCCTGCTGATAATTCTTCAGGGGCTGGATCTCCAAGCATTTCAGCCTTCTTCCTTTCTGGGCAATTCATGGTTCACTAGCTTAGGTATCAACACCAAAGGATTTTTGAGAGGACAGAATTGGCCTCAGATGAATGCTGAGCTCTTTCCTTCTGGTTTAGTAGAATGGTACAGAGTCCTACATACATTGTGTCCTGCCCTATTCCCTTTGTTCCTAAGTTCTCTGACCTGGCAACTCAGAATGCTCCTATATTGCTGCCACTCCAGTCAGGGATTCTTTCTGTCATTTGGAGTTTGTATCTCCAAGGCTCTGAGAGGAGTTAGATGGTCTTGGGACTTGGAGGTGAGCTCTATTTTGAGTCCAAAAGCATGTCTTTTCCCATTCCTTCTGTTCCTTTGCTCTCCTACAGAAATCTTTTGCAACCCAGAATGTTGTCATAGCGCTGACCACTGTATACAGGCTCTAATAAACTTCTACAACTTGGAGCCCAGATCTCTACAGCATTGGGAACAGGTAGGGAGGAGTCTATCAAGGTGTGGGGTTGGTTTTTGTTGCAATTGGATGAGTCAAGAACTTGGGTCTTCTAGTGCAGTCTTGCTGCCAGTATCATGGTGGGCAATGGAAGGGGGGTAATATGTGAACTCAGGGTAGATGTCATTCCATGGTTTGTTTGTTTGTTTTTAATCTTTTTGGGGCAGGGGGTTCCAAGTGTCTTAGACCATGGAGACAGCTGAAGTTACATTACCTTTCATGTACAATTTCTATTGTGGAGAGTTTTCAGACATCATGAGGATCAGAGAAAATGTCTAATTCTCCATCTTGTTGGTCACATGCCTCAGAAGTTTATGTATTTTTGTGTACTTTATGTGAATCTTTAAGTGTTCATGTAGCTTCTCCAAGTACCTTGAGAACTTATGTTTCATTTTTGTCTCTATATCCACAGAACCTCGCACATAGTAGGCACTTAATAAATGTTTATTGATTAATTGATGGATTCTGAGTAGTTATAGTTCAGCTTTGGTATTTAACTATTTTCTCAGCTTAGAGGATTCCAAATATAATTATATTCTTTTGATAACCCTGGTTCCCCCGTCCTTCCCTGAGTCTGTATGTCCTATGTACACTTGCAAATAGCTGCCAGAAACTTTATCAGCACTCAATATACATTAAAGAAGGAGGAAGGTGATGGAAAAGCCATGGCCAAACCAGAGAAAAGTCTTTACCAGGAATTTGTGTGTGTGTGTGTGTGTGTGTGTGTATGTGTGTGTGTGTGTGTGTGTGCGTGTGCGTGTGTGTGTATGACTTAGAAGAGAACTGCTTCTCTCCAGAAATTGATTTGGGGGTCACTGGGCCCCAGACATCAGTAGAGAAATCATGCCTAGTGTTGGAAACTTGCTACACACACACACACACACACACACACACACACACACACACACACACACACACATTCTTTTCTACCGCTCACCAGAGGCACAGTATCAAGTGTTGGCACTGCAAACATGATGGTGTAGAGAGAAATTGTCTGCAGTTGTTGCTAACCAAGAACAGATGGAGGGGGAAGAACACCGTGTACTAGTAAGATGGGGGAAAGAACATGTTCCTTCATCTAATCTGGGACACGTTTGAGTGTCCTCAATTAATGGATCAAAGGTCAAGAAGAAAGAAGGATAGATACAAAGCATAGACTCCCACTGAGGACAGAGGTGATGTTGTCAGAAGGCTCCTCAGGTCAGGATCTAGCTTAAAAAAATACTCTTAAACCAGGTTATGGCTACCCATGGCTACTTTGTATATAAAGGTTATGTCCTTCAAGGTCTACAAACCATGTCAGTCAACTCTTCCTGCTAGAAAGGTGGGTAGTATGCTAACTCAAGACAGAGGTTTTCATTTAGATAATTCTATTGAGCACATTTTAAAAATAAATATATTTTATTGATCTCTCCTTTTTTATATTACCTACATTCCCAAAATATCTCTCTCCCCTCTCTTATCCCATCCCAGAGAGCCATCCCTTATAAGAAAGAATAAAAAAGGGGAGAAATAGTCCATCAAAACTAACAAATTTACAAGTTACTCCCCAATTGATAAAAGGTCAAAGGATATGAACAGGCGGTTTTCAGATGAAGAAATTAAAGTTATCTATAGTCACATGAAAAAATGTTCTAAATCACTATTGATTAGAGACATGCAAATCAAAACAACTCTGAGATACCACATCATACCTATGAGATTGACTAGTATGACAAAACAGGAAAATAATAAATGTTGGAGAAGATGTGGGAAAATTGGAACCCTAATGCATTGTTGTTGGAGTTGTGAACTGATCCAACCATTCTAGCAAGCAATTTGGAACTATGTCCAAAGGACTATAAAACTATACATATCCTTTGACCCAGCAATAACACTTCTCAGTCTGTATCCCAAAGAGATCATAAAATTGGGAAAAGGACTCACATATACAAAAATATAGCAGTTCTTTTTGTGGTGACCATGATTTGGAAATTGAGGTGATGCCCATCAATTGGAGAGTGACTGAACAAGTTATAGTATATTAATGTAATGTGCTGTAAGAAATGATGAGCAGGCAGACTTCAGAAAAACCTGCAAAGACTTATATGAACTGATACTAAGTGAAGTGAGCAGAACCAGAAGAGCATTGTGCACAGTACCAGTCAAATTTTGCAATGACTAACTTTTATAAATTTGGCTTTTTTCAGCAAGTCAAGGATCTAAGATAACTCTAAAAGACTCATAATAAAAAATACCGTCCACATCCAGAGAAAGAACTATGGAGTCTGAATGCAGATCGAAGCGTACTATTTGCTCTCTTTCTGTTCTTGTTGGTGTTACTGCATTTTTTCTTTTTCATGGCTCCTCTCATTGCTTCTAATTCTTTACAATATGACTAATGTGAAAATATGTTTAATATAAATGTATACATAGAGCCTGTATCAGAATGCACACTGTCATGGGGAAGGGGAGGGAAGAAGAGGGGGGAGAAAATTTAAAACTCAAAAACTTACGGAAGTGAATGTTGAAAACTAAAAATAAATAAATACATTTTTAAAAAAGTTTAAAACCTAATAAATTAAAAGTCTATCTTATTCTGTGTCCTATACTCATATCCCCCCCCCCCCACACAAAGAAAAGGAGAGGTGCCTGTTATTTGTCCTTTGTTTTTGAAGAGGACCAATGACATCACTGGTTAATGTCTTGACTTGTGCAAGAATTGAAGTGAGGCAGAGTTGCGCAATGTAGTTAGCCTTATTCTCTTTTCCTAAGTCATTGGAGTGCAGTGGCAGGACAAAAGTAAAGATGACTGGCGATGGCCCAGGATGCAGTGGATAACCTTGGCGTCTTCAATGTCTTACCAACCTCTAAATGCTCCACAGTATCTGCTTCAGTTGTCTTTATGGTTGTTGGAACAAAATGTTTTCATCCACCTATTCCACTGGGGAAAGTCTTCACATGCTTGGGGTAGACATCCCCCTAACTCACCAACAGGTCTGAGGCCTGTAGGTGACCCTCAACCTGGTATTCAAGGGGACTAGCACCTTTTGTGTGAGGTCTTGTTGAGCCCTTTTCAGGGCTGTTCATTCACCCTTGGGGTCCACTTGATTGACCCAACTCTTACCTGTGGCTCCACCCCATTAAGTATGAGGAGGAGGAAGAGGAGGAGGAGAAGGGGGAGGGGAGGAGGAAGAAAGGAGATGGAGGAATTATTTATTATTATTATTAATAGCTAACTTCTATATAGCTTTTTAAGGTTTGGAAAGAGATTTAATGATATTATGTCACTGTATCCTGTAGTTTAACCTTTTACCTTTTAGAGACAAAGAAAACGATGCCCAGAGACAGTGACTTGTCCAGTAACTATCGGTCATTAACACAGGGAATTAATAACAGAGTCAGATCTGGAATCCAGGGGCTCTGACTCCATGTTCAGTGCTCTTGAAGGAAGAGCTAGAGTTGAGTTAAAAGTGAAGAAATATCAACCAGAACCTTTTCTCTCCCCATTTACCTATTAAGTGAGTGGGTGTTTCTATCTTCTTGATGAAAAAGACAAAGCCCAAAATCCCCCACCTCCTTCCAAGCCTCAGTGACTTTTCAGACTCTAAGCAGCATATGCTTCAGAGCAAATGCTAGACTATTGCATTGTTTAGAGTTTGTTCAAGGTGGAAAACTATATGGGATAGTTTAGAAACCTAAAGGAGCTGACTAAAAGACTCCCCTAAGGTTTTCTCCCTTCAGGATTTCAGCTATGGACTATTCCAACTTCTATGGAAGGAGACTCCCACAACCCCTTCTCAGCCTCAACTCCCACCGTTTATTGCTGCTCTGCCCTTGCATTCAACCTCATTGTCTTTGATGTATTTTTTAAATTGCAAGGGACCAAAAATACCGAGGAAGCTTGGCATAGGCACACAGAAAAAGTCGTTTAGAGACATACATCAAGGACCCCAGCACTAAGGTCCATAGAAAGCAAAATCACAAAGATCATAAAGTTTATTCTCCAAGCTCCTAAACAATCTTCCCTCACATTTTCCTTCTTCTCTAGTATTCTTTCCCCCACCTTCAAGTCCCTAATTCCATCTAGCTCCATTCCCCCCTCACCAACTACAAATATATTTGCAGGAAAAATTTCCAAAATCAGTCATTTCTACTTCAGTGTGAAATTGTCAAACACCAGAAGCATGAATTTTCAGCTTTCTCTCTTACAGGATATTATAGGAAATCTTTTCCCTCTTAGAGGAATTTCGCACATCAGTAAGACCTGAAGGAGTTAATTTGTGGGACAAAGGTCCTTCTAGGTGACTCAGAAACAGGATCATGTAGGCAACCATCTATAAAGCTTCTACTAACTAGAAGGGAAACAGCCCTCTGGATTCACATTAGGGAATATCCATTGAATTCAACAAGCATTTTTTTTGAGAACCTACAAGGTTGAGGATTCAAAAAGAAAAAAAAAATTATAGTATACATTCTAGGAGCTTCAAGCCTAATGGAGGCAGTGGAGTAGATACAGCATAATACACAAATAAAGATGATGCAAGATAGAAAATGAAAGGGACAATGGTAACAGAAATTCAATATAAGACAAGTAACAAAATAGAAAAGAAGGCTCAAGGTATTCAGGTCACCTGGTTCAGACAAACTACATCACGGAGTATTGAAAAGAGTGTCAGGTGTGGCTGCTGAGCCACTATTGAGAATCTTGGAAACAACAATGAGAAAGGGAGTGGCATCACAGATTAAAGAGAAGCAAACATTATCCCAATAATTCTTTTAAACCAGATCTGAAAACTACAACCTAATAATCTTGACCTAGATTCCTGGTGGCAAAATTCTAGAATGTCTTATTAAATGGAGAACATTAAAAAGGACGTCAGTGATAGTCAATGTGGTTTCTTCAAGAATAGGTAATAATGAACTGACCTCACTTCATTTCATTATAGAGTGACTAACTACAGGCTAGATCAGAGAAATGCCACAGCTAAGGTATGCCTATATTCCAGTAAAGAATTTAGCAAAGTCCTATGCTTTCTTAGCAGAAAAGAGAAAAATGTGAACTAGGTGATCATGATTATGCAATTACATGACTCAGAAATGGAATAAACTGAATGACAGGACACAATAAGCAGTCATTGATAGTTTGGTATCAGTTTGGGAGGTCTCTGGTATAATCCTCCAAGGAAATGTCCTTGGTCCTGTGGTATTTAACATCATTAACAATATTTGGATATCTTAACTTCAATGTTTTCTATTCTTATTGACATGCTTTGTTTTTATATCACCTTTATTTCCTAATATAGTCTTCTCAGAAAACCACCCCTTCTGATGAAAAAGAAAGAGAAAAAACTAAATCAACAATTTATTAAGTTACTACTAAGTGCTTAGTGCCAGTGATACAAAGAAATGCAAAAAATATCTTATACTTTCCAGAAGTCCACAGTCTAATGGTGGAGACATGCAAACAATGAAAAACAAACAAGATATATAGAGGATAAATGTAAAATAATCAGTGACTTGAAGGCATTAAGATTAAGGAGAATGAGGAACATCTTTCTGTAGAAAGTAAGGTTTTAGTTAGGACTTAAAGGAAGTCAGGAGATGGCTAGAAGGATGTAGTTAATTCCAGGCATGGGGGATAGCTATTGAAAATGTGCAGAGTCAGGAGACAGAGTATCTTGCGAGAGAAAAAGCAGTGAAAGACTGTGTAGGGGAGGAAGAGGGAAGAGGGAGGGAGAAAGAGGATGGGAGAGAAAGGGAAGAGGGGGAGGTAAAGAGAGCAGGATGAAGGGAGGGAAGGAGAGAGAAGATAACAGAGAAAAGGAGAGAAAAGGGGAGAGATAGACAAAGACAGAAAGATGGAGGGAGAAAGAAAGAGTAGTCCAGTGAGAGACAGAGAGAGAGAGAGAGAGAGAGAGAGAGAGAGAGAGAGAGAGAGAGAGATTATGGGTGGGATGGAGAGAGACAGAGTTAGAGAGGGAGGAAATGAAAGAGAGAAAGTATAAGGGAGG
Source organism: Pseudochirops cupreus (assembly GCA_028627135.1). Lineage (NCBI taxonomy): Eukaryota > Metazoa > Chordata > Mammalia > Diprotodontia > Pseudocheiridae > Pseudochirops > Pseudochirops cupreus. The sequence goes on from CM053581.1 coordinate 220,608,950, forward strand.
AAGAGAGAAGAAGGAGAAATTAAAAGTGGAAAAAGGAGCAATGATAGAGGGGACAATTTGTTGGAGAACACAGGGTTGAGTAGGATCACATGTACTTGACAAAAAAGCAACCTCTTCATGAGAGGAAGGAGTCAAAGAGGATATAGTAAAAGAAGGCATCTGAATAATTTGAGAAAAAGAGAAGAGAAAAGGGAGCTCTTAGCAAATCGCCTCATTTTTTTTCAGTGAAATATGAAGCATCATTCTCTGCTGAAAGAATGGAAGGAAAGGAAGCATTGAGAGATATGAGGAGGGATGAAAAAATATTTGGGAGAACTATTATACTAGGTAGAATAGCAAGTTAGTCAGGCAGGTATACAAGGATTGTCTTGCTGCAGTGAGGGTCAAATGAGATTATGTAACAAATTATGTAACAAATTTATAGTGAACCCAGTCAGCACGGTTTCATGAGTTTCTCTACCTTTGTTCAGTGGTAGTGGTGAAAGTAGGAAGGGTAAGGTTTAGCAAGGCAAGATCAGTGATGGGATAAGTAGGCAAAGGACTCTAGAGAAGAGGAGATGGTAGAGTTGAACAGATTCACCAAGAGGTCATATGAGAAAAAGAGAAGAGGAAGCCAGTAAAGAAGTGATGACCTGAGAGAGGGTGAGGTAGAGCAGGGAATGAGGAATCAAGGGATTGGAAGTAGTAGTGAGGATGCAATTTGTTAAAATCAGCCAAAACACCAATTATATATGCAATGTTACATGTCCCTCACCTCTACAAAAAAAAAGGGGGGGGGGGAAGAAAACACATTTTCTCCTCTCTTTTTCGAGGCCAAGATTGATCATCATAACTACACAACATTCCATTGTCCTTTTCCTCCCTTCTTTCCACGGACATTAATTTATTGTTTTCCCTGATGCTGCTTATTTCCCTCTGCATCACATCAACTGACTTCCCATGCTTTTCTGAATTCCTCACATTCATCACTTCTTGTGGCATAGCAATGTGAAGTTGATTTTCTGAACCAGAGATTGTGACTTTACATTTACCCCATTGCATATTTAATTACCTCCTCTACCAAACTTTATTTAGTTAGTCCTCGATCAACGGGCACGTATGTTGCTTTAATTGGTAGACTCATCAAATTTGCAGATAACACAAAGCTAAGAAGGATAGATGATACATTGGATGACATAGTCAGAATCCAAAAAGATTGTGACAAGCTGTTATGGGAATCTGAAGATCTTCCCTGCCCCTAGGCCCTTTGATAGGCTTAAGTGGCTCTGAGAACCTTCCCTGATTTGAAAGTATACTCTGCTCCCTAAGAGGCTGAATGTGGTCACATGGAGCCTGTGGCAGGAGGCTTGTT
>CM053581.1:220610800-220635579 GCA_028627135.1 Pseudochirops cupreus
TATCTATCTATCTATCTATCTATCTATCTATCTATGCAATTATTATCATTATTATTATTATTATCATTGACTACATCCAACTGGAACTTGAGATACACAGGCACTGCAGTTGGGAGATCCATCCTGCCCTACCGAAAAGTGACATAGGAGAGAATAGACTGGGGGAGGGGGGACACACTGGGATGGCAGTTTTGGGAAGGTGGGTGGGGGAAAGAGAGGAAGAAAATATGTAACTCAAAATCTTGGGGAAATGAATGATGCAAACTAAAATAAAATTTAAAAAAAAAAGGAAAGAATCTAGTCCAACCCTACCATTATACAGTTGGAATTGAGATCCCCTAATATGAAATCTAAGGTCATGCAGGTATTAAGTAGCAGGGCCAGTATTTCAATGCAAGCTGTCTGATGCCTGATCCCCTTTCTCCTATGCCTTGTGATAAGTACGTGATTGGTTTGGGAATCTCTTGTGCCAGGCCTGATCCTTGGAGATTAGATGTGATTGTATTTTTTGGGAGGAGGCACATGCAAGAGGATACAAAGTGAGGGATCTATTGTGTTTTTAATATTCCTAGAGAGATATTTGGGATATGCCACTGGGGACAGGAAGGATTACTAAGAAAGGTAGGAAACAGTCTAATATGGAGAGGAAAAATTTTATTACTATTACTACTGCTTACTACTACTACTACTACTACTACTACTACCACTGCTGCTGCTGCTACCACCACCACCACTACTACTACCACCATTGCCACTACCTTTACACACACTACTACTACTACTACAATTGGTACTACTATGATTAATAACTTGTATTTATATGACACTTCAAGGTGTTACAAAGTGCTTTACATATGTTATCTCATTTGATCCTCACAGCTGCTCTGAGAGGTAAGGTGCTATTATTATTCCCTTTTTACTGATGAGGAAACCATGACACAGAAAGGTCAAGTGTCCTTTTCCAAGAAAACATAGGTAGTCAGTGTATGAGGCAGAATTCAAACTCAGGTCTTCTTGACTCTATGTATAAAAGACTATCCATCATGCAATGTAGCTGCTTCTATCTAAGAAGGTTTAGTTTTTAACTCTCATGTTTCAGGGATAAATCCCAAGTTCTTTCTCCCCACATTATAGGATCCTAAGTCTAATTCCGGAGGGGTTCTCTGAACACCTATAGTTTAATACTTTTATTTTACAAACGAGCAATCTGAGGCCAAGGGGGCCTGAGGCCATAAAAGGTAATTCAGGCTGAAGAGAATATCTATGGGATCAAGAAAAATTTGATAAGGTTGCATTAGAGCTTCAAAAGACCTTAGAGTTCATCTTAGCCCAGGGGAAGAACTGATATCCAAAGATTTTCCCAAGTTGTCCATGTTATGAGTAGCAGAGTTGGGCTTTGAACTTGCAAATTCAATATTCTTTGTCCTTTACCAAGGTCTGAAAAGGTGAAGGGGATGGAGGAATGTGAAAGGTATGGCCACGATCTTTTGAAACCAGAAGAGACCATGATCTTTCCCAAATTGTCCCAAGGCTGGGTGAGGAGGGCGTGACTGATAGGTCATTGTGCAAGGAATGAGTAGAAGAGGTGGCATTTCCTGATGGGTTTGGAAATAGAACCACTAGGGGGCAGATTAAGCCCATCTAAAAAGAACTGGACTGCAAGGGAGGGGCAAGCAATGTGGAGCCCAGGCTCCCAGGGTCCTGAGTCACCACAGCAGAGAACCATGAGAGGGGATAGAGGCGAGCAGCCTGCTCACACTCTGTGCTAGATTCTAAAACTCAGTCATGCAGAGTTGGGGGTGGGGGAGTGGTGGTGGTGGGATTAGGAGCTTTGTTTTTAGGAAACCTCCTAGTCAAATGGCATGATTATGCTGCAGTCCTTGGGATCAGATGCAGGGGCTGACTTTGCTGTCTTAATCCTGTGGTGGACCACTCCCTGTACCCCACTCCTAGCTGGATAAAAAGATTCTTTCACTCGAGCTGTTTGGATTTGAAGGGAGCTTAGATAATAATAACTGGCATTTACGTAGCACGTTGAGGTTTGCAATGTGCTTTACAAATACTGTGCCATTTTATCTTTACAACAGCCCTGGGGGGTAGGTGCTATCATTATCCCCATATTATAGATGAGGAAACAGAGGCAAACTAATTGGGGGAAGACAATGCACAAAAGGAGGCTGAAGGAGGTGAGATGGGGAAGAAGAATGATGAAGAAATTAACATAAGTCTTAAGGGGGTCAGACAGGTGGGAAATGAAGACATGGTTGGCTTGGGCTCTCTCTTTAAATGGAGATTTTAGAGTTCATGCTTCTGTCCTCCAGATCAGAGGGGCAGAGAGTATTAATGAGGTGCTGACTGGATGTTTCAGGATGGTGAGATTTCCCGATGATGAGGTTCCTAGGGCATGATGGCATGCTAAGCCAGTGAGAGTACGAGGTCAAATGTGAACTCAGGTTTGCTGATTCCAAATCCAGAGCTCTATCTTTTCTGTACAACCTAGCTGCCTCCTAGCATTGAACTCATCCCCTTCCTTTGCAGATGGAGAAGCTGAGGTCCAAAGAGGGCAAAATGAGCTGCCTGAGGTCACACAGCAAGATGGTGGCAGACCAAGGACCAGAACCTTGGTGTGCTTTGTCCAGCAATACTGGCAGGCTTCTGATCCTGAAAGAAAAGAAAAAGAAGCATCACTTTGTCCCCCTTTCACAGATGAAGAAACTGATGGAGACAGTCTAAGTGGTTCCCCTCCAAAAGTCACAGTCACATAGCTATTTTGGTAGCTTGTATGATCAAACGCTATATACATATAATCCTCTTGTCTGGGATTACCATTGGAATCCTTAAAGTACAGCCCCTCTTCCTACTCAACCAGTTAACAAACAGTTAAGAAGTACTACTACTGGGGCAGCTAGGTGGCACAGTGAATAGAGCACCGGCCCTGGAGTCAGGAGACCCTGAATTCAAATCCAGCTTCAGACATTTGACACACTTACTAGCCCTGTGACCTTTGGCAAGTCACTTAACCCCAATTGCCCTCCAAAAAGCAAAAAAAAAAAAAAAGAAGTACTACTACTACATAGTAGGACCTGGAAGCACAAATATAAAGAAAGGAACAATCAATACCCAAAAAGCTTACATTCTAATAAGGGAGGAATGTTAATAAGGGACATATGTAAGTATATACATAATAAATATTAGGAGAATAAATATAAACACATATAAATCAGTTAAATGTAAGGTGATTTGGGAGGGAGGGTACTAGCAGTTAAGAGGAGGGATCAGGAAAGGGTTTTGCTTGAACTACATCTTGTAGGAAGAGGAGGATTCTAGGAAGCCAGGGTGAGGAGCTGATATCTTTGAGTCATGGTGGCAGCTAATGGAAAAGCGTGGAGATGAGAGATGCAGTTGTTGTAGAGGAACTGAGACAAGACCAGTTTTGCTAGATCCCAGGAGATAGGTTAGAGCCATTTGGAGAATGGCTTTAAAAGTTAAACAGCTAGGTGGTACAGTGAATAGAGCACTGACCCTGAAATCAAGAGGACCTGAGTTCAAATGTGACCTCAGACACTTGACACACTTCCTAGCTGTGTGACCTTGGGCAAGTCACTTAACCCTTCCCCCCACCGAAAAAAAAGGTTAAACAGAAGAATTTATATTTTATCCTAGAGGTTATAGAAAACCACTATTGTTGATTGGGTAGTGGACTGACATGGTCAGATATGTGCTCGAGGAAAATTACTTTGGTAGTAGTTTGTAGGATAAACTGTAGTAGTTAGACAATTGAGAATTGAGTAGAGGGATGGAATCAGAGGTGAGAGTGTTTTAGAGAAGGAAATAGGAAGATTTGGCAACTGGTTGGAAATATGGAGTGAAGGAGAGTAAGGAGTTGAGAATAATGGCTGGGTAATGAATCTAGGAGACTAGAAAGAAAGTGGTACCTTTAAGAGAAATAGGAAAGTCTAGAAGAGGAGAAGGTTTTGGGGAAAAGGTAATAAGTTTCATTTTAGACATGTTGAGTTTGAAATGTCACTGGGATATTCAATTTGAAATAACCAATAGGCATTGGTGATGCAAGGGCAGCTAGGTGATATTGTGGATAGAGTGCTGGGCCTGGAGTCAGAAAGACCTGAGTTCAGATGTGACTTCAGACACTAGTTGTGTGACTGTAATGGCAAGCAAAGTGGTACTTTATTCCTTGTTTCAGTTTTTGTAATGGCAAGCAAAGTAGTACTTAATTCCTTGTTTTAGCTATTCAAGTGCCTTTGAGCCTTGCCTGTGATTGTATCATCTTTGTTGGAAACAGTATACATTATGTTACCCTTAATAGGCCTAAGGGAGTTTGGAGACCTTCCCTGCCCTTAATAGGCCTAACATCATCACATGGAGGCCACGGTAGTAGTAACTTGCTGAAAGGACAGAACAGGAAGGAGCAGAACATATAAAAGCTTGAGCACAAGCTGGGACAAAGCAGAGCTGAGAGCAAGAATGCTTGTGATTTCAGCACTCTGTACCACTCTGTTGGTTTGTCAGACAAAAGCCTTGTCTGTTGTTTTAGACAGAAGTCCTAAAAGAGTACTTTACTGCTGATCCAGAAGCCCTGGAAGAGCACTTTACTGCTGTTTACAGAAGTCCTGGGACTTTACAAATCCTGGGATTTGTGTTTGATTTCTCAGACAGAAGCTTTGTCTGTTGGTTTGTGTTACTTTGTCAGATGGAAAGTGAATTAAGATGATAGTGCCGGCAATGTATGTGAATATTGTTGTAACTCCTACTAAGCTTAATGTGTGTAAATATTGTTGTGGCTCCGTTAAGCTTTGTCTTCCCTGAAACAGAATCTGTGAAGGACTTGGAGTGGACTAGTCACTGTGAGCTGCGATCGAAGAACTGCCTAGCTGTGAATCCAGGCAAGAGCTTCCTAGATCCAGGAAAGAACTGGGAATGTGGAAGAGGAATCATAGAGTTTGGAAGTTAGCCTCCAGTTAAGAGAAAGGACCTTTACTTGAGTACTTAGTGCTGACTGATGGGATTATGATTTACTGTGATCTAAGGATTGTTACCTCTTAAGGATGATTGGCAGCCAGCCTCCAATGAAGATGAAAGAAAACTTTAGATGGGTACTTTATATTGATTGAGGAGATTGTGACTTACTGAATAATATGTTTTGTTTAAGACTATGTGGCCATTTTAGTAATAAGTTGTTATGTTATATTGTTCTGAATGTTGTGCTCTAGTTTCTTGAATGTTTTTCTTTGGTTTATTGCCAAGTAAATAGAGAGTTCAGATACTATGTGATTAGGTCCTTAAAGTTTTTCACAGCAGTAGTCCTCAGGAAAGCTGCTCGTGACTGGCCTTATAGTGACTCTGGGCAAGTTAACCCTGTTAGCCTCAGTTTCCTCATCTGTAAAATCAGCTAGAGAAGAAAATGGCAAACTGCTTTAGTATCTCTGCCAAGAAAACCCCAAATGGGGTCATGAAGGGTCAAACATAAATGAAAAACAGCTGAACAAAAACTGGTGATGCAGGAATGAGACTCAGGAGAGACATGGGCTTGTATGCATGAGCATGCACAGACACACACATATGAACATAGGCACATACAGCTTGGTCCTATTAGTACAAATAATGAATCCCCTGAATTGGTCGCATTATTCAAATTAGCACTGAATATTTAGACTAGGATAAAACTAGGTATCATATTTTACATAATTATAACTTCAAATGGTATTATTTCAAATGCATACAACCACTTTATTCCCACAAATCAGGATCTACTAGTGTGTGTGTGTGTGTGTGTGTGTGTGTGTGTGTGTGTGTGTGTGTAAGAAAATACCTAAACCAATGGCAGCGGATGGAAATTACCAAAAGAGGCAAAATTGAGAGAGAATCCAGAGAATCATAGTGTTGAAAGGAGTCTCAGAGGCCATTTAGTTCACTATTTGGACTTGACAGATGGAGAAACTGAAGCCTAGAAATGGGAAGTAATTTCCCCCCAGGTAACACAGAAAGTTATTGGCAGAGTCAGGACTAGAAGTTAGCCCCCCCCTCCAACCTTGTTTTTTAATTACATGAAAGTCAGTATGGCATAGCTGAAAGTACACACAGGTTTGAATCCCGGTCCTGTTGTTTCCTTCCTTTGTGACCTTGGGCAAATCACTTCACCCTTCTGAGCCTCAATTTCCTTTGCTGTGAAGTGATGGGTTTGAACTGGATGGTTGCCAGGGTTCCTTCTAGTTCCAGATCCTGAGGTGGAAGAGGGATTGGAAGATAGCAGTAGGAAGAAATTTTAGAGAAGCAAGTAGAGCTGGGGAAGGTGAGGGAAGAGAATAAGCATTTATATTGCACCTACTATGTGCCTGGTGCTGTGCTGAACACTTTTACAAATATCATCTCATTCAATTGATTTTGTGACTCAGAGTGGAATCAGTTGCCTTATCAGGAAGCGAGTTCCCCATCACTAGAGATTTTCAAGCAGAGATTGGATGATTGCTTGTCCAAGGTTGGTAACAGGAGATTCATTCTTCAGGTAGAAGTTGAATTCGATGCCTTCAAGAGTGCTTTCCAACATTGAGATTCTGTGAATCTTAATGCAGGGCTTGTTTCCACTCCATTCTTGGTGCCTGAGGTGATTCTAAGCTTTCAACTCCCATCTCAGCTCCTGTTCTTACTTAGTAACGGGCTGAAGCATCTCCTGTGTTGTGGTGTGACAGTATCTCTCATTGCCTGCCCTAAAGTTCCATTTACCATCGCTATGGATGCCCAATCAAATTGTCCTTCCTTGGTTGTGATTCCTCTCCACTTATGCATTGTCTTCCTCTGTTAAAATGTAAGTTTTTTGAGGACAGGGACTACATTGTTTTTGTATTTTTATCCCCAGCACTTAGGTGATACAAATTCTCCCTCCCTCCATTCCTTCCTTCCTTCCTTCCTTCCTTCCTTCCTTCCTTCCTTCCTTCCTTCCTTCTTTCCTTCCTTCCTTCTTTCTCTCTCTCCCTCTCCCCCTCTCCCTCTTCCCCCTGTTTCTTTCTCTCTCCCTCTCTCCCCCTTCCTCTCCCTCTCCATCCCTCTCCCTCTTCCCCTCTACACTCCTCTCTTCCTCTGTCTCCCTCTCCCCACTTCTCTCCGTCTCTCGTCCTCCCTCTCTCTTACCAATTTCTAACTCAGCTCAGTTAGCATTCAGCAACCAAATCATAAAGAGTTAAGTTTTCTTTAGCCCAAACTAGGTCAAGGAAACAAGAACTTTGCTCCAGGGAGCCAATTTTAGAGGGTGCTGACACTTGCATCTCTTCAGTAGTAGAAACAGCAGAGTTTAGCTCCAAGTAAGAAAGATAAATTAGTTAAAATAGGAAGCTACCTGGGGTGTGGGAGGGATTGATTAGGGTGAGCTCCTCTCTTGTCTTTTCCTGTTCCTTTTGCCTATGCGTGACAGCCTCTTTAACAACAATAGCTTTACATTTAGTGCCTGGTTACTGTGTCTTGTCTCATCTCTCCCCTGACCCACCCCATGTAGTCTGTATCACCTGACTCAGAATAGTTTGTAATGATTGCCTTAAGCCACTAGTTACAACTCTGGGTTTTCTCTTTCTGAGGACTTTTTTTAGGGGGCCAGGACCCGAATCCCATTTTTAGGGCTTCCCAAGATTAGGTTATATATGTCTCTTCAGGGAATTATTATAACATTCAAATGACTCCTTGGGGGTGGGCTGTGTGGTCTACTAATGTCCCTTAATAGAATGACTAGCATTTCAACCTTAGTCCAAGCAGGTTGACAGCCTTCAGAGAAGTTCTCTTCCCTTCATCAAATCTTCATTCAAGTCAAAATTCCCATATGTGGAAAAAAATGTTTTTTGTGTCTGGATATTCTCTCAAGATGCTTTGAATTTTCTTTTTCAGAGTCAATTTGACATCATTTCAAACTCATTCTTGTCCTATTGCTCCAAATATTTTGCTATGAAATTTAACCTACTTTACTAGAAATGTCCAATTTAATGAAAACTAAATTTAGTGTAGAGACAACCATTCATTTGGAAGCCTACAGAACCAGATTCTGAAAAGAGAAAAGTCTTCTAAAAATGGGTTGACTACATTGTATAGGTTGAAAGTTAGATGGTTGAAAATCTTTCACTGTGATACTATGGTTCACAGTTCCAGGGACTTGGGTCTACTGACTGTTAGATTGATGATCAGAAAAGGGGTTGGTTGTATCAGATAGACTTGAGAAAGGGATGGGTGATAGTTCTGTCAAATGGAGTTGGTGAGTTACCAAGACTGGAAGATGTGTGTAGGAAGATTCTTATGTAAACATGGAGTTTGTCCCTTCTCAAGATGCAGAGAGCAACATAGGGTAAATTAATAGCATTGATGAACCCTTAGAAATTTGAAAGAACACTTTTTTTGATCCTTGAACTAAAAGTCAGCCCAAAAAGGTATATGGTAGGTTGAAAAACTGGTGGTTTGTCTTCAGCAAAACCCAGAAACCCCTTTTAATTCCTCTTCTCTTGGAAAAATAATGACTCCATATCTCGTAGCTTTCATCAGCCAAGTGTCCTCCAGCTGTCCAATCGCTCCTCTGCAAACCCATTCTAGATTTGAGATCAATTACTTTCATCTCCTTGGGAGCAATTTTAAATGGTGTTCTAATTCTGCCAGGGGGCCTAGCATTTAAGTTTTATCTCTTAATACAGGCAGCATGCCGTAGTGGAAGGAGAGCTGGCCTCGAAGAACTGTGTTCTAATCCTGCCTCTGGTATGTATTAGTTGTGTGGTGGTGTTCAGTTGTTTCAGTCGTCTCCGACTCTTCATGATGACATTTGAGATTTTTCTTGGCAAAGATATTGGAGTGGTTTGCCATTTTCTTCTCTGACTCATTTTACAGATGAGGAAAATGAGGCGAACAGGGTTAAGTGACTTGTCCAGGGTCACACAGCTAGTGTATGAGGCCAGATCTGAACAATAATTATTTGGTCCACTACAAACTTATGTTACGTGATATCAGCTGGGCCTTCACTAAAGCAAGGTGATACCTTTACACCTTCTATATTGGCTCACTGTCCCATTTGCCATAGTAGCTATTGCATACATCTTCATTTTTCCTCAAAACTCCCACCATGGTCCCTTTTCCTACCCTCTCAGCTGAGGACCTTGTCTCAAACTTCAGGAAAAATGAGGCCATTTGCTGAGAGTCCCCACTTTCCCACTCCTCATCATCTCACATCACTCAGACATATTTCCATACTATCTTCTCCCTCTCTCTTGTCTCTGTTAAAGAAGGCAACCCTTCTCCTTGTCAAGGTAAACCAATCAACTTTACCTGTGATCCCATGCCATTCCCCTTTCTCCAACATATTGTCCTCTCTGGCATACACACTCTACAATATTCATTCTTTATTTACTGGTTTTTCCTTGTTGCTTATGTTGCTCCCATCCATAAAAAAAAAAGGACTTGATATGTTTAATAATCTGTAGTTATCATCTTCTTTCTTCTTTTTCTCAGCTAAACTCTTTGAGAAAGTCATCTACACTATTGCTTCCACTTTCCTCTCACTCAATTCTACCTCCATTACATTTTTAGGTGCCTTCACTTCTCTGCATGAACAGAACCATCACTCTGGGAAAAGTCCTTCTCACCTCTTCCCTGGACTATTTCAGTGACCTTCTAGTTGGTCTTTCTGCCTCAAATTTCTCTTCATTGCAATTCATTCTCCACTTAGACCACTGAACTGGTTTTAAGTCAGATTGTGTCATCCCATGCCCCCATTCAACAAACTCCAGAGATTCCCTATCACTTCCAGGATCAAATATAAAATCCTCTATTTGGCATTTAAAGCCCTTTATAGTCTGACCCCCTCCTACTTTTTTAGTCCTTATACTTTACTTCACTTCACACTAAAATTTAGTTATACTGGCCTAATTGCTATTCCTTGAATATTACACTTCATCTCTCACCTCCATGCTTTTGCATAATGTGTTCCCCCATGCCTGGAATGCTCTCCTTCCTCGCATTTTCCTCTCAGATTACCTGAATTCTTTTATGAGTCTGCTCAAATCTCACCTTCTGTAGGAGGCCTTTCCTGCCCCCCAAATTAACTTCCATTTACTCTGTCTCTTTCTGTGTGTGTGTATATACACACATACACATATATACATATATGTATGTATGTGTGTGTATATATATATATATATATATAATATATATATATAAATACAGATAGATAGATAGATAGATAGATAGATAGATAGATAGATATGGATGCATCTTGTATATACCCAGTTATTTATATTGGCTTTCCCATTAGACTGTAAGCTCCTTCAGGGCTGGGACTGTGTTTTTGCCTTTCTGTTGTATTCCCTTGTTGTTAGTAAAATGCTAGCAAATACTTAATAACTGCTTATTGACTGACTGACACATAATAGCCCATAAAAGACTTAAAGACAACTGTGATGTTTGTCAAAAGATTTCTGTTTTACAGATTGAGCATCACGGGTTCACTGCTTGTCACAACCTTCATTTCTCTCACCACCCTGCTTACCCCACTCTGGCCAAATATCCTACTTTGTCAGTGTCATTCCTACAATGTGATCCCTGGAAGAGAACACACTAAGCCAGATGTAGTCTGACCAAGAGAGTACAAGCAGGATTATTTCCTACCATGGTGGAGGCATTTGGCCTCTATCTGTAAAATGAGAGGGTTAAAATAGATAACCTCTAAGCACAGCCTTGGATAAATGATCCTGTGGCATTGAATGCAGCTTAAAATTATAGTAGATGTTTTTTGGCTATCATGAATGAATGAATGACTATATGGAAAATATTTATTAAATGCTTACCATGTGTAAAGTTCTGTACTAAGCAGTAGTAATACAAATAGAAAATTGCAGACAATCTTTGCTCTTATGGAGCTCACATTTTAAAGGAGAAGGCTCTTACCTTCAAGTCAAATGTAAAGGTCCCATGGTCCTTAAGGTACAGCTCCAAACACATGGTAATACCTTTTTAATGTCATTTTCACTGACAAAATCATAGCTGTTTCTGATGTTGAACCATTTGACAGTGCCAAGGACTAGAGTGACAAGAGTTTTCTTTCCCAGGTCTTCAGTAGCTTTCGTTTTTGAGGAGTTGGGGAGCATTACCCCCTGCCTGTTAGTGGCAACTGACCAGTCTTTGGAAGTGATGATTGAGGTGCTACTATAAGTGGTGTGACTTGCTCAGTGGCACATTCTGTCTTCCTCTTTTTTCTCTCTTAGGAAGCCTTGTGACTGTAGCTAGCTAGGTCAGCTTACCTGGTCTGGAGACCAGGACACCTTGTTAGTTAGTCCACATGCAGTCACAGGATCAGAATGCTAGAGGTAGAAGGAAGCATATGGGCCATCTAATCTAACTCCCTTATTTGACTGATGAAGAAATTGTGGCCCAGGAAGATTAAGTGATTTTTCCCACGGTCACACATGCATGAAGCATCAGGTCAGTATCGTTGATACTGGGGAAATATTCTGGTGCATGGAAGCTTCCTCAGGATCAATAATTATGATTTAGCCTATAAGCTCTGTTGAATGACTTCATCATGATCCTATTCCCAGGAACATTACATCAATAAGATGCAACACCTTTCATACTCGCACTTTATCAGTATCCTTAGTGCCTTCTGTCTCTATAATTGGAGGGCTGAAGAGCAGAGCAAAGAACTCCTCCTGAAGTCTCTAAAGAGGTCTTGAGGCTGCCATTTCTTAATTTTCTACCATTGTGGCCCCCCTGTCTACATAAGGAGTCATATGCTTACATGTGGGTGTTCTGTTTAAAGGCATATGATTTTTGATTGCTTATATTTTGTAAGATATCTTGGGGTTTAGATTTTTTAAAAAAATCCTATTTATTTTATCATCTTTTTTTCCCCCAAAAAGCTGAGACAATTATCTTTTTGTCTTGCACAGTTTTCATTTATGATTTCTTGAAATATAGCTCTGAACAAACAGGCTTGGAAAAAGCCCATTGTGATTCAAATTGAGCTACTTGACTATGCCTTTAAACCCAAATCACTCTGGCTTCAATTGAATGGCTAATAACAGGTTGGGGCCCAAGCCTCTCTTGCTCATTGTTTGGATTTTGATGACTCAGAGTGAATGTAAATAGCAGTTGTTTTTTTGTTCTGACCAGAAACTCAGAGGATCTTCCCTTTCCAGATTGGCCCTTTTGTGATGGCAAACAAGACTATTTTTAGACTCAATTCTTACCGAGCTCTGAATGGGCATTTTCTCAAAAAAATTGAGAAGTGGGAAAGAAAGACTTTGGGTTAAAAAAGCCAAGGTCACCCATCTTGGCATCCTGAGCCATCATCAGTCATCTTGACTTTTGTCTTGCCACTGGACTTCAATGACTCTGGAGGAGAGAGTGAGGCTAATGACTGCTCAGCTCTGCCTCACTTAAATCCAATTCAAGTGCAAGTCAATACACCACCCTTGTGGTGTCATTGGTCCTCTTTAAGAATAAAGGAGGACCACTTACCACTAGCAGCAGCAGCAGCAGCAGCAGCAGCAGCAGCAGCAGCAGTGTGCACTCCCTGGACTGAACTTCACTATAATTAACTCTCCATTCTTTTCAGTTTCTCTTTGTATGCCTTCCTTCCTTAGATTGTAAGTTCCTTGAGGGGAGGTATTGTTTTTATTTTTGTCCCCAGGGATTAGCATAGTTCCTGACTGTAGTGAACACAATAAATGTTTATTAACTATGTGTGAAAACCTGTCCTGGTTTCTTCCTAAGGTGTTCTGGTCCCAAAGTATGGCTGCCTTGGAAACTTGAGATTTCCATTGAGTCAATGTTGTCTTCAGACTTAACTTCTCTGCAAACTGGGCACAAAACAATCTGAATTGTTAACCTAAAGCCACAGTTTTGCCCTTATATTTTGAGTCAGCAAATGAAAGGTCCTCCTCTCCTTCCTTAATGACTTGGGTCCTAAGGCCCCTATGGGCTACCTGCCAGGTCATGAAAAGCTAGACACCTCTAGGTTAAGCTATAACCTTATAATCCTTAAAGTGAGCTAACTGAAGGTGAGAAATGTCAGACAACAAAAAGGGGAGCTCTTTCAGGTATACTAGGGACAAAAGGAAGATTTAAGAACCCAGGATTCATTGCTAAGCATACATGGAATAAAGAATGACAGAGAAGTCAGAACTACTCAACTCCCATTTTGCTTCTGTTTTGTCTACCATAAAGAATGGTAGACAAAACTTTTCCTTAAACTAGGAAAGGAATTGTCCTGTGGGGTTCTGGTAATGTGGAAACATTTACCAAGCTCCTGATACTCATAATCTTCGGTACGTTAGGCTAACTCTTCAATCACAGAGTAATAGGAGAAGGGGCCAGGATGACTTCAGATCTGAATAGTTGTCTTCAAAAGGAAAATTTTGGCAGAAAATGTGAAATCTGGATGATAAGATAGGGGAGGTCAGTTGATGACTCTTAAGCTAATGTTGCATAATTTTTCTTTCTCTCCTGTCTCCTTCAGCCTTCATATTTATCCTTCCCTTCCTCCATTGCAAAAGGGTGGGTGGTAGTTATTAGAAGAGATGATGGGAGAGAAAGAGGAAGAGAGAGAAGAAGTGACAGGAGAGGAAAATAAAGAGAAGGAGAGAATGAGATGGAGAAGGAGAGAGGAAGAAAGGGATAAGGCCAAGCTAGGAAGAAAAATGAGGAATAGAAAGAAAATGGAGGGAGAAAAAAAGGGAGAGGGAAATGAACATGGAGATAGAGATGGAAGGAAAGGGAGAGTCACTTCAAGCAGACCCCACAGGCAATGCAGGCCAGCTGTAAGGGGGGAGGGGGATGTTGCTGATGGAAGGCATTTGGAAATCCTGCCACGTGGATACAGCTTGCACATTTTTTTTTCTTTCTTGCGTGTGTTCAGGAAATGAGTAGTTTTGTTTTTTTTTTATGCCCTTTCTGGGTTGCTTCCCAGGAAGGCCAGTATGAAGGGCTTGTAGGAGGAGAGACACAAGTCAGCTTTCTCTGTGGTCTTCTGGTCCGTGAGCAACTCCCCAGATAGGGTCCTGGGGCTATGGGGGAGAATGTTCCTGGGCAGATTGCTGGGAATGGCTAGTGGTGGGGAGAGAACAGTTGGCTGGGACAGGAGCTAAGTAATTCCTCTCCCTAATCTTCCTTTTAGCTCAATCCTGTCTTTCCCCACTCCACCTTCAATGGCCCCCTCCCACTCAACCATGACATGCTTTTGGGTGCACCACAGCTCAGATGAGCATCCCTCTGTGTCCTGGGAAAGCTGCACTCTTTGCAAAAAACAGCCTGAGGATGACTTTCCCCTTAATGGTAGGTTTATGGGCTAGGACCATAGGCGACTGCATGCTTTCTCTTTCCCCCTTTCCCCAAATGACCCACTTTCTAGGCTATACTGCAGTATACTGACATGATCACATACTATTATTGCCCCTTGGCAAATTTCAACTTTAGTCCTTCTCCAGGGCAATTAGTAAGCTTAAATCTTATGTTCACTATAAGGCCATGGGCAGGGTACCTTGCCCTGGCTCAGGCTAGTCTAAGACATTGTGTAGACCAAGGGGAGCCTCCTTGTCTCCAGATTGTACAATGTGCTCAGCATCTGGGTTACCACTAAAGAAATATTCTGTGAAACTGTGTTTCAATGCAGTCATGAGCCTGAAACCCTTCCAAGTAAGAAAAATGGTTGTAGGAAAACTCTCTTCATTGCCACATTTTCCCTTCCTCCTTATTTCGTGTGGAGACTGGAGATGTTAAGTTACCTTGGGCAAGTCAATCTCTTCAGGCCTCACTTAACTCATTTGTACAAGGGGAGGGGGTTAGAGTAGATAATTTCTAAGGTCCCTTCCAGCATATAGGTATGCTTCCCAGTGTCAGCAGCAGATCTGTGGTCAGGCTGTTGGCAACTTTGAGGCTAGCTTTGACTTCCTGCCTTCTGTTCATGGGCCACATGGTGATGGTGGGGAATGGATTTCTATTGGGTCCTCTGACCTAAAATAGAAATCATGCCCTACATCTGGAGGGAACTTGACTATCTTTGGCTCATGATTTCACCATTTATCCAGAGTAGCTGAAAAAGTGATAAAACCCTAAAGCTGGTGAAATTAAATTTCATTTAGTTCCTTTTCTTTTACGATTAAATTTTCCTGGTAACTTTTTTTTTCTCCAACTCTCCTTCCTTCCTTCCTTCCTTCCTTCCTTCCTTCCTTCCTTCCTTCCTTCCTTCCTTCCTCCCTTCCTTCCTTCCTCCCTCCCTTCCTTTCTCTTTTCTGTGTGTCTCCCTTTCTTATTCTGTTTCCTTCCTTCTGTCACTGTCTCTATCTGTCTCTTCCTCTCTACTCTCTGTGTCTCTCTGTGTGTTTCTAACATTTTGAGTCTGTGTCTCTCTGTCTTCCCCTCTCACTGTCCCCTCCCCCTCCCCTGTCTTGGTTTGGCTTAGTTCCTCTTTCCAAATGTGCTTGTGAGAACATTTTGGAATTGAGGAAAGAATTCTGAGCCTTTGTGAAGGTTTACTTAGCAAATACAGAAACCAGATGGTTGAAATTAACCACATTTAAGTTTTACAACAGTTGTGACATATATTGAAAAATGCTTCAGATGGAGTTTTCGATTTCCCTGTCAGGGGATTCAGGCTATTGGTGCGTGTGAATAGACATGCGATTGTTCTCCCCTTTTGTAAGTTTAAGAATTTAACTAAGGCAGGACCCCTTGAACCACTTCCAAATGACCATTTATTTCTTTCCTTAAATGAAAAGAGCAAAGGGAGTTTCCCTGTTCTTAATTATGAGTTAGGAAACAAATACTGAGTCTGTTTATAAGTTGGCTCCATTAAAAGTGAAGAGTGAGTTGGTGGGTTTCTTCATTTTGTAGTTTTTGGAGGACAGAAACTGAAAATGAAGCTTGTTTCTCTAAATGCTGGAAGTGATAGGTGCCTGAGACACTACTTGTAGCTCATCACTGAAGTTTATCTTAGGTGTTCCCACTTTCCCGCTTTCCCTTTTCAGTGGGAATCTTATTCCCCTCATTCCTAACTTTGGTCACCCAGATTAATACACTCTCCCCTCCTGCTCTCAAGAAAGGATCTGAAATAAGACAATTAATTAATTAAAATTACTTAATCACACTAAACAAAGAGGTGACTGACAGCAGAATAAAGCTTTAGCTTTCCCTTCTAGTTCTCATACCAACTCTGCCACTAACTTTGCATGGTCTAGAGCAAAGCACTTTCTCTTTGCTTGGTCTCAGTTTCCTCATCCGTCAAATAATATGTCTGGTTGGATAAAATCCTATCCACCTATTCTATGTTCTAAGATTTGTTCCAGTGCTGAAATTCTTTGATTTGGAGTTTAAGTCTGGGTACTCCCTCTCCCATGGGTGTTCACACTTGAAGATTGTTTCTTCATTGAGGAATAAAAGACTTTGTCTCCCAGAAAACAAAATCCAGTCATCTGCACTGGGAATTAGATAGGGTAGAGATTGGAGGGAAGTAAGAGAGGGCTCATTTAATTTGTCTATACCGTACTAATAATGATGATGATGATGATGATATTAGTTATCTATCTACTCCACAAAATGTTGGCTTCTACATAATGGGTATAATTAGGTAAACCCCAACCCATTGTCTCTGAGTGGAGTATACCCCACAGAACATGCTTAGAGCCCTTTCAATGGCACATATATTGTCCTTATATTTGAGTATCTTCTGGTGATATTTTTTTCTCTTACCCTTTCCAGTGGGCCCCTTGATGCAAGAGATATGCGCCACCATAGATTTCTACTTGGATTCCATATGCTACTTTCTAATGTTGGGGGAGCTATGTTAAAGAGCATTGATTACTGAAGCTAGGAAAAACCACCCACTCAATAGAGCTTAAAAGGAGTGACTTGACTCTCTGGTGTTCGGTCTTTTCCTTCTTATCTCTGGAATGTGTGGCATGTCATTTTCCTTCTCTGGTTATTTCTTAATCTCCTTTCTCTCTCTCTCAACTCTGGCTAGTACTGTGGCTTTAAACACTTGCTGTCTAGGTGAGACTAAGCCTAGGTCTATGGAAGTCTCTTCTGTTGGTTTGTTTGCTTTTTCTGAACATAGGGGACTAAGGAGAAATCCTGAGATATGAATGCTCCTAGTTTTGGAAAGGACCTTGGTAATTCTGGAGGTCAGAAGCTCTTTATTTAGATTCTTCATTTGGTGGTAGCTGAAACAAGATGGAAACTTCTTCATTGGTATTCTTCTTGGAAAAGATGACTACTGGAAAGAAGAGGAGCCCAAGTCATGGCCTGGTAAGCCAGAAAACATGTGCCTTTAGGGAGCTGTTCACACAGTGGAGAGCTGAGGCAAAACGGAAATTCCTATTCAACAGCCCTATTAAAGAGCCTGGTTTTAATATTTAGGTATTAAATATGATGGGAAATATAGCAGCAATTAGATTTTACTGGTTTATTTTTAAATTTTTATTAATGTAAGCTTGTGAATCTTTTTTTTTAAAGTTATCTTTTAAGTGAAGGAAGTGCTGAGTACTGGAGATCCAAAAACAAAGGTGACAAATATCCTGCCTTCAGAAGCTTGTATTCAACTAAGATGTATGACATGTGCACAGATAAATGCAGGATTTATACAAATAAACACAGAATGTTTGGGTTGAGGGGACTCTAACCCTAAATCAGGAATCAGGAAAGGTCTCTTGAGGGAGGTAACACCTGAGCCAGACCTTGAAGGGGACTATGGTTTCTAAAATGGAGAAGTGAAAAAGGGGGAACATTCCAGGACCTGGAGGAAGGAGATGGAATATCATGGTCAAGAAATAACCAATGGGGGGAGGAGGTGGGTAACATCTAATTAGGACTAGAGATTGAGATTGGGCTTGTAATTTCCTTGGTATGGGGAACTTCAAGATGAGCAGACTTCTTTTACCAATGCAGGTCAGCTCCTTCTTTGCAATTCATTGTCTTGGAGGATTGTACCAAGAGATAAGGTGACTTGTTTGGGGTCACACAGGTTTCTGCTTTCTTTCTAATCTTGGTTGCATTGGTTTTGTTTGTGCAAAACTTTTTAAATTTAATATAATCAAAATTATCCATTTTACATTTCATAATGCTTTCTGTCTCTTTTTTGGTCATAAATTCTTGTGACAGAGACACAAATCTTCCTGATTCCAGGCCTACTTCTCTAATTACTGTGCTATGATGATTCTGTAACTAGTTAGGAGTTACAGGCTAGAGGCAGAGTGTGAAAAGTGATAATGCAGAATAGTCTGTATTTTATCCTAAGGGCCACTGACGCTTCTTGGGATGGGGTGGGGGGTGGGGCAAAGGGAGTGATTAGTCAGACCAGTGCTTTAGGAATATTAATTTGTGTATTTGTGGAATATATATGTATTTGTGGAATACTAATTTGTTATGTAGAGGATAGATTGGAAGGAGAAGTGATTGGATAAAGGGAGATCAATTTTGGAATAGTTTTTAGAATAGCATTGGAGAGAGGTGATAAAGACTTGAAGCAGAGATGCTGTAGTACGATTATATGGAAGGGGTCAGATGCCAGGGATGTGGAGGAAGTAAGATTGACAAGACTTGGCAGCTTATCAGCCGTGAGTAGTGAAAGAGTGAAATGTCAAAACTGAATCCTTAGCTTGTGAAGGAAAAATGGTGCTACTCTGTCCAGAAAAAGGGAGTTTAGGATGAGGGTCTAGGAGCATAGATGCTGAGTACTTTTTTATATGTTAAGTATGAGATAACTGTGGGATATCTCAGTGGAATGTGCCATGTATATCCATGTGCATATAGCAGTTAGGTGGTGAGGTGAAAAGAATGTAGAACTAGGAATCATGAAGACCTGAGTTCAAATTCAACTTCAGACACTAACTAGCTGTGTGACCCTGGGGAAGTCATTTAACATGTATCTGCTTCAAGTTTCATCATCTGTAAAATGAAGATAATAGTAGCACCTACCTCCCAGGATTGTTTTGAAGATAAAATGAGATAATATTTGTAAAGTGTTTTGCAAACATTTAAGCACTATATAAATGTAATCATCTACCATAAGCAAATTAGGAGAACAAGGAATAGTTTACCTGTCATATCTATGAAGAAAGAAAGAACTTATGACCAAACAAAAGACAGAGGTATGAAATGCAAAATGGATAATTTTGATTATATTAAATCACAAAGGTTTTGTGCAAACAAAACAAATGCAACCAAAATTAGATGAAAAGTGGAAAGCTGGGAAATAATCTTTACAGCAAGTATCTCTGATGAACGCCTCATTTCTCAAATATAAAGAACTGAGTATAAGAATACAAGCCATTTCCTAATTGATAAGTAGTCAAAGGATATGACCCAGGCAGTTTGCAGATGAAGAAATCAAAGCTATCTATAATCATAGGAAAAAATGCTCTAAGTCACTATTGATTAGAGAAATGCAAATTAAAACGACTTTGAGGTACCACCTCACACCTATCAGATTGGCTAATATGACAGAAAATGAAAATGATAAATGTTGGAGAGGATGTGAGAAAATTGGGACACTAATGCATTGTTACTGTCCAACATGGAGTTGTGAACTTATCCAACCGTTCTGGAGAGCAAATTGGATCTATGTATGTCCAAAGGGCTATAAAACTGTGCATACTCTCTGATCCAGCAAAACCACTACTAAGTCTGTATTCCAAAGAGATCATAAAAAAGGGAAAAAAGACTTACACGTACAAAAGTATAGTAGTTCTTTTTGTGGTGGCAAATAATTGGAAATTGAAAGAATGCCCATCAATTGGAGAATGACTGAACAAGTTGGGATATATTTATGTAATGGAATACCATTGTGCTATAAGAAACAACAAGCAGGAGGATTTCAGAAAAACCTGGAAAGGATTACATAAACTGATGCAAAATGAAATGAGCAGAACCAGGAGAACATTGTACATAGTATCAGCAACATTGTACAATGATCAGCTGTGAATGACTTCGCTCTTCTCAACAATACAGTGGTCCAAGACAATTCCAAAGGATTTGTGATAGAAAATATTATCCACATCCAGAGAAAGAACTTATGGAATATGAATGCAGATTGCATACTGTTTTCACTTTTAAAAATTATTTTCATGGTTCCTTTTTTTTTTTGGCCTGTTTCACAACACGACTAATATGTTTGAAATAATTGCACATATGTAACCTATGTCAAATTCCTTACTTTCTTTGGGAGGGGGTGAGGGGGGAGAAATTTTGGAACTCAAAATTCAAAAGAAAATGAGTTAAAATTGTCTTTACATGTAATTGGAAAAATACTTTTAAAAATAAAAAAATGCTATTATCCTCATCACCATCATCATCATTATCAAAGTGGAGATGCCAAGTAGACAGTTGGAGATTCAGGGTTGGAGCTCAGGAAAGGAATGAGAGATAGGAGTCATTTGCATAGATACAATAGCTAAATATATCTCAATATATGGCATCTGGTAGAGTCAGCAAGAAAGAGAGAGTAGAAAGAAGAAGGGAAGGACCAGATTAGAGCTTTAAGGTACATCCACCCACAAGAACATGGATGATGAACTGCAAAGGAGACTCAGAAGAAATGATCTGACTGGAAGTAAGAGAGCCATGACAGAGAAATGTTACTAAAACTCAGGAAGGAGAGAGAATCCAGAAGGAGACTATTTGATTCGCTTCTAAGATATGGACTAATTGTGTGACTCTGTTGAGTAAATATTTAACTTCTCAGCCTCAGTCAATCAACAGACACTTATTAAGTGTCTATTATACAATAGGCTTTGGCACCAATCAATAGGGATTTAGAGACAAAAGTGAGACAGAAGGGATGATAGAATAGTGTCTGATACCTCAGGAAGGATGAAAAGGATGAAGATAAAAAGAAAAGGTCATTGGATTTAGCAATAAAGAGACTGGTTGATGATCTTGAAGAGAACAATTATAGTCAAGTAATAGGATTGGAAGTGAAATTGCAGGGGTTTTAAGAGTGAGGAGTAGTTGAGAAAGGAAACATAATACCTATAAAGCCTACCTCACAATATTGTAATGAGGGTCAGTTCTTAGCAAGCTTACACCCACCATGTCAATATTAATTACATACATGCATACATACATACATACATACATACATATTCACAACACCCAAATTTTCCCCAAGATTCTTCCCCTCCGCCTGTCAATTATATTTAGTATTATATGTTATACATTAACATATTATATGAATGTTCTATATTCATATTATTTGTATGAATACATTCATATATTTAGAAAAAGAGGAAGAAAAAAACTAAGCAGAACAAATCAATATATTGAAAAAGTCTGAAAAAAACTGAAAACAAATGTAATATTCCACAGTCATGCGCCTCCTGCCTCTGAAAGAAGTAAAGGGGGGCCGTTTCCTCATAGACCTTCTCTGGAGTCATGTTCATTCTTTGGAATTTTACAGTCATTTTTTGTGGTTTTCATTATATTTACGTTGTTGTAGTCATTTTGCTTATTCTACATCAGCTTCTGTTAGTCTTTCTTCATTTCTATATTTTCCTCATTTTCATTCTTTTTTTATGGCACAATAATTACATCCACATATACAATTTGTTTAGCCATCCTCCAGTCAATGGACACCTTCTTTGTTTCCAATTTTTTGGTACCACAAAAAAGTACCATTAAAATACTTTGGTGTATATGGGGACTTCTTATCAATGGTGTATACACCTAGTAGTGGAATCTCTAGGCTAAAGGGTACGGATATTTTGATTTTATTTGTGTAATGTATAAAATCCAAAATGGTTTTACTGATTCACAGCTCTACCAATAACACACCACTGTGCCTGTCTTTCCATAACCCATCCATCTTCGACTAATCCCATCTTTTGTCATCTTTATCAGTTTGTTGGGTGTGAGGGGAGATACTTTAAAAATACATTTTTTTTTTGTTTTACATGATTGCACATGGATAACCTATATCAGATTGCTTATCATTATATTGATAGGGGAATGGAGGGTGGGAAGGATAGAACTTAGAACTAAAGTTTTTTTTTTAAAAGCAAATATTAAAAATGGTTTTCACGTGTAATTGGGGAAAAATAAAATATTATTAAAAATAAACATATAAAAAGAAAAATACATTTTTGGTATCTTTTCATATCATCACTAGAATTTCTCCTAGTATTTCTTCCCCTTCCCTTCTAGAAAACCATCTCATATGATAAGTTTTTAGAGGAAAAAAAATCATTAAAACTGATCAATACATTGACTTGCTCACAGTAATAAATGGCAGGGCTAGGAATCAAATCCAAGTCTAACTCTGAATGCAATATTTTTTTCTACTGCTTCCATGCTGCTACATGATAAGTAGCAGGGCTGGGATTTAAACCAAGGTCCTCTTAACTCCAAACCCAGGGTTGTTTCCATCTTATTGTTCTGCTCTTCAGCTCAGCTCAGTTCAACTTGGTAGGCATTTACTTTTTAAGGGCCCACTCTGAGTGGAACTGAGTCACCACAGCTTCCACAGTTATTTCAGTGCCTATCCCTAGGGTCTTGTTGGTGAGACAAGCTCCCTTCTTCCCTGGCTGCTCCCCTCCAGGAGAAGACATGGGTCAGATAAAAGACAGAGGGACCGATGGAAAAGAGAAGCTCTTTCCAATGCTAAGTGCTTAATAACGCTTGTTGACTGACTGTTTTTTGAAAAGCCTGCATCAGAATCCTGTTATTTGAAGGTCCTGCTCTGGGGTGTTGCCCATGTAGTCTGGTGGATTGGATGTAACCACTTGGGTTTGAACTGCCTTTGGAATCATTCACAGGGGTGTGTGCAGCAGACAGAACCTCATGTGCCCTTTCAAAAATCTGAAGAAGAGGAAAAAACCTCTTGTTCTCAGTTAAGTCATGGGCTGGCAGGACGAGTGACATTTTAATCACGTTAGGAAAATGTCAATAAAACATGTATGAACACAGAGACAGAAGACGCCAACGACTCATTTCAGAAAGTGAGAGCAAGTCAGAGATTGGAAGGAAAACAAAACAAGATGTAGGAGGAAAAAACCCAAACACCTTTTGGACTGTTAGGTCTGCTGTTGGGAAACTGTTGGTGTTGGGCACCGTTCTTCAGGCTTCTGAACTAGCCACTGATTTTTCTTGTGCATTTATTGGCCAGTGCACCCTTGTCTCAGGCAATGAGCAATCTCTGAAGCACTTTTAGCTAGTGCCCTATACAGGAGACTAGATGGCAAGCTCTGGTGTCTCACTAGAATATATGTATAGTATCCTGAGGTACCTCCCAGAGTGTATACATGGCATGTCTGGGTGCCTTGCTAGAACGTTGGTTCCTGAATCACCAGATCAGGACTGTAGGGATTGGAGCTAGAAGGGAAGAGAGTTTGTTGTTCGTTGTTTCAGAGACATCACCCCCATTTGGGGTTTTCTTGGCAAAGATACTGGAGTGGTTTGCCATTTCTTTCTACAGCTCATTTTACAGATGAGGTAGCTAAGGCAAAGTTAAATGACTTGCCCAGGGTCACACAACTAGTGAGTCTCTGAGACCAGATTTGAGCTCAGGAAGATGAGTCTTCCTGACTCCAGGCCTGGTGTTCTATCCTCTATGCCACTAGAATGAACATTAGAGATAATCTATTATAATTTTTTCTTTTTATAGATGAAGAAACTGAGTTCCTGGGAATAAATGACATGTACAAGGTTGTTAGGTTTCAAAGTGCCCCTGGAACTAAAATCAGTGTTCTTGTCTCTACACAACATTTAGTCTTCCCGATGTTACTCCTCAACTGCAAAGATGACTTCAGTGGCACTTGCACCCATGCTTTGCCTGCGTTGAAACTGCTCCATATTTCCCTGTGTCCTACCTTCTTTCTTCCCCCATTAGACTGTAAACTCCATGAGGTTAAGGACTCTGTCTTACTTATCTTCCTATCACCCCCAGCTGTACAGGTAGGAACTTTATAAATGGTTGCTAATGAACGAATAAGTGAATAATTTCACTTCTCAGATCTCCTCCTTTCTTTCCATTCTCACAGCCTCAACTTAAAGCCCTAACAATTTCTTGTCTAGATGACTGAAGTGAGGTCAGTCTATGCTTCAGAGTCAAGACCATCCCGCAATGAAGGCTTTTGGGGAAACCCAGGAGTTAAACTACTAAGTCTGGGATCCAAGATGGATCTTTCTTGTCAAGAATCCTGCTCTAGGACACATAATGTTATCTAGGGAATTCAGGGTAAGTGTTTTATGTTTGAATCCATAGATAGAAATATATCCTTATATGACCATTTATGCCTGCCAAAATCCTTTTTTATAACCATTCAAAATCAGTCGAAGTATTAGAGGGAAATCACGAATGCAAATACAACATTGCTAATAACTTTTGCTTAGCAAATGATGACTCCATTAAAAAGTACTTGTGTGACAACCAGGACTCTAGGATGTCTGTGGTGTTGTTAGATGTCATCTGTAACCCTGTGAGGGAGTCATTATAATACTTAGCTTAGACTCAGATACCACAATCTCATGGATTGGGGAATTCTGTGCAGCGATGCAGACTGGAACCTGCCTGTTCCTCCTCATCCTTGCTGACTTTCATGCATGTCTTCCCATAAGTTCACCACAGGGATTCTAGGAGATATGCTGGAGGCCTTCCACTTTTTATCATCACATTGTGAAGATGCCGGTGGAGCACTCTGGTTCTCCCCATCTCATCTCATCTCATCTCATCTCATCTCATCTCATCTCATCTCATCTCATCTCATCTCATCTCATCTCATCTCATCTCTCTCTCTCTCTCTCTCTCTCTCTCTCTCTCT
>CM053581.1:220636079-220651196 GCA_028627135.1 Pseudochirops cupreus
TTAGGTATTATAATCTGCTCACATCCACCATGAACCTCTTCACTGCCATCTGTATAGTGCTCATTTTAAGTCTGGAGACAATTGTACTCCATGTCTCATGACCATATCTGTGGAATATCTGTGTTAAAAAGAAGGGCCTTGTTTTGTGTGAAGTTTGGGTCAGGTAAGGAACTTTGCAATTTCCAGAAGGCAACGTAGCACCTCCTCCTCCCAGTCAAGTCACTGTCCATCTGTACCATCTATATAAAATGAGTTTTGGAAGTCTTTTCATTTGTCGTTGTTGTTTCTTTCTGTTTGTAGTTTTTATTCCATTTCTGTTTCCATCTTCCATTTGACTTTGCTGAGTTGGATATCTTGCTAAGCTTTCTTTAAACTTATTTACCCTCCACCACCTCCCTCTGCTTTAAGAGATAACAGGGCTCATAATAATCCACCACTTTTTAAAAAGATTTTACAAACATTTATATTCTAGCCTTTGTCATCCATCTCTCCTTGTTTACCAAGGAAGTCTGGTGTCTGCAGACTAAGGTACTTTCTAGGCTCTTTGGTCTCCTTTTTGTAGAACTTGATTTGTATTGATTAAACTTTTGGATAAAATTATTATTGTCAATGTCAGTGTCATTTCTGTTGTCCATTTCCCATTTTTGATTTTCATTTACTTGTTAAAACAGGTCAGAATTAAATAGTTTCAATTGTGCAACATGTCTTTTTCTCATTATTTCTTCTTCTTCTTCTTTTTTTTTTGAACTAACTTTGACTTTAGCTCAGACAGACAAGTTAATAGTCTATCTGCACATAGATAATTAAGTTAGGGAGAAGTCCCACATGAATACTTTGTTCAGTGCCTACCAATTCTTTTCTTTTTCTCTTTTTCTTTTTTAAATTTTATTTATTTACTTTTATTTTGCAACATTCAGTTCCACAATCCCTTGAGTTTCAAATTTTCTCCCCCTCCATCTCTTCCCTCCTCACCCCCACCATGGTGGCATGCAATCAAATAGAGGTTCTACAAATACCTTCACATTAAACATTAGTCAAGTTGTAAAGAAGGATTATAACCACTGGAGTGAGCATTGTCTTTCTCTCTTTTTAAAACTATGTTAATTATGTGTCTTTCATTAATTAAAAATATTATTTAATTTTACAGGAATTTATTATCTCTTTCTCTCACTGCCATTTCAATTAAACGATAACAAAAAAAGAAAAATCAAACCCTTAGGACAAGCATGCATAGACCAGGAAAACAAATTCTCATTTTGCCCATGACAAAAAAATGTATGTCTCATTCTGCATTTTATGCCCATCATTTCTTTTACAGGAGGTAAGTGGCATGTTTCTCATCAGTCTTCTAGACTTTTGGTTTATTATTGCATCAATCAGAATTTTAGTTTCTCAAACTTTTTTTTTCTGTAATATCACAACAGTATGAATTAGTCTCCTAGTTCTAATCACTTCACTCTGAATCAGTCCACAGAGATCTTTATAGTTTCTTCTAAAATACAGCATTTTGTCATATCTTATGGTATAATATTCCATTACATTTGTATACCATAATATGGTCAGCCATTTGGCAATAGGCAGGTATAATCTTAGTTTCTAGTTCTTTACCACCACAATTAAGAGCTACTAGAAATCTTTTTGGATGTAAAGGTCTTTCTCTTCCTTCTTTGAGGTCTTAGGGGTATAGGTTTAGTAGTGGTATATTGGGGTCAAAGGGTATGCAAAGTTTAGTAACAATTGAAGCATAGTCCCATATTGCATTTTGGAATGACTGGACCAATTCACATTTCCATCAATGGTGCATTAGAGTGTCCCTTTACCCATAGTCACTCCAAAATTCTTCATTTTCTTTTTCTATCAATTTTTCCCTATCTAATCTATGAATTCTTTTAGACAGTGTTTATATTACACACACACACTCACACACGCAAACACACACACATAGTCACACACATGCACACACACACTCATACACATACACACACACACATTCATGCACACTCATACACATTCAAACGCACACACAGTCTCACACACATTCATACACACACTCACATATACACTCTCACACACACATGCACACACCCACTCACACACATGCTTACACATACACACACACATGCACACACACACATAGTTTCTGTATAATCTTGAAGTCTTTAGCTTCTCTCATTCCTTCTTAAACCATTCTTCCCATGTATTTCTCTCTATCTTCACATTTTCCCATTTTTTCGTGGAAGTCACCAGTTATTAGAGTCCTGTACTATAGTGTTTTTTCATCTGATTTGGAGAGTTTTAAGTTTTTCATAGAACTTCTCTATTTTATCCTTAACAACCTACATTGACTCATAAGCAGCAATTATTTTCATAGTAGTCTTTTTTGTAAATACTTATCATCAGTCTTATATTTTGTGTTGACCAAATATCTCATGAAATAATGTCTCTTGTTCTATTGAGTCTATGATAAAATCTATTCTGCCAATTCCTCAATTTACTATAAAAGACCTGTGACTATTTATACTTAATTACAACTTCCTTCTTTTGTCTGGTTTCATTTATAGCAACAATGTCGAAATTCTCATGACTTAATGCCTCCAGGAGTCTGTCCATTTTTTGGTCATGGGGCAAGGATCCAAGCTTTAGAGCATCAATAGTAAATTAAAAAAAAATAACAGTCTAAAAATTGCAATTTTAGCACGTTCTTCCCCCTTTCTTGTCACTATCACTATCAATTAAGAAGCATAAGGGGATTGCCCAAGACACATAAGCATTTCAGAAAAGAGCATGGAGATCGGAGATGGAGTGTCATATTTGAGAAACTGTGAGTAGGCTATTATAGATGGATTATAGAGTGTGTGAATGAGAATAATTGTGTGTTAGAAGACTGTAAAGGCAAAGAAGAGCTGGGCTACAAAGAGCTTTAAATGAGAAATAGAGGAATTTATACTTGATTTTAGAGATTATAGAGAGCCACTGGAGCCTGTTAAGCAAGGGGTCAGGGAAAGGGGTGTGATGACAAGGTCATAGCTACATTTTAGGGAAAGAATCACATAGGCAGCTAAGTGAGGAATGGACTGGAGTAGGGAGAGACTTGAGGCAGCGAAACCAATTAGGAGGCCATTGCAGCAGTCCAAGTGAGAAACCATGAGGACTTCAACTAGGATCATGATTGTATGAATAGAGGCAGAAGGACATGCATGCAAGAGGAGTTTTGAAGGTCCAAATAAGCCTTGGCAATGGATTAGATATGGGAGATGAGTAAGAATGAAGAGTTGAGGATAGCACCAAGGTTGTGAGCCTGGTAACTGGAGGATGGTGGTACCTTTGAGAGTAACAGAGACATTTGAAAGCAGGGAGGATTTGGGGGAAAAGATAATGAGTTCTATTTTAGATATGTTGAGTTCATGATACTACAAGATGTATTTCTGCTGTGCTCACTCTAGTGTTTACATGTTTTAAGGTTTGCAAATATATATATATATATATTATATATATATATAATGTGTGTGTCTCTGTATGTACACACACACACACACACACACACACACACACACACACACACACATGATCTCATTTGAATCTAATACTAAGCCTGTGAGGTTGGTGCTATTATTACCCTTATTTTAGAGAGATGAAACTGAGACAGACTTGCCTCAGGTCACACAGTTAGTAAATTTCTGAGGTAGGATTAAAATTCATATCTTTTTAACTTTACATCCAGCATTCTATGCACTGTGCCATCTTCTATGTTGAGATTCCCAAGAAGCAGCTAAAGATACGTGCCTATGGCTTGGCAGAGAAACTAGGGATAGATACATAGACCTGAGAATTGTCTACATAGAGATAAAATTGAGCCCATAGAAGATGAGATCACCAAGAAAAATAGTTTATAGGCAAAAGAGAATGAGACCCAGGACAAAGCCTAGGAGAATACCCACAGTTGGTGAGCATGATGCAGAGAAAGAATTTTCAAAGGAAACTGAACAGTGGTCAGATGGATGGGAAGGGAACCAGCAAAGACCAATATGTCTAAAACATAAAGAGAAGTGTCCATAAGGAAAAGATGATTAATAGGGTAAAATGATATAGGGAAGTCAAGGAGGATCAGGATTGAAAAAGGTCATTATGTTGGGGAATTATGAGATCTTTAATGGTGGACTTCTGGGTCACATGGCCAACAAGATGGCAGACTAGACACCTTCTCTGATTATCATGACCTTTTAAAAATCTCTAAAATAAGAATTATGCATGAAAAATAAAGGCAATTACAACTGTCTGCATAGCCTAAGACAGATACCAAGAACTCTAAAGGGGGCCAGTCCTAGTTTTTAATGTATTCATGCAGGAACTGCACTCCCGCCAGCCCTCATGTTCTGATAGGGCTATATACAACAGGGTCCATGGGCTTGTGCTATGGGATTCATCAAGCAATATCTATGTTGCTGTTGCAGTTTCTGCTAGCATGCCCCTCCCTGCCCCT
This sequence comes from Pseudochirops cupreus, assembly GCA_028627135.1. Taxonomy (NCBI): domain Eukaryota; kingdom Metazoa; phylum Chordata; class Mammalia; order Diprotodontia; family Pseudocheiridae; genus Pseudochirops; species Pseudochirops cupreus. The sequence goes on from CM053581.1 coordinate 220,640,560, forward strand.
GCCCTTGGCCAACACTTTCCCTTATGCCACTATTCTCTGGCAACAAGCAACAGAATTTAACTCTGCCTCCCCAACCCCCTCCAGGGAGGAGGTGGAGGTATGGGAAAGCAGATGTATGTTCTACCTAGGGCATCAGCAGGCACACTGCGCTGCAGCAGTGCCCAGCCAGAGAACTAAGGAACAGAAGGAACTAGGGCAGCATGCCAGCAAAGATGTGTATGACTCTACCAGACCTGAAAGAAAGGGAACTGGAATCCAGCTCACTCCAAACATATTCCCACTTGCCCCCATAAATCACTTGGTCTAGGAGCTGAAGTTGGTGAAAATTGAGTTCCCCAGCTTGATTGGAGGTTAAGGCAGCATTGAGCCTGAGCTCAGGTCCAGATCCTCAATTAAAAAAGGTAAAAAAGCTAGAAATTGAGTGATAGGGGAATATAAAGGAAAAAAAAGATAGAAATTACCAAAAATCTTAGGAGGAAGAAAGCTCAGTTAAAAGCCTTGAGCACAAGCAGACAGATCATCAGAAAGTAGCTAGGTGGTACAATGGATAGAATACTGCATTTGGAGTAAAAAAGACCTGAGTTGAAATCTGACCTTGGACAGGTTTTATCTGTGTAATTTTGGAAACGTTACTTAACCTCTGTATGGATTAGTTTCTCCATCTATAAAATGGATACAATAATAGCACCTACCTTCCAGAGCTGTCGTGAAGATAAAACAATATTACTATTTGTAGATGGCCTCCAGGACATCTAAACCAGTCCAAACATCTCTGAATCAATATCACAAGACAAAAGAAAATGATTCAACACTGATGAGGCAGAGCCACTGATGTGGCTTCCCAAGGGAGCATGGAACCACAACAGGATATTCCTTAATGGTTCAAGGAAGAAATAAGAATCATGAAAGCAGAATCTATGGTCTGAGCAGAAGAAACAATTGGAATATAGAAAAACTTGAATCCCTGATGGTGGGTCTCCCCCCCCCCCCCAAAAAAAAGAGACATAAAGAAGTGAAAGATAGTCTGGAAAAAGAGAAACAAAAATAAATATAAAACAACACATAATCTCTATACAAAACAAACAACATGTTGATCTTAAAGATAGGATACATAGAGATGACTTAAAATTATAGGTCTCCTAGAAGAGCATGACAAATAAAAAAAAATGAGTACCACAATGCAAGAAATAATATAAGAAAATTGCTCAGAACTTTTGAATATGGAAAACAAAATTCCAATCAAAAGAATTCACAGATTATTTCCAGAAAAAAATCCTATGCCACAAACTCCAAAATATGTGGTGGTTAATTTGAGCAATTACAATGTTAATAAATTCTGCAAGGGACTAGTAGAAAGACCTTTTAACAAAAAGAAATGAAACTTGAAAAACAAAAAACATGTTTTCCACCTACCAGAAAATAAAGAAGGGAATGGAATTATGGGTCCTTAAGAACAAAGGAATTCTGGATGCAAGTCAAAGCTACACACATTACAAACCTAAACCATCATTAATAAAAAAATATGGATATTCAATAACAAAAGAAGCATTCTTAAAAAAAAAAACCCAACAATCCCAAGCATGAGTGGATTATTTGTTTTGTAGTGTAGAATGTAGAAGCACAAAGGCAAAAAAAAGAAAAACAGAAAACAAGGAAAGCATTAATATTGAAATAATTTACCCCATCAACGAAGAAAAATAACGAGACAAAAGATACCTATGGAATTAAAAACAACAATAAAAGCAAAATAAAAACAGAGGAATCTTTTCCTAAAAGTATACAAGAGGGGCAGCTAGGTGGCGCAGTGATAGAGCACTGGCCCTAGAGTCAGGAGGACTTGAGTTCAAATCCGACCTCAGACACTTAACAGTTACTAGCCGTGTGACCTTTGGCAAGTCACTTAACCCCAATTGCCCTGCCTTCCCCCCTCCAAAAAAAAAAGGAAAAAAAAATAAATAAAAGTATACAAGGAGACATGAATAAAAGTAGAACGTAAATAGAGAAATGACGGTAGAGGAGTAGCACTGCAACGCTAATATTAGTTTTACAATTCAAAAGCCAACAAACTTAAAATAAACAAAAAAAGATGAAATATCCATAAACTAGAAACAAAAACCACAATAATAATGATTTGTTGTTGTTAAGTCATTTTTTGGTCATGTCTGACTCTCTATGACCCCAGTTGAGGTTTTCTTGGCAGATATACTGGAGTGATTTCCTATTTCCTTCTCCAGTTCATTTTACAGATGAGAAGACTGAGGCAAACAGGGTTAAGTCATGGTTACACAGCCAGTAAGTGTCTGAGACCAGATGTGAGTTCATGAAGACGAGTCTTCCTGATCCCAAGCCCAGTGCTCTATCTACCGTACAACCTCCCTCCTTCCATGGAAATGATAAACAGAACTAAAATTTGATTCTTGGAAAAGACTAACAAAATTGGTGAACATTTAGTCAGCCAACTAAAGAGGACAAGATGAAATCACAACAAAATGTGTCTATTTCTTTTAAATAAAAAATAAATCAGAATATACTATGTATGGTTTTAGGTTAACAAAACTGAGAACATAATAGAAGTAGAAGAATACCCTCAAAACACACACACACACACACACACACGCACACACACGCACATATGAAGATCAAATAGAGATCTTAAATAATCCAATCACAGAAAATGATACAGAACAAGCTATAAAGGAAATACCAAAGACAAAATCCCAGTCCTGATGTATTCACAGAAGAATTCTATCAAATTTTTGAAGAATAATCTTTTCCAGCAGTAAATAAATTATTCTCAAAAACTGAGAAAGCACCCTTTCAGATTCCTTTTTTAAGAAAAATATAGTCCCAATAAATACCTAAACCAGGGGAAAATAAAGCACAAAAGTACAGACCAACATCATTAAGGAGTGAGGTATCACAGCATGGCATTTTATTTCTTATTTTAGGTGAGGGTGAGTAATTTAATGACATTCAATCCCCACCTGGTGTATGAGAATGTAGATTCCTCCCACCCCTTACATATAAATGTAACATTAAAGCAATAGTTCTCAAAGTGTGGCCCACAGATCCTTGCCAGTCCCCAGGGTGACATCCTTTTAATGAGGTCAAAATTATTCTCATAATTACAGTAAAATGTTATTTTTTCTATTAACATGCTCCTCCCTATTCCAACTACACATCTGTGTGAGGCTGGATTTTCTTTATATCCTCTAACAAAAAAAAATCACAACAGTTTGACTGAAAAAAATGATATGAGAATCCAGCTGTTTTTCATTAAGCTATATATTAGAGATTTGCAAAAATATGTAAAAGTCATTCTTCTCACTACTTTTTGGAAAATATGTTTTTCATAAAAATACACAAATATACAATATATGTTGACATGTAATAAGTTTGCTGTTGTTATTTTTCAACAAATAAATATTTTAAAATGTATCATTTTAAATTTCTAATATGGTAAACATCAGTAGATAAAGCCCACATGTTTAAAAAAATAAACCTTTGGGATCCTCAATAATTTTTAAGAGTGTAAAGGGATTATGATACCCCAAAAGTTCAAGAATCACTGCTTTTAAAAACAGAGATAAGTTTTGAAATGACAACTCACTCTCTTTGAGATGGAGGAAGAATAGATGTGAAAGGGGGGGGGGCAGTGCCACCATTGGCTTTCTTGGTAAATTTAGCAATAGTCTTGCCCTCTCTTATCTCAGCCTCAAATGGACTCTCTCTTTCTCTCTCTCTCTCTCTCTCTCTCTCTCTCTCTCTCTCTCTTTCTCTCTCTCACCCTCCCTCCCTCCTTTCTGTATATGTGTGTGTGGATAGAGAGATAGAGAGACAGAGAGACACCTACTTCTGTGTGGTTTATGTGTCTTTGGCCTCTCTCATTCCTTATTTCCAAACCATATTTTCCAGTTTATTTTTCACCTTCCTTCCTTATGCCCATTTTTGCACTGAATTTACCCCATATCAATATTGATACATGATGACTTAGCTTAGAGGGTCATATCAAGTTCTTTGCAAAATTTCTCAACCTCTTCAGTCAATAAACCTTTATGAAGCTCCTACTTTGTGCCAGGGATCACGCTCAGCAGTGGGGATACAAAGAAAGGCAGAAGACAGAATCTACTCTCAAGAAGTTTAAGTCAGAAGGACAGAAAACATCCAAACGACTATATCTGAACAAGCTATATGCAGGATAAATAGGAAATAATTAGCGGAAGGAAGGCACTAGAAGTAAGGGAGATTGGAAAAGGCTTATTGTAGATGGTGAAACTTTAGGTGGGACTTGAAGGAAGCCAGGAGGTGGAGATGGGAGAAAGAACGTCACAGGTATGGGGGACAGACAGTGCAAATTTCCATATATATGTCTGTCTGTCTGTCTGTCTGTCTGTCTCTCTATCTCTCCACACACATATACAGAAAGGAGGGAGGGAGAGAGGGAGGGAGAGACAGAGAAAGAGAGAGACATACAGACAGACAGAGACAGAGAGAAGAGGTCCCAGGACAGAGATCTGTGAGGATACCCATGGCTAGTAGGCATAACCTGGACAAAGATCCAGCAAAAGAAACAAAAAATGGTCAGATAGGTAGAAAAGACAACCAAGAGAGACTAGTGTTGCAAAAACTTAGAAAAGAATATCAAAGAGAAGAGGGTGATGGATAATGTCAAAAGCTGTAGAGAATTCAAGAAGGATGAGGATTGAGTTGAGGTCATTAGATTTGGGAAGTAAGAGATCATTATTAACTTTGGAGGGAGCAGTTTCAGTTGAATGATTAAGTTCGAAGCCGAAAGTTAAGGTGAGAAGTTAAGTAAGTTAAGAAGAGAGTAAGAGGAAAGGAAGTGGAGACACCTATTGAAAGTAGCCTTCTCACGGAGTTTAACCCCAAAAAGGAGAGATATGGAACCCATAGCAAGTGGAGATGGATGAATCAAGTGAGGGTTTTTTTGAGGATGGAGGAAGTAGGTGTGTTTGTAGGCAAATAGGGAAACAGCTAGCATATAGAGACTGAAAATAAGTGACAGAATGGGAATAGAGGGAGAAATCTGTTGGAGATTTTGGAATATTAGATACAATTATTTTCATGATGGTATTTTTGCTAATACTTATCATGAGCATTTCAGTCTGAAATGATGTCAAGTCCCATGCAATGTTTCTTGTTTCCTTTAGATGTTGGATAAAGTCAACCCTGCCAGCTCCCTTATTCACCTCTTCATGCAGAACCGGAGTCATCTTTTCACTTAGCTGTAACTTCCTTTTGTTTTCTGGTTTTATTCATTGTGGGAATGTCATAAGTGATATGATCCAATTCCTGTAGTATGTCTACTTATTGGGTTTTGAATAAGGATTTTACATGTAGAGTATCAACAACTAAAATAATGTTTATAGATTCTTTAAGAACTGTGTGATTCTTAGAACTCTCTGACTCCTTTCCCACTCTCTGCTACTGTCACTGCAGAAGCAGAAGAGGGGATGCATGGGAAATTTTGTATTTTTCCTTTGTTTCATTGTCTGCCAGACTAAAGACCTCATTGCCCTTTAATGATGAACCTCTACATCAGAGGTTCTTATCCTTTGTTGCAGTACAGATACCTTTGATAGTCTGGCGAACCTATTGATACCTTCTCAAAATGATTATTTAAAAAAATTGTGATGGAAGGAAATGCTCAATTTCAGTTAGTGGCTAGTGAAAATAAAGATGTAATTTTAATGTCCAAATTCACAGACTCCTGAAAACTATTCATGGACCCCAGCTTAAGAACCCCTGCTTTCCATACTTTGCTAGACTGACCCCGGGAAAGCTGACACAGTCTATTGCAATGACAGTAATTGAAGCTTTCTATAGCATAGTAGATCTTTTCAAAGCTTGTGGTCTCTATTACACTCTCCAAGAACCCAGAGTTACTTCCATGCCATAATGAGGAATAACAGTAGGACTTTGTGGAAGATCTCTTTAAATTTTTCACAGCACATTCACCTATATTATTTTTCATGCCATTTCTTTCATGAAGCCTTTCACACATCCCCAACTATCCCCATATAAAACACTTAGTTTGTTTTTTACTTCTTTAGGGCACTTATGATGTAATTCTGTGCACTGTGGTTATATATGGCTACTCGTTGTCACAAAAGGTCATCTTTTTAATATCAAAATTCTTCCAGTGATACAATAAGGTTGAAATCATAGAACACCACAGTCTTGGAAAAATAAAAATTATGATTGATCCAAAAGACTATGGAGGGACATATGATGGGTAAAAGTAGGCTCTAGTATGCTGTCAATGATAACTTGTGGGTAAGAAGTGTCAAAAAATTGTATCATCTGGGATGGAAAAAGAAGTGGGCCATAGGATCATAGTTCTGGAGCTAACGGGAACCTAAGAGGACATCTAGTCCAAGTCTTTCAGTTTACAAATGGGGAACCTGAGGCCCATGGAGAGTAAGCCCAAGGTCGCAAAAGTAATGTGTGAGAAGTAGGATTTGAACCCAGGTCCTAAGATTTTAGAGCCAGTGGTCATTTCACTGGACTAGGGTGAGAGATGGACAGCCTGAATGCTACACTGGTACACTCAGAATGTTAAATGACCTAGAAGAAAACTCATACCATGACAAATGTGTCTTCTGTTAAGGAATTATGGAAGTCTACGGATAAAAGTTGCCCAAGATGAGAAGGCCTGGATGTTTTCTAATCTTCACAGCCGATGAGAGCATTTACATCAGTGAGATCATGGCCGCATTGAGGAGGAATGCAGTGAAGTTCAAAAAAGTCAGAAGATCTGAGTATAAGTCCAGTCTCTGCTGCCCATCACCTGCATGACTTGGATTGTCATCCTCTCTCAGTCTCAGTTTCCCCTTCTGTAAAATGAGTGGGGTAAAGACTAGGTACATCAAACATCCCTTTTAGCTCTAACTCTACACCTATGGAAGGATCTTGTCCAGGGCCAGTGACTGGGCATTTTAAGTCTGGACACAGTGCCACCAGAGTAGCCTCAGTTGAGAAGGAGTAGAGACAGAGGTCCTGGGATGTTCCTGCAGGGCAGGATGGGGCAAGAGCTTGCCCCAGATTGCTCTCGTTCAGCTTCTTATTTTAACAAATTGTTCTGACTAACTAGGTGCTAAGCTTCATTGTTTTTTATGCTGCCAAAGGATGGCAAGGGCTGTTAGCAATCTCTAAATTCAGCATCCTCTAATTTTGGCAGCCTGGAACCAAGCCAGCAGAGCCCTAGTTAGCTGCTCTGATCTCTCTCTACATTAGGCTGGGAGCTCCATCCAGCAAGGGTGGGGCTGCGTCCCAGCACTGATGGGGTTGGCATTGGGTGGTTGGTTTGTCCACAGGGATACAGTATACTTCTCTAATGCCTTTCTTGATCTCTCCTGAGATTTCAGGGAACCCTTCCTTTTGCTGCACCAATATAATAGTTTATATTATAATCTTTTTATTCCTACATTTTTACTCAAAGTAGGTTGTAAGATTAATAAGCAGGGAGATGAAAAGGAATAAGCGTTTATAGAGAGCCTACTATGTGCCAGACACTATGTTAAGCACTTTACAAATATTATGTCATTTAAGGGCGGAGTCTGGGTCTCCCATAAACTTTGACTCTCTCCCAGTGCCTAGAATAGTACCTTGCACACAGAACGACACTTAGCAGTTAACATTTATATAAGACTTTAAAGTTAGAAAAACACATTTTGTATATTATATTTGTTGATCCTCACAACAATCCTTCTGAGGTAGATGCTATCATCACTCCCACTTTGTGGATAAGGAAACTGAAGTTGAAGGCAGTCACACAACTTACCCAAGGTCACACAGGTCATAAATGTCTTGAGACAGGATTCAAATTCAGTTCTTCTTGACTCGAAATCTAGCACTCTACTTATTCTTATTCTAAATATCTGGTGAATTTAATCAACTCTCCAACCTCTTCTGTGAAGCCCTTCCTAATCCCCCAGCTGGCTGTGATCTTTTCCCTGTGGGACATGTGTGTGCATGTGTGTGTGTGTGTGTGTGTGTGTGTGTGTGCTCACTATGTTCTACTTTCTGTGATCGTTACTGAATTCCTTGAGGGCAAAGATCGAGTTTTATTCATCACCATCCCCTTCAGAGGCCTAAACACGGCCTTGAAAATCAATAAATGTTTGTTAGGTTGAATGGAATATTCTACAGCAAAGTAATGTTGGACGTATGCTTGCAGAGCTATTTTAAAAAATATTGTTTTACATGAGAGCTAACAGTGTAATTTATAAGGTTGAACATGAGAAAAATATAACCACAAAACCAAAGGAGCAGGCACATCTAAAAGAGATATAATTTGGCTCTGTCACTGACTCATTGTATGACCTGGACAAGTGACTTCCCCTCTCTAGGTCTCAGAGGATGGTAGATTGGATGGGACTCAGGATGGAACAGTATAAAGAGCAAGGACTATGGAATCCAAGGACCTGGGTTCAAATCTTATCTCTGATGCTTACTATCTGTGTGATCTTGGGTAGTCACTCTACTTTCCTAGGTCTAAGTTTCTTCATTTGTGAAATGGTTGGCATTAGGTGGTCTTTCAGGTCCCTTACTGGTATGACCACTCTCCTCCCCATCTAGTAAACTACAGTGGCTCCCTATCACCTCCAGGATTAAGTGATCATATACAAAGCCCCTCATGACCTGGTCCTTTTCTACCTTTTCAATGTTCTTATACTTTGAGGCCCTCCATACACTCTGAGATCCAGTGACACTGGCCTCCTTGCTGGTTCTCTGACACGGCCCTCTATCGCCAGTCTTTGGACATTTTCATTGGCTGTTTTTCCCCCAGGTGCAGAATACTCTCCCTCCTTTTCTCCACCTCCTGATTTAACTGGCTTCTTTTAAGTCCCAGCTATAACTTTTCTGTCCATGAGAAGTCTTTTTCTATCTTCTTTAATGTTTATGCCTTCCCTCAGAGTTTACCCTCAGTTTACCCTGTATGTAGCTTATTTGTACATTATTATTCATATGTTATCTCCTCATTAGAATGTAAACTTCTGGAAGGCAAGGAATGTCTTTTTTGCCTTTCTTTGTATCCCCAGTGCTTAGCATAGTGCCTGGCACAGAGCAGGCATTCCATAAATACTTAATAACTAATCAAGAGTACTTAAACTATCTGAAGACCATAATTCTAGTATCTCTAGATATTAGAATACTAGAAACCTTCTTTTTGGTCAGCCCCTTATTTCATTAGGGTGAGGGACCTCTGCAATTTGGAAACCTCTCCACTAATATAGATCAAAGACTTATCTGTAATTTCTAATGTTAGAAAATTTGCCTGGAGCACTGGGAGGTTACATGATTTCCCAGGGTTGCACATGTTAACGGTAGGACATGAACCCAAGTCTTTCTATCTCTAAGGCCAATCTAAGGTTTATCCATTATCCTATCCATCATGTCTCTCTTCTACATCTAAATCTTAGGAAAATGTCAGTCAACCCCTACATTTCCAGTCACCCAACATTTTATAAGCCCTTTCCGTGCTTAACCTTAGGAGAAGGATGTAAATACTTTGAAATCCTGGTTAAGTCCTTCCTCAGTCAAATTCCATTAAAACTGTTTGCAGAAGATATACATGTGTGTGTGTATGTATGTGTGCATATATATATATATATATATATATATATATATATATACACTTATAGATATATACACATACACACATATTTATATATACACACACACATATTTTCTTTAAAAAAATGAACTCAGTTATAAGGAAAAGGAAGATTTTGTCCTGGGCTTTCTCTTTTCTTTCAACACTCTCTTGATGAAGTTTTCAGTTCCCATGGTTTCAGTTATTATTTTCATGGATGTAATTTCCAGATCTATGTATCTAGCCCTAGTATTTTCCCAAAAAAGAGATCACCTTCTTCCTCACTAAACCCAGTCCTTTTCCTAACTTCAGTGAATGAATTAAAAAGCAATTATTAGGTACTCACTAGGTACAATGTATGGTGCTAAGTATTAGAGATACAAAAAGAGAAGCAAGTTAGTCCTTGCTCTCAAGATGCTCACATTCTAATAGGGAGAGACAACACTTGTAAGTGGGCACATCGGCAGGGCAGATGGAAAGGCCCAGTGGCCCTTAGGCTACAGCAAAAAACAATTGTGATGAATTTTCTTTTGTGTAATTTCCATTGACAAAAAAAATCCCCATTTTCTACTTTTAACCATTTGATAGTGCCAAAGACACGTGGAACATTTTTTCTTTTCTGGGTTTTCAGCACCTTTGACTTCTGTTGAAATGGAGGCTGTACCTTCAGAGAGTTTGGGAGTAGCATCTCCATAAGGGTTGCTCTCTGGGAAGATGGTGTAACGCCATGCACCAACAGATTCCCAAAGGAATGCTACTGTGAACAGCTTTTAGAGTTCAGATTACAAAATAGAGTGAACACTCTGTTTATTCCATTACAAATCAAGACAAACATTCAAAACATTATAATATTCACAACATTACATCTCTTCACAGAAAATGGCCACACAGTTTTCACTACAGTGGCCACAATATTCAGAACAAGGCTTATCACAGAAAATAGCCACACAGTTTTCACTACAGTGGCCACAATATTCAGAACAAGGAACAATAGAATACTCAAACTTCCACTCATGGG
>CM053581.1:220651696-220717340 GCA_028627135.1 Pseudochirops cupreus
CTTATCTGCTCACCAGAGAGGCTCCTCTGCTGTCCAGCCGCCCCCAGGGCACAGCCGCGGCTTCAGGCCAGGCTGGTTTCAGTTCGCAGTGCTGATATGGTTCCTCGTAGCTGAGCTGACTTTAGTGGGAAGTATCTTTGTGTGCGTTTTGGAGTTCTAGGATTGGTTTAGAGTCCTATTTTATGGGTATTTTAGGGTGGCTATGTGAGAGCTGCGATATGTTGCTGCTGCTACGCTGCCATCTTGGCTCTGCCCCCGTAGATTCTTTCCAAAATCCCTTTGAGCTCTTAATTCTATGATCAATGAATGCTACTACGATGACCCTATGTGCCTAATCTTATACTTTTCAGTGTGGGGGAGATAGAAGAATCAGGCCCTGTCCTTGCCCTCAGGAAAATGCCTAAAAGTAGGATGGCACACCCCTCCCCAAACCATAGGCCAATTTTCACTGTTGTTTGCTTTTCCAAGGGAAGATCCCAAATAAACCAGCTAGTCTCAGCCTCCAGAGATATGGGATGAGATTAGGGGTACCTTTAGCTCAGCTACAGATTGCGCACACACCTTAATCATTTCAGTTTTACACTAGGAGCCAATATCCTATGACTGGCTCCATCTCAAACCTTACCCCAGCTCTGGCTGGATTATAGGGATCATAAAGAAACATGGTAACTAGATTTGGAGTCAGATTGGAATCCTGGCTCTATTCTTTATCACCCATGAGTCTATGCACAAATGACTTTCCCTCACAACCATAACTATGACAGAAGGATTGGAGCTCTGCCCCACTTGCAAAATTTAGAAGGGATTCATATTTGTTCAGTGGATAGAAACACATGAGTCTTATCACAGAAGAGCAAAAATACTTAGTCAAAATAAAAAGCTATCAGACTATGGTCTGTGCCCCAGATTATCTGCCACCCTGGCCCCTCCCCAGAGAGAAATCTCCCTAGCTTTAACCTCACAGCATCTTTGAGGTTCTCCTCTTTTTCCCTTACAACTACTTTGTCTTCAGTGAGGGAAGTATACAAGAGAAGGTCTTTCTCCCTGCCCCAGTGACTTGTATCTCAAGGTCCAAGGTATGGGCCTTAAAAATGCATTCACCTTTAAAAAAAATAATACTTGATCTGAGGCTACCTTTCATCCTCCATGCTCTGGGTACATTTTCTGGCATTCCATCTGGGAACTAAAATAGCTGGTTATGGGTTTGCTTTCTTTCTCTGGGTCTTGATTTCCTCGTCCATAAAAATACAGAATTCTATTCATTTCTAAGGTCCCCGAAGATCTAAATCCTAGAGGTTCTATGAAGGAAAAGGATTGTTAAAATGAATTTCCTGCTAATCACAGCTACGACACCAGCCAAAGATGATTTCGGGCTAGGAATCTGGCCCCACTTCAAGACAGGCATTCGCTGCCTTTTTTCTCCTCTGCAGTTTCTCCTTACTCTCTGGCAGCACTTGGATTGTCTTTGTCACATTCCCTCCATGCAGCCCAGGTTCCTCCTCTGCTGCCTTTAGTCATCAGGAAGCAACAATTACAGCATGCTCGCCACTCAGCGGCTGAATCTGGAAGCATTCCAACAGTTTTTCCCAGAAGAGATGCCCCCATCCCAGTCCTCACCAGCCACCTTAGAAAGGATTCAGCTTATTCCCCTGGCTGGCTCAAGAGGACTTCTGTTCTCAAAATGAGCAGCCCAGCAGGGTCAGAGCAAAGCCCAGTAAGGTGCAGAGGCAGCATCCTGGGCACTCAGAATGAAGAAACATTGAATCAAACGAAAAACTCAAAGGGGCCCCACACAATCTTGTGCCTCCATTCCCAGACCTAGTTAGAAAGTCAGCCATTGGATATCTGGGGGGCTCATGAGAGCATCCCCAAGAATTACAGGAGGATATAACATAAGAGTGTGAGAATAACCAAAGGGAGAGTGTTAAACTGTTGGAGGTAAAGAAGATCAAACTAGTGACAGGGACTCTGCTGAAGGTGAATGATAATAACAGATGGTGGAGAAAGGGCAGAACTGCTCAACTTCTTTCTTCCTGATTTCTGTATCAAAAAAGAATTATCTTTGGTGTAGGAAGGTCAGAAGAAAAAATGGTCAATAGAGTTGATACCCAAGATAAATAAGAAGATAATAGAAGTGTTTAACTCAATCACTCTGGTGCCTTTAAGTGACTACCATGTACAAGGCACTGGCTTGGCCCTGTTTTTATGAAGGCAAAAGTAAAAGCATCCCTGCCCTCAGAGAGCTTATATTCCATAGAGGGAGACAATATGTACTAGACATGTACAAAATAGATCAACATAAAGACTTCATGTAAAATTTGGTAGCACTTAAGCTGAGACTGGAAAGAAACCAGGGATTGTAAGAGGTAGAGGTGAAGAGACTGAGTGGGGGGAGGTGGGGGACAGCTGGCAAAGGCAGTACAAAAGTTTGGAGGTGGAAGAGGGTGTGACTTGTATAAGGAACAGTGAGGCCAGTTTGAACACAGAGGCAGTTGGTGGCACAATACATAGAGCACTAGGCCTGGAGTCAAGAAGACCTGAGCTCAAGTCTGGCCTCAGACCCTAGCTGTGTGACCCTAGACAAATCACTTACCCTCTATGTCAGTTTCCTCAACTGTAAAATGGGTGCAATTATAGCACCTATCTCACAAGACTGTTTTCAGGATAAATTGAGCTAATGTTTGTCAAAGCAGTTGGCACAGTGCCTGGCATTCTCTTTCCCATTCTCTTTCCCAGTTATGATATTGAGGAGAATATTATGCAATAATGCTAGAAAGGTAACATGTGGCCAGGTTGTTAAGAACTGCAGATGCCAAATAGAGTTTCTATTCTATCCTAGAGTTAATAGTCACTGGAATTTATTGGTTAGACCTGTGCTTTAGAAAAACCACATCTGTAGCTGGGTAGAGGCTGCACTGGAGTAGGAAGAGCCCAGGAGACCAGTGTGGAAGCTATTGGCAAGAGGTGAGCAGAGTGGTGGCTGAATGAGTGAAGAGAAGGGATGTTGTGGAGGTTAAAATGGCAAAGATTTGGTAACTTTCCTTGATTAGTTAAAGTCATCAAGTCCAGAACGATTTCCTAGGATACTGAAAGAATGGACAGGTGTGATTACTCAGCCCCCAGATCTTTGGAAACTGGCATAGAACAGAAAAAGAGCCTCAGTTTTCCTGATCTCTTAGGCTCCCTTATGACTATACATCAATGATCCCATGATCCTATGACTGGGGAAGGTCAGACATTCTTTTTGAAGAAAAGAAATGAGGATGGTATCTGAAAACTATAGACTATTGAGATAAACTTAGGTTCCTGGAAAAATTATAGAATGGAAAGGAGTGGTTTGTGACCATCTTGAGAGGAAAATAGTAATCACTAAGAGCCAACATCATGTTTTTGAGACTGAATCTCCCTACCTTGTCCAGGTTGGAAGTCCAGGCCTAATCCCACTGCTGATCAGCATAGAAGCTTTGACCTGCTCTATTTCAGACCTAGAGCAGTTTTCCCTCCTTAAATAGTTTAGTACCCATTCCCCCTGCCCCTGTCCCTGCTCCTGAGGGCTCATCATATTGGTGCTGGTCTTGGTGGAAATATCTCATTGGCTTTGACTTTTCTGTAGCTCAGAACTCCTGAGCTCAGGCAATTCCACCAGGCTCAGCAGCCTAGCAGTAGGAATTACAGGCATGCATCACCACCCCTAGCTAATATCTTTTCAACAAGAGTATATCATGCCAGGTTAACCTTGATTTCTTTGGCAATGAGATTAATAGATACTCTAGTAAAGCAAGGTAATACTCTAATTCGTTAATGAGAATTAATTAAGCTCCTACCATGTGCCAACCATTGTGTAGTAGGGATATAAAAAAGCTGAAAGACTGCTCCTGCTCTCAAGGATCTCACAATCTAATGGGGGAGACAACATGAAAACAACTATATGCAAACAAGCTATATATGGAATAAATAGGAAATAATTAACAGAGGGAAGTCACTAGACTTGAGAGGGATTGGGAAAGGCTTTCTATAGAAAGAAGGATTTTAGTTGGGACTTGAAGGAAGTCAAAGAAATCAGAAGGCAGAGACCAGGATGAAGAATATCCCAGGCATGGAGGACATCCAGAGAAAATTACTGGAGCCAAGAGATGAAATGTCTTGTGTGTGAAACAACAAAGAAGGCAGCGTCACTGGTTCAAAGAATACGTAGGGGAGGGGTAGATGTAAGGTAGAAGATTGGAAAGGTGGAGATAGGTTATAAAGGGCTTTGACTACCAAGCAGAGAAATTTTTATTTGATCCTAGAAGTGAGAGGGAGCCACTAGAATTTATTGAGTGGGAGAAGGGGGGTAACAGGGTAGTTTACCTAATTTAAAAGGAAATATTTTATGAAAATCTTCCATCATTTTGGAAAAGATAGAGAAATTTGGGCCAAATGATAGAACAGCTTCGTGAATTTAGAGTTGGTTGAATGATCAAACCCAAAAAATAGTAATTGATGAGTCAACTTCAGATTAGAGATGAATAGAATGCTCTAAGAATGTAGCCTCAGCCTGAGAATATTAAATATTTTACTCAATGACTTGGATGAAGGCATAGAGTGTCAAATTTGAAGATAACACAGAGCTAGAAGGCAAAGCAAATATATTGTAGTCACAATCCAGAGAGACTTGAATAATGTAGAAGGATGAGCCAGAACTAATTGGATAAAATTTCATAGGGATAAATGTGAAGCCCTAAACTTCATCATCAAAAAATCAATTTCACAGTTGCAACATGAAGGACATTTGGCTAGACAAGAGTCCATCTGAATACAACTTTAGGGGTTTTGTAAGTACCTGTGATTCTGTGACCATAAGAATTACCACATGGGCAGAGAACCAGCATCTATTTCAACCCAACATAAATTTGTCCAGCAGGATAATTATAGCATTAATTCTGTATCTCTGTAATGTACTTACCATGTAATTATACTTGTTTCTGTTTGTACCTTATCTCCCTGATAGAATATAAGCTGCCAAGGGGCTATGTCTTAGCTGAACTTCCTATCACTGACAGCACTGGCCTCAAATGAACTGCACAATGGACAACTTAATAGATGTTTGAATGAATTAATGTCCTTTATTTACATAGAAGTTTACAATTTACCAAAAAAAAAGTGTACAATATCTTTTATTTGATCCTTACATTAGCCCTGTAAGAGAGTAAGGATAGGAATTACCATTTGTCATTCTATAAATAAATAAATCGAATCTCAGAAACATCATGTAATTTACCCAAGGTCACACTGTTAGGGATGGAACCCAGACTAGAACCCAGGTCTCCTCATTCCAATTCTATTCTTCAAGGCCCAGCTCTAGCCCCAATGCTTTCATGAAGCCTTCTTTTCATACTGCCTCCCACAATCATTTTCTCTTTAACTTACATCTACAAAACTGAGAATCATTGCTATGACACAACCTTGCACACAAAATAATTAGAGAATAATCCTGCAGTATGGGATCATGTAGTCTTCTCTCCCCAACTATCCTCCAAATTCTCTGAGAGGAGAGACCATATCTTATAGGTTTTTGTATTTCCCACCATGACCAGAACAGTACTGAGCATATAGTAGGTGCTTAATAAATAACTACTGAATTTATTGATTATCTTATTTATCACACAATAGAAACATTGATAGCAAAAGACACCATAGGATTCAGAGTAGGAAGAGACCTTAGAGATCATCTCCAAGCTTCAATAATGTCAAAATGAGATTGTTAATCTCTACATTGGCCAGGTCGGTATGACTGATATTTAAACCTAGAGAAGCAAACAGAAATTCATCACATGAACATTAAGCTTATACTATTAGAGCTCAGACACCAACAGCACAGTTGGCATTTGGGTGACATTTCTATATGGCTCTTTAATGAATAGTGCTCCATTAGTTCTTTATAAGTTAGATCAATCAACTGACAAGCTCACTATGGGATAAACCACTGTGTTGGCATTAACCAGGATTTGGACTTTAACCGAAATCCAAACACTGATTATACTTAGAATCAGTTGTTTTCAGACGTGGAACTACTCTGAACCTCAAAGATCCAGGAGATGGAATTTAGGGCAGAAACACAGTGAAGCTGGAGGAAGAAAAGGACCAAGCACCCAAAGGGTAACATGAACCAATTATTTTTTCTGGGAGTTGCCAAGATTATATTGGATAAGTTAGTAAATATGGGATCAATGTAGAGTTGGTGTTGAAAACCATATGGATCACGGGAGTAGACCCCTTCACGAGAGCAGAAGGAGGCAATATGTTGACAAAAGCTAAGTATGCTGATCATTGCTTGAATCCAAGACTGAGGTGACCAGATGATAGGCACATAAAATTTAGAGCTACAAGAGAGTCTATAGTTCAACTTCCACATTTTACAGATAGGGAAATAACTCTCAGGCTTCTGGCCAAAAATGACTACCTGGGCAAAGGAAAACCCAGCTTCAACATGCTTACTCCAATAAAAATTTTAAAATCTCACCAAATCAAATAATAATGAAGAAATTCAGTTAGAAACCATAGTGATTTCTTCCACCTCAGAAATAAACAAAGCATAAGCTAGAAGCTCACAGACTATAGAAAAGGGAGCCCTACAGCCAAGTCAGTGCCCATACTCATGCAATCAAGCCTGCAGTCTCCCACCTTGATCACAGACTGGCCAGAAATACCTGTAGTCTACCAAGGTTTGTACCCTGAGGCAACAAGAGCAGAAGGATCCCTCCCCCACAAAGCTTCTGGGCCATCAGAAATTCACAGCATGTACCTTGGAAAGGACCAGAAATGGCAATAGATCATGTAGTCGTGGCAGCTTTAAGACTAGAATACTTGGGGCAGCTAGGTGGCGCAGTGAATAGAGCACCGGCCCTGGAGTCAGGAGGACCTGAGTTCAAATTCGGCCTTAGACACTTAACACACACACACACGCACACACACACACACACACACACACACACACACACACACATGCACACAAAAAAAACCAACCTAGCCGTGTGACCTTGGGCAAGTCATTTAACCCCAATTGCCCTCCAAAAAGGCAAAAAAAAAAAAGGACTAGAATACTCCAGGCCAAGGACTCTGTGGTCACTAGTACTCTGTTCTAAGATGCCATTAAAGGTCCCAGAAGATCTAGAACTCCAAACTTCAAAGATCCAAGAGGTCTAACACTGAGAAATGGCAGGCCAGGAACACCAGAGGACCTGAGGGAGACCAAGTAAAGCTAACTACCCCCACCAAAAAGCATAGCAGGAGTCAGAACCTAGCCCTGACACAAAGCCCTAGTTCAAGACTTAAATCTGGAAGTATGAATAATTGAATAAAATATGAATCATTATAAAAATTATAATAGATCCAGAAATACCCAAATATCCGATCTAGAAGGAGAGATTCACTACATGACAACTGGAAATTCAAACTCCAAGGGGAAAAAATAAATTTTCAAAAAAGACTACATAAATACCCAGAAAAAAAGAACAAAACAAGGCAAGAGATAAAAGTGAAATAAAAGCTCTGGAGGAAAGAACTGAAAGGATAATAAATTAATTAAAACAGAAAATGTTAACTTTACTCAAGTAATAGACCTTCTGAAAATTAGAACAGATCAAACAGAAATTACTGACTCTATGAGGCTGCAAGAAATTTTCTAACAAAATCAAAAGCCTGAAAAATAGAAGAAAATGGAAGATATTTACTATCAAAAACAATTAAACTGGAAAATAGGACAAGGAAGATAATTCAAGAATCACTGGACTCCCTAAAACCGTATGTTTTTTAAATGCCTAGACACTATATTTCAAGAAATCATAAATGAAAACCATCTAGAACCAGAAGGCAAAGCGAAAATAAAAAGAATCCACTGATCACCACCTGAAAGAAACTTCAAAAAGAAAAACCCCAGGAATATCATAGCCAAGTCCAAAGCCCTCGCATCAAAATAAAAATACTAGAAAAAAGTAGTTAAAGAACCATAGTCAGAATTACACAAAATCTCTGAGTTTCAACTATAAACCAGAGGAGATCTTGGAATACAACATTCTGAAAGACAGAAACTATAAGCTTACAAGAAAGAATAACTTATCCTGCAACACTGAATATAGCCTTTTCTGGTGGAAGATAGAACTTTAATGGAATAGAGGATTGTCAAATACTCCTGACGTAAAGATCAAAGTTGAGTAGGAACTTTGAAGCATAAAAACAAGATTAAAGAACAACCTAGACATAAATTTTTCAAGTAATTGAAAAGGTCTGAAGCAAAATGAAGGACTAATATTCTATTAGGGATAGAAGAACCAAGTGTCCTTTCAGTACTTTAATGTCTTCAAAGATTGAAGGAGCTAATTAAGAAAAGAGAAACTGGGGGTCAATTAATTCTAGAAAGGCATGGAATTTACTATTTCTTATTGTTGGAGTACATCAGAGGAACAGTAAACAAATAAGAAGGAAGGAGTTGGGGGTGGGGGGGAGGTCAAGAATCAGATGAACCTCACTCTAATCTGAACCAAAGGAGGGCTGAATACCCAGAAACATGCTGAGAGAGTGTTCAAGCATTCCAGGCATGGGGGACAAAGAAAAATGTAAGAAGGAAGGAAAAGAGGAAAGGAGAAAGGGAGAAAAGGAAAGAGGGAAGAAGTCAGGAAAGAAGGAAGGAAAGATGGAGTGATAAAATAGAGAATATTACCAGGAGAATAATGATCCAATAGATAGTTATACTGCTAATTCATAAATGGATTAATACAGTAAGAATCTGAAAGTATCTGTAAATACAGAAAAACAATGGAAAATCTGGCAGTCTTTGATGCCTTGATGCTAAGAAAGGTAGGGAGGAAGGGATGGAGGGAGGAAGGGAGAGGGAGAGAGAGGGAGAGGGGTAGAGAAGAAGGAGGAGGAGAAGGAGGAGAGGGGGAAGAGAAGGAGGAGGCATTAGTTTCTCAATCTGTAAAATCAGATTTGACCAAATGATCTCTAAATTCTCTTCTAGTTCAAAATCCTACAATCATAAATCTCCTCCAGCCTACTACAATTTCCTTTATTCATAGGGAAAGAAGAAAAGTCCCTGGGAGGACAGTAGGACACTTCCAAACTGACCTATAAAGCTCTTTCCTTTTTTTTTTTTAACCAAGTCAGCAGAAATGAACAGAGGCACTCCACTCAGTCCAACTAGGACCAGAGAAGGAACTTCTGTGACTTCTAATCTAGATAGCCATGAAACCAAGGAAAGGAAAAGGACCGTGCTTAATTTTCCAGCTCTGCACTCAATACCGTTCTTATCTTAAAATAAGATTGTTTATACATTTTGTTTTGACAGTTCTTAATAAACATCCAAACAAACTCCACTAGAAAGTACATTTCCTAAAAGTAGTTTATGCATTGGCAACGTAAGAGAAGAACATTCTGCCCTTGAAATTTGCTACTGATTATGTCTTTTCTGACCAGAAATTTGTTGCTTCTCCACTTTGGCTTTATTTACATTGTTGTAGTTTCATTTACATTGTACATACTGTTTTTCTGGCCCTGCTTTTCTTCACTCTGCATATACTTGATACAAGCCTTCCTGTTTCTCCGAATCCTTATCATTTTTGGTTCTTTACCAAGAAGTAATACTCAATTACATTCACATAACAGAAATTGTTCTGCTGCTCTCCAACATCTTTTCAGCTGAAGGCACTGGGTACTAGTTCAGACATAATTATATGTAGCTCTTTCCAAATGAGTCAGACTCTTCCTATTCATTACCAACCACAAGACTCAAGGTTGACATGAATCAGAAAGTCCAACTAAGAATTACCATCCAACACAAATTTCGTCAACAATCATTTATGAAGTACTTACTATGTGAAATGCATTGTTCTAGGGCCTGGAAGAGATACAAGGATGAATAAGTCATGGTCTTACACTCAAGGAGCTTACCATCTACATCTCAATAGTTCCTCCAACACTTTATCCTCAGTTCTGACCAACACAATGAAAGCACATTATTCCAGAGGACTGATGATGAAAAAAGACATACTGGCAGAGTGGGGCTAGATTAAATCTGCACAATGAGACATACACTTTTGGACAGTTCTAATTTGGGAATTTATTTTGCTTGACTATTCACACTTGTTACAAGGGCTCTGTTTTTCCTTTTTTCACTGGAATGGGAGAGATGAGAAGGAAAGATGATACATATTTGTTAATTGAAAATGAATTAAACTTAAGAAGATCTACCAGGGCTTGAATTCTAGTACCATTGTCTTCAGGAACTCAGGATCATCACCAAGCCATGATAGACATCAGAGGCAGACTTTGGGAAGAGGCATCAATATATCACTAATACTGAAAATCTTACTGTCCTATATAAATGTTATTGTTACATAAATACATTGAGATATATATGTATACACATGTGTGTACATATATCTATGTACATTATACACATATGCACATGTATATATATATGCATGCATGCACGCACACACACACACACACACACACACACACTTCATTCAATTTGATTCATCAAGCATGTGTCAGACTGCATGGGCAAGTCACTATGCTAGGTACCCAGTATACAAAAGTAAAAATTAAATATTACCTGCCCTCAAAAACCTTATGTTCTACTGGGAGAATACTACAGACACAGACATACAAATACAAGGGAATTTGTAGAGGGAGAGAGATTCTTGTTGTGATCAGGAAAGGTTTCATAACAGAGGTAACAGCTAATCTGAGCCTTGATCATGAAAGAGATGAAGAGGGAGTACATTCCAGGCAAATGTATGGAGGCAGGAGATGAAGTGAGAGGAACAACTAATAGCCCAGTTTGGCTGAAATGGAGAGAACTTGAAGGGCAGTAATGGGAAATAATGCTGGAAAGGTAGGCTGCAGCCTTTAAATGCCAAGTTGTGGAGCAGGTATTTTGTCCTAGAGGAAATAGGGAGCCACTGAAAGTTTGTAAAGAATAAAGTGATATAATCAGGCCTGTACTTTAGGAACAATTATTCTGGCACCTATGTGGTAGGTAGCTTGGAGAGAAGAGAGACATTTGCAAAATAACTGGACACTTGCTAGGATCATCAATTGTTTACAAGGTGGGAAGTTTGCAGGGCAAGGAGGAATTTATTGGATTCAATTCCTGTTGCTTAATTTCCCTTGAGAATTTGCTATTAATCAGTTGTTCCAAGTAGCTCTCTACTTTTCCCCCTTGGAATCTTGCAGCATTCAGACTTGGCATCTAACAGCCCCAACCATAAGGTGGCCCAATTCAATCTGTTTTTGCACACAGCTGTCTGTGGTATGTGCCCTGAATTGGTGGCTCCATGTTTGGAATGGTTTCCTGGAGACCTCAGCCTTCACCACATTGGACCAACTGGTTCAATGTCACAATCTGTGCAGAGAAAAAATGCCAAATAGCTCCACTGTGGATTGTGGTCCTATGACTTCACAGCTTAAATCCCATACTTATCACCTATACTAAGCACCTACTGTGTGCTCAGCCCTGTACTAGTCACTTCTGGCGATGCTGAAGAAGGGCCAGGCTTTTCCCTCAAGGAGTATACAGTCTAACTATAAGGCATACATATGAAGCAGAGAAAAGGCCAGGATGCTATATGGCTGGAAGCTAAATTGGGTGATACAGCTTGAAAGTTCTATATAAAGCAGTCTGGAGAAGGGAAAAGATGTCAGCATGGACCAGGAAACTTTTTTTTTTTTAGAGGAGGTAGGACTTGAAGACTTTAATGTGGGACTTGAAGAGCTTAAAATAGAGTATAAACTCCTTCAGGGAGGAAATGTCTCATGTGACAGCTTTCTATTTTAACTCATTATTCTTGCTTACTGAGTTCTAAATTCATTTCGTGCTCCCTAATGAAGAAATAGAAATGTTATGAGCACCCTGTAAATTTTGGTGCCTTGGGTCAAAATCTTAGGTGCCATACCCTAGTTATGGCCTTCTTTTGAAAAAGTCATATCCCTTCTAAGTGCCACCATTTCCTCAACTGTAAAAGAGGAAACTCTTAGGATTGCAATGAAGAAAGCACTCTGTAAAGTTAAAACAGCATAGAAATGTGGGTTATTATTTCTAATAGACTGTGAGTTCCTAGAAAGCAGGGGTCATGTCATTTTCCAACTTTTATCTCTATCTTCCAACTTTTATCTGCTCTCCTAGCATGGTGTATTGCACAGTAGGCAGATAATGTTTGTTAAATAAATGAAAAAAGTAAGGGAGTTGAATTTGATTTCTAAGGCCCCTTCCAGATCTCAGCTACTAAGTTTAAGAATGACACCCATTGGGGAGGCGAGGTGGCACAGTGAATAGAGAACTAGCCCTGGAGTCAGGAGGACCTGAGTTCAAATCCAGCCTCAGACACTTAACACTTACTAGCTGTGTGACCTTGGACAAGTCACTTAATCCCAATTGCCCCTCCAAAAAATAAAAATAAATAAAAAGAATGGCACCCATCAAAACCACTGAGAGGGTTCCATAAGGCATAGAAGAAGCATCAGATGTGGAATAAGAAGCCCTGGAAGTAGGTTCTGCTCCTTCTCTACTGACTTGATCTTAGAAGAGTCACTCCATTTCTCTCTGTCTCAGCTCCTTCATTTTGAAAAGAAAGTGGTTGGAATCAATGATCTCTAAAGGTACCTCCAGTTCTAAATCTGGTGATTGATCCTATAATCCTGGAATGACTGGCAAACAGGGTTAGTCCAGGTTGATCCATAACCTGGTGTGAGGTGTTTCTAGCTAAAAGAGCCCTGACACTATATTACGTGGCCCTCAGGATGATTCTAAGTAAATCAGGCTCAGTCAGTACAACGTAAGCTTTGTCAGTAAAATATAAGCTCCTTGAGGACAGAGACTAACTTTTGGTTTTATCTTTACATCCTAAATGACTTGCATGATACCTCATTCATAGTAGATACTTAACCAATGCTTGTTGAATTGAATGAGGTGGATTATTTGGGATGGGATTGGATGGGATTGGATAGGATGGAATGGGATAGGATGTGATAGGAAAGGATGGGATGAGATGGGGTGGGATGGGATGGGATGGGGTGGGATGGGATGGGATGGGATGGGGTAGAATGGGATGGGATGGGGTGGGATGGGATGGGATTAGATGGGATGGGATAGGATGGAATGGGATAGGATGTGATAGGAAAAGATGGGATGGGATGGGATGGGATGGGATGGGATGAGATGGGGTGGGATGGGATGGGATGGGATGGGATGGGATGGGATGGGATGGATAAAAACCAAAATGTGACTAGAAAGCAGTTTCTCTATCTTTCATTACCTTGTTGCAGACTGAAACAGACCTGCAGAGTCATAAAATTTATTATAGTCGTGTGTTATGATCATGCTTTTTCTTCATTATAAATACCAGTTGCTATGAGAACAGGCACTGACACAACTTTTTATGATGTAATTAAATCCTTAGAAAGACCAGCAGCCAAACCAAAGAACATCCAACTCTCTCTTCCCAAGAGAGCATCTCCACCCTGCCCAGGCTTAGTAGGAGTAGCGAGGAGCAAGGCAGCCTCCTTGAAGATGAAGAATCATCAGTTAGCTGACTAAAATCAGGATCAACACAGAATTCCAGCAAGGATCAGGGGTTCTAGTTTGGAAAGAGTGGCCACCACAAAACTTGTGGGTATGTTGTAATTAGACCCCCTTATTGAGAAGCCCAAAGTCATAGGTTCAATTCATTTGTGAACCAGTTAATGTTGCTTTATTCTATCATCACAGACTGAGACTCTAAGCCTGGCCACAGAATGAGTCCTGATTCTCAAGGAATCAATGACAGAGCATTTAAGCATTTACCATGTGTCAGACACCATTTTAAGCACTGAGGACACAAGACAGTTCCTGCCCTCAAGGAGCTCACCTTACTCTCCCTCAATAAATTCTATGCCTACCTCAAACTGTATTACTCATTGCTCCCTGGAAACCTTCCACACTCCCTGAACTTGGTTTTGTTTAACTGTTTTTCTTTGTCACAAGGGAGAACTCCTTTGATGTGGGGAGTGCAGGGTAGGTGAGGAGAGGGTATTCACAGCTGAAAATGACATATAAAAATTAAGCTGATCTGTAAGGTTCCTTCTCATTCTTACATTTTGTTTCTAAGAAGGTTTAGGCTGTTGGGAAAGTGGAATCAGGACATGGCTCTGTATGATGGAACCTCTCATGCATCAGCCTTTTAGAACCCTGGGAGGAAATGTAGCTTGGATCTGCTCACAAACCAAAGCCTCTCCCAGACCAAGGTCTGAGCCATTTGGGTCATGTTTATTTTATGTCAGATTGGACGTAGAGAGGCCACTGAGGCCAAGCTGTTGCCAAGACAATGTTTAAAACGTCTCTGGAAAATGTGCAGCAGTTTCTTTTTCCATGAAACTCATGTTTAGTCTTCCAGTCTGAATAGCTCGGTCCCCCACTTGCAGAGAGAGAGCTGAATAACTTTTCCTCTAAGGAAGGTGGAGAAAATGGGGCACAAGTTTTAAAAACAGTGACTATAGCAGCCTGGGACATTGGCTTTGCTTGACCCTGTGCTATGTGACCTTAGACAAGTCACTCACTCTTTCTGATTCTTCATGCTCTCTACTTCTCTAATGGAAAAAAAGAAACCACATTCTCATGAAAATTCTTTAAATTAGAAGATGCTGTCTTCTTTAGGAGACTAGTGATTGTGCTAGGCACAAAACTACATGCATATATATCCAGTTCCATAGGTTTCTAGTAAATACATTTCTACACATTCCCCTCCCTCTAGCCGCAAGTTCAGTAACAATTCACCATTGCATCTTAAACAGGCCTGGCAGAGGAAATTACAGGGCTTTGCTTGGGGGAGTGTTTGTTGGATGCGGGGAGCAAGGTTCTTAGATGACCCTATCCCGAAATGATTGAAGTGGGTTAACAGGAGAATGCTAGCAGGGCCATATAAGGAATCAAAGAGAAAAGAGACTTGGAGATCCTAATTAAGCCCAGCATGACTCAATTTTGGAAACAGGCTAAGAAAATATTTAGCAGTGGATAAAGAGGTTAGCTGATAAGTAACCAGAGCTAAAGGAAGAGAGAAGCCAAGTTACAGCTTTAAAAGATTGCTTTACAAATTTTTACATTTGCAAACATTTGCAAATTGCTTTACAAAAGGTTCAGTGGAATACTCCCTAGTTTTAGAAAGCCTGAATTCTAGTCCTGATTCTGTCACTATGTAACCTTTCTCCAGTCATTTCCCTTTTGCGAACCTTAGTTTTCTCGTGTGTGAAATAAAAAAAACTAGATCTTAGATCTAAGACTTCCTTCTAGATCTGACATTGTATGATTCTATTATTCTGTAGTTTTTCCTCTCACAGTAAGGTGGGCTTGGGGTATTTTCCCAGTGACTTCTATAGAAAGGGACAAGTGTTTGGAGCTGGCTAAAAAGGTTTCTGGGAGATATTATTTCAAGAAGATAGACAGTATTGTTTTCTTCCCACCAGGAATAAACTCTGATCGAGGATCACAGAAGTGGTGCTCAGAGATAGAGGGGATTTGGGAAGTAAATGCTATAGAGGTGCAAAAGAGGTGAACAATAGTGGGCAAAAAGGAATTCCTAAAGAGAGATGTTCAAGGGGCAGCTAACTGGAGCAGTGAATAGAGCACTGGTCCTGGAGTTAAGAGGACCTGAGTTCAAATGTGACCTCAGACACTTAACACAAAACTAGTTGTGTGACCTTGGGCAAGTCACTTTACCCCAAATACCCCTCCAAAAAGGGAAAAAAAATTTGTTTTTAAAAAAGAGAGATGTTCAATACAGAGATGAGTGATGATTGAACCGTGGCACCACCGGGCAAGTGCCACATTCAGTCACAAAGGCAAATGTGAAAGCTATGACCAGAATGTAGGAAGCATCAGACTCTTAGTGCATGTTCCTGGCTGAGAATTCAGGCAGCCAATAAAAAGTGCTACTTTCCCTCACCTTTTTCTCCTCTTTTTCCATGTTTAGATAAAATTTAAATCCAAAGTTTTCATTCTGTGTGTGTGTGTGTGTGTGTGTGTGTGTGTGTGTGTGTGTATGAGTTGTTTGGTTGCTACTAACTAGCATCAAAGTAGAAGGAAGCAGCAGAAAACAGTAGTGGCTCTGAAGTCAGTGGACTTGGGTTCAAATCCTACCTCTGACACTGTGTGTGACATTGAGCAAGTAACTTAACCTCTCTGGCCCCAGTTTCCTTATCTATAATAAGAGATTGGACTAGATGGCCTATAAGGTCTCTTCTAGTTCTTCTTCTATGATCCCACACACCATTTTTGAGCAACATGTTTCTTATTTGCAAAGAGGGACAACAACTGAAAGAAATAGTGTTTGGCATCAGTAGATGGCAATAGAGGTAGTTTCAAGTCCTCTTAAAGTACCAGTTTTTCTCCTGACTAGAGTATGAGTTAAAATGAGAGAGAATCTTATAGTTTTGATTTATTCATTTTTAAAATGAACTTTCCAAAAGGCAGAACTAAACTGGACCCAGAATTGCTTGGTTTTTTTGTTTTTGTTTTCTTCTCCCTGCCTTCATGATAAAATGAATCCAAGTTCCATTTGTTCATTTGTTGTCTGGTACAAGACTGGGCAGTCAGGTCATAGTTTCCTCATTCACTCCTCCCCTTCTGCCATGTATGCTTAGGGGAAAAAACAAAACAAAACAAACCTCTCTTCACCTAGTGACTAGTGAGTAGGAACCGTCTAACCACCTAGTAGAAGGAGAAAAGGTGTGGCTGAACCAAGCCAATAAAGTTAACATTCCAACAGTGGGGGCCAGAGGAGGTAGTAGTCAGTCCATCATCCATCTTCAAAAGATGAGACACAAATATTATACTGTTATTCCGCAATTTCCTTCTCCTACCATAGTGGGCTAAGGGTCTTTTCCAAAAGAGAAGAGATTTAGAAATAAAGTACTCACAATCTGGAAATTCAATAAAATCTGCAAAAATGTCATGGCCTGGGTCCATGCCTTTAAACTATTATAAATGAAAGGGCAGTATTAGGGAGACTTATAGTCATGAACTCCCTCAGAAACTTTATAGTATAGTAGGTCATGTTGTCAATAGAGCAATTCTTATTAGAATCTTAAAATATAAGTTATTTCAATAACTTATTTCAATTATTCAAATATTATTTCAATATTAATCCAATGAGATTGGCATCATTCATCCAACTGATGCTTATTAAGCTCCTCCTCTGCATAAGACCTTATGCTAGACCATGCAGATACATCAGTCAACAACCTTTTATGAAGCACCTACTATGTGCCAAGAACTGAGCTAAGTGCTGGGGCTGCAAATATGAAAGAAAAAGGCAATGCTTACACCCAAGGAGCTTACAATCTAATGAAGGAAGGCAACATACAAAAGGAAGCTAGAAAGATGGGGAGATGAAAAAACCTATCCCAGGGACATGATGAAGTCAAAAGAAGCACACCCGGCAGCTGATGGGAAATGAAGACATAGCTGTTCTGGACTCCCTCCTTGGAGGGCTTTAGGAGGATAAATCAGAGGGTCAGGAAAGTTGCTGAAGATACTGATGAGGTCTGAGCACCAAGACCAATGCAATCTTGCACGCTTACGAGATTCCTCTTGATGGGTTGGCTCACTTTTGCATTCTCTTATAGCTCTAGCTCTATGATCCAAGAAGTCTAGATATCTACCAGTGAAGCTTAGTCCCTGTTCTCAAGATGTGGGAGATGAGAGTGGGGCAGAGAAATAAACATGTAACTACAATATAAAGAAAAAAGGGATAAATGTAAAGGAGGAATCCATGCATAATGCTTTTGAAGCTCTGAGACAACACTTTAATTTTGGGAGTTATATATCAGTATCCTGTTATACAGACACTTGGACAGAGGAAAAAATTGGAAAAAGAGCTTGGGAAACATATTATGAACTTGGTATGGAATGAATGGATAGATGGTGGCCTGCATGTCTGCATGAATGTCTGAAAAGGCATTTATTAAAGGTTCACTAGGCTTGTGGTACTTGGTGCTAAGTGCTAAGAAGTCAAATAAAAAAGTGAAATGGTTCTTGCCTTCAAGAAGTTAAGATTCTAACAGAAGGACACAACATACAAGACAATATTGTAGCTATAGTGGAATTTAACTATCCAGAGATCTGCTGGAGTTCTTCCTGCCGAAATCAGAGTAGATGGTGTCCATTTTTACTTGCTTTAATCATAATCTAATTCTTCAAAAGTATAAGGGGAATCATTCTTCTAAACCTGATTCTGACTAATAAGAAGGAAGTGGTTGTTGAAGCAAACACTACACGGGAATGTTGAGGCCAAACAACAACCAACTCCTGAGCTCATTACAGAAAAGGATAAGATGGGCAGAGTCTGAAATACACTCTAGACTCAGGAAGAATAAATGTCAAAGGGTTTTGAGCAATAAGTGGGTATGACTGTTGAGGACAACAAAAAGCAGGGTTTGCTTGTTTTGTTTCAGCTATGCACAGGTCAACAGGAAGATCAAATAAAGGACAGGGCTGCCCCATGGGGTAGGTGAATGTGTAAGAAAGAAAACACAGAATAACTCAATTATTTTGCATGTTTTACCTTCTAAGAAAAGCTTTTTGATTGAGGTTAAATTAAAATTTTTTACTAGGGAAGACACACCCACAAGATAAAATAGGAAGCAGTTAGACGATATCTAGCTTCCTTCAATGAGTTCGAGTCATTAAGCCCAAATATACCACATCCTAGGCTATAGAAGGAATTGGCAGATGTGATTGCTGAGCCAGTCAGTGATTTGGGGGAGTGGGGGGCGAGGATGGAGGATTGGAGAGAAACTACAGGAGTCAAGGAGAGCAAGGAATATTTTGATTTTTAAAAAGGACAGGGGGGTGGGGTAGGCATGATGAGGATGTAGCTTGCAAATTGGAGGCAAGTGACCTTGATTTTTATTCCCAGCAAAATTATAGAACGTATTAGCAAAGGAATGTTTTGAGTGCCTACTATATCAAGAGAAACAGTAATCACTAAAACCCAGTGTCACTTCATAACGAAAAAAAAATCACACTTAACCACTAACCCCATGGGCACCAACAGTAATGGATGGGAGCTGACCCATCTGCTTCGGATTCTCACCCTACCCCTATCCACAAGTCTGGAGCATTTTTCCTACTAATTTTAATTTCAATTTTAATGATATCTTTTGCTATTAAATCACCTCTGTCTAATGTATGCCTCCTCCTTCCCATTCTAAAGAGAAATCTCTATAATGAATTTAAAAAGAGAAAAATCATTTCATCAAATCTAACACATCAAAAAGAGTCTGATGTGCCATGTTTTCTACCCATGATTCCCCACTTCTTCAAAGAAATAGAAGAGGACATGTCATCTCATATTTCTTCTTCTGAACCAGGTGAGGTCATTCTAACTTCACAGCATTCAAGCGTGTTTCTTTTGTTATTATTGTTGCTTCCACTCACATTGTTGTAGTTTAGTATATTCTTTCCCTAGTTCTGTTTAGTTTTCTTTGCAATCGTTCATATCAGTCTTCCTATGCTTCTCTAGATCCATTATATTCATTTTTTCTTATAGAAGACTAATATTTCATTATATTCTCATACCATAACTTCATTAGCCATTCCTCAATTGATAAGTATCTAATTTATTTCCTTTCTTTGCTACTTCAAAAAAGTGCTGCTATAACAGTTCGGTGTATATAGGGCCTCCCTTTATATTGTTGACTTCCTTCACATTTATATCGAAAAGATGAATCTCTAGGTCAAAGGGCGTGGACATGTTAGTCAGTTTCTTTCCAAAATTCCAAATCACTTTCCAGAATGACCCAATTAATTCCTGTCATCAGTCTATTAGCGTACCCATCTCTGCTTCACTTAGATCCAATTCACTTCAAGTCCAAACATCACCTCCTGATGTCATTGGTC
Source organism: Pseudochirops cupreus (assembly GCA_028627135.1). Classification (NCBI taxonomy): domain Eukaryota; kingdom Metazoa; phylum Chordata; class Mammalia; order Diprotodontia; family Pseudocheiridae; genus Pseudochirops; species Pseudochirops cupreus. The sequence continues at coordinate 220,671,609 of CM053581.1, forward strand.
CTCCTTGAGAGTGAAGGATAAACAACAGGGCGCCCGTGTTCTCACGACCCCTCAAGGGCTAATTATTTCCACATTTTGTCATCTTTACCAGCTTGTTGGGTGTGAAATATAACCATGAAGTTGCTTTAATTTATATTTGTGTTATTAGTAATTTGAAGCTTTTATGTGGTTGTTACTGTTTGTGACTAATAGTTTAATCTGTTAATAATTTGTTAATTTGTGAATAGCTGTTAATAGTTTGTGGTTTTTCTTTTGAGAACAGTTTTCCCATCTGTCACCCACTTCCCTATTGGGGATATTGGGGAATGACCTTTGGTTTCATATATTTCTGTCAGTTGCTTTTATGTTACTCCATATTCCATGTTCACGTTACCTCATGCTTTCCATTTATGAGAAATAGCAGGTTCTATCCTTTTCTTCCTCCAAAATTTCCATACTAGTGTATTCATTTTACTCTCCCTTCTCTTTTTCCTTTTAAAATTCTCAAAACAGAACCAATCTACCCATAGGTACTCTGTTTTTTCTTTCTTATTTAACTTCTCCAAGACAATTTGAAAACATCAAGATTCTGAAAATTACATGCGTTTCTTCACCCTCTGGTTGTCACAGTTTAGTCGAGTGGGATGGGAGCTGGGACTCTGCCCACCCAGGGACACCAAAAACTGTTGTGGTTTCATGGTGTGTCGTGGTGGCACCATCTCAAAGAATTCAGAGTCAGACCACCGCTAATCCAAATACAGGCATTCATTGAAGATGGATGCCCTGCAAAAGCAGGCTAGGTTCCAAAAGGAACCAGCAACTTCAGAGAAAGTAAGATGGATTTTTATAAGCTAAAGATATAATTATATAACAGAAATTGTGAATATTAAAAAGGCAAGAAGAGTTTGCTAAGGGATTTGGTAATAGTGGAGGGGTCCCTTCTATGGTTTGGTGGTCAAATTTCCTGTTTGTACTGCTTTCTGATTGGCTAGGTATTGTGGTCCTATCTTGGGCTAAACAGACGGTGTGACCGTGGTGGAGTATAAGAAAACACCTGTTCTAATATGTGAATTGGATCTGGTGGCAGTGGCTAGCTAGAAGCAGTAGGCATATTGAGTCTGGGGGCCTGTGACAGGGTTAAAGCCAGATTGTGTGATCCAATCAAGACATACCTGCTGTTCAATGGGGCCCATAAGGAATTAAAATGTTGGGGCTGGGGATAGCTTTATTAGGATTCCATCATCACTATATCATCATATAGTACCTTCTAATTGCTCAAATAAATTTACCTTTCTAGTTTTCTCTTAACGCTTAAGTTCGAAGCATCAGGAATGCTTCGAAGTCCTCTATTCCATGAAATTTCCTTTCTTTCCCCCCTGTAAGATTATACTCAGCTTCACATGGTAAGGTATTCTTAGCTGTAAGCCTCCATCTTTTCTTATTGCTGTTTTGAGCCTAGGTCTCCTTATCTCACTCAGGCTGGGATTATAACAGCAACGAAAAGCCCCCATCTGTATGTTGTTAGTTTTTAGATTTAAATAGATACCTTCGATTTAAAAAAAAATCTTTCTGGGACTATGCCCTGTAGGGTTTTTAGCATCAGTTAATATCAAAGGCTTTTTCTGCACCTATTAATAAAACCATATGGTTTTGAGTGCTTTTATTTTTATTATTATTATGTTAATTATTTTCTTAATGTTGAAATATCCTTGAATCCCTGCTGTAAATGCACCTTGATCATAATGAAGGAGTTTTAGATAAATTTCTTCAGTGTTTTTGCCAGTATTTTATTTAATATTAGTCTGTAGCTTTTATTTGCTTTATTCTTCCTTGGCCTTACAAAGGAGTTTGGTATAATTTGGTTTCATTGTCAAGGCATAAGAATAATTTGTGATGTTGAAGTATTAATTATTCTCTTAAAGTTTTATAAAATTCTACAAACCTAGAAGGGGACTCTTTTCCTCCATAGTTCCAAATAACCTGTTTAACTTCCTTTTCTGAAAATTGATTATGTATGAGGTCTGTTTGGCTTTCTGTTCATTTTAGTACTTGGTATGTGTTGTTTTTGTTGTTGTTCAGTTGTTTCTGTCATGTCTGACTCTTCAAGACCCCATTTGGGGTTTTCTTGGCAAAGATACCGGAGTGGTTTGCCATTTCCTTCTCCAATACATTTGTGTAGATAATTATTTCTTTTGAATTTTCAATTTTGTCAGCATAAAACTGTGTATTGTAGGTTGTTCTTTGTTTGTTGTGAACTTGCTCATTTTTATCTTGCCCATTTGATTTTCCTCCCTGGAAGAGAAACTCTTAATAGATACTATCCCATGCAACTCAACCCAACTCTTTTTAATCTCTGATTAGTCAACATCATCAGGTGAGTGGGTAGTTAGTTATATGGGAGCAGTTCTCTACAGGAGTATCATCAGGGTCCTTCTGAATCCTGTGGTCAGCTTTACCTCCTTGGAATGTAGGTAGAACCAATCTTGTTCCAACCTAAGATCTACAGGGGGTGATAACACAAGAGGTGGGTGCTGGGGGATAAGGAGACATACTCATAGCTGACCAAATATGACCTGGGAAGGGAAGAATTTAGATAAGTAGCTGGGGAATAGATTTCCAAATAAGTCATGCTCCCTGGCCCCTGGGTCTGAGTATTGGGACAAGAGGAAGAAACAAGTACATGAACAGCAAGGCTTAGGGAACAGTGGGAAACAAATTTGGATGAGGAGTAGTCAGGGAATGGAACTTGGTGATAGAGTACTAAGTGGGCCCAGGAACACTAAATTGGTCATCTCCAAAGAACACTCAAAATATGAACTGGTCTTCTAACACTTCTCTCAAAAAAAAAGACATTTGATCCCTTAGTAAATACCCAGATCTGACAGTATGAGCCAATGACCAATACTCCTGGTAGTTACCTCTACCCTAGCGATATCTGATATCTACATTCTATTGCCTTGAGTTCTCGTGGGACTGTCAGGCTGCCCATAGGTCAAGCAGTAAGCAATGTTTCTGACCAAGCCATTAGCACCAACCCCTGGAACCTCACTGCTGTTTATGGAAATTGGTGACCCTGGTTTCCCTGAGGATTAATTGGTTAGGTGTTGAGTTTGACTATGGCACAGTTCAACAAACACAGCTGCAACTAGCCTGAGCCAATAAGGAACTTCCCTGAGGGAGATGACCTAAAACACAGCAAACAATCTCCTATGGGGAGAGGCCTCTAAGAAGTATGTGAGGGTCACTATCTACTCCTCAACAACCTGATGTCTCATCAAATGACAGCATCCTTGTAAAGCCCTTAGCACAGTTCTTGGCACATAGTTTATGCTTTATAAATAACTTATTCCCAGCCCCTGCCCCTTTTATCACAGCAGATTGCATCCTCTCCTGAAACAAGAAAATCAGAGGAAGGCCATGGACATAGAATGCTAAGATTTCAGGAAAGAATTGGACAAAGTTTCTCATGCTACTCTTTTGAATAGAATGGGAAAATGTGGGATAAAAAAGTAGTTAGATTCAGAATTGTTGAATGGCAGGATCCAAAGACTAATCACCTTGGATGATGGCATCTAATGAAGTTCACCAAAGAGCTATCCTTGCCCCTGTGCTGTTCAGAATTTTTATCAGCACTTGGATGAAGCCATAAATGACATGTTTATAAAGTTTTCAGATGACATAAAGCAAGAAGGAATAACCAAGTCTTAGGATGACAGATCCAGTAGTCAAAAAGAATTGGGATCAGGTCTCCTCAGCTTGGCATTTGACCTCAAATACAGGGGTAGACAGATTTTTCTGCATTGAAAGAAAACACTTAACAGATATAAACTAGGAGGCGGCTAGGTGGCACAGTGAATAGAGTCAGGAGGACCTGAATTCAAATCCAACCTCAGATACTTAACACAAAAAAACTAGCCATGTGACCTTGGACAAGTCACTTAACCCAATTACCCTGCCTTCCCCTCCAAAAAATACCAGATATAAACTAGGATACAAAATTAGGTAATCTGATTTCTAATTGGAAGAAAGATTAAAGGCTTTCCACATTGGGAGGGGGAGAGTGAACAGGTAAATTCCCTGAATTCAGAAAAAGAGGTGTCTCACTCTCCCCATGTGTCTATATTCAATCAAAGGAACACGGAAACTAACTGATTGACTAATGTGGGGCCAGCTTTCAGATAAGACATATGGATTATTTGAGATATATTATTGTGAGAAAACATTTTGCATCAATCTTCAGCTCTGACTGGGTTTCTGGTCATCCTAACTTCGCCCTTAGTTATGGATCCCCAGGCAAAAGGTCCAGCTTCCCAGCCATGGGGGGCTAGGATCAAACAATATAATATAATTTTCTCACAAAACATAAATTTAACTAGACTTATAATTCAATAGAAGGGGAACTGAGCTAGATCCAGAATTTAGTCACAAAATGGAATCAGTGTGGTTCACCCAATTCCCATAATTCATGACCCCTCTACGTTCCATCTCCATATCTATGCAGTGGCTGGTCCCAGTCCTGGAACATTACCTCAGTGCTGTCTTTTTGTTCCCCTGGCTTCCTTCAAAATACAGCTCAAATCTCATCTTCTCCAGGAGCCTTACTTGTTTCCATCAAATGCTAGCTCCTCCCACTCTGGGATTTTCTTCTGTCTACTCTGTACATACCTAGTACATAGCTAGCTCTCCATGTGTTGTCTCCAACATTCAAAGGGGAGCTCTTTGGTGGCAGAGACAGTGTTTTTGCCTTTGTTTCTATGTCCAGTAGCACAATGCCTGGCACATACAAAGGACATAATAAACACTTGGTGACTAAGAGGCTAACTGATTTCCAGTTCTAAAATACTTACTATGTGGGGTGATGGCCCAGAACTGGGAGAAGACAAGAGTTTAGAAAAAGAGAGTGGCTAAAATAGAGAATACATAAGATAAGACAAGACAGGTGGTTTGGAGCCAGATTGTGAAAGGCATTAATGCTCAGTCAAGAGTTTATAGTTTATTTGGTAGACAATGGGGAGAAACTGAAGGCTTCTTAATACAAGAGTGAAATGACCAGAGAAATACTTTACAGAGATTACTCAATATGGAGTATAGAGAATGGATTGGAGAAAAGATGAACTAGAGGCAAGAAAACTAGTAAAGAGGTTATTATGATGGTCTAAAAAAAGAGATGAGAACCTGAATTAGTGTGATTTCAAAAAATATTTTTATTAATGACTTGGATGAAAGCATAGATAGCATGTAAGAGGTCTTGTAGAATTAAAAATAATAGGGCATGGCAATTAATCCTATGTCTCTGAGGAGAAGGAATAATAATAATAATAGCTAGCCTTTTTATAATACTTAAAGGTTTGCAAAATGCTTTACATACATAATCTCATTTGATCTTCACAACATCCCTATGAGATGTTATCATCCCCATTTCACTGATGAGAAAACTAAGGCAAAGAGAGTTTAAATTCCTTACCCGTGGTTAGACAGCTAGTAAGTGTCTAATGCTGAATTGGAACCCAAGTCTTCTTGAATTTAAATTTGGCACACTTCCCATGACACTACACTTCCTCAACCATAATTCCAAAGTTATAAGACTAAAGTACAGCAAATATGGAGGAGCCATTTGAACAAGTTCTATGATTTCATTGCTAAAGGTAAAACCCAGTGATGAAACTCTTTTTCTCGTATTTTTTTTAAGCCAAGGGCCCTTGCTCTTCAACTTATTGTCTTAGAGAGTTAGAGACCTTAGAGACATTGAGAGAGACCTACGATTACCCAAACAGTGTATGTCAGAGGTAAGACATGAATCCAAGTCATTATGATTCCAAGCTCAGCTTCCTGTTCATGAGACTACATCTTTGTGGTATCATTAATTCTGTGGTATCATTAACAGAAATAAAAGATGTTAAGGGGAGAGCCAGGTTTAAGAAAGAAAATGAATTCATCATACAAACAGATAGTGAGTTTCTTCCACTTTTATATGGTCATGCTGGTATCATCAGTCTATGCCTAGTTAAGTGACATTTCCTGAGGAAAGGCTTAGTGCCTAATGAACTTAGTAATAATAATGACTGACATTTATATAGCCCTTTAAGGTCTGCAAAACATTTAATGTACATAAACTCATTTGAACTTCGCAACAACTCTATGAAATATGTACAACAGTTATCTCCCTTTTATGAAAGAGGAAACTGAGACTGACAGTGGCTGTAACTTGCCTAGGATCACATGGCTATGAAGAATCAGAGGCAAGATTGGAACCCAGGTCTTTCCAACTCCAAGTCTATCCCTGTAGGCACAACAGCAAGCTACTTCTCTGGAATATTACTACCCTAGTCCCTTTCTTCCTTCCAAAAAGGATGTGGTCTTTGTGCTAGGCAGACGTACTCTACAACAGACACCTTCCAGAGCAGAAATTGGCTACAAGATCCTTCCCAGACATTGAACGGATTTTTTTTTATAAAAGGTTCAGTGATTTTTTAATGAAATTCATTGCTATGGAGATGTTTGGGGTTACCTCAAACACAGTCCAGTGCAAAAATATGAAAGACATTGAAGACAGATGGGTGGGGGCTCCTGGCAATCTGTCTTGGAGACCAGAACTCAAACTTCTCTTGTCCTCTGGCAGATGGCAGGCAGTTGCTCGTACTCTGCAGACATAGTGGGGTTACTCTCTCTGCTTGGAAATTTTACTTACTCCTTCTCCCAGGCAGGGTGGGTTCTGTGTTGCATTGTGTATTTCCTTCCCTGCCATGATCTTCATTCTGCAGAATATCATCTGTCTTCAGGCAGAAAAATGCAACAAGGGAACTTTGTAGCTGTCTTATTTGTCTCCATAAGAGGAGGTAGCAATAGTTTGGCTGTAATAACGAGATGGGAAATGAATCAGAAACCCAACAATATACACAATGTACTACGAGCTTGTCAATGGCCCAAGCTTAGAGGGGAAAGTCATGTTCAGCAGATTACAGTTTGATGCTGGATTTGTTTTTGTTCCTGAGTCTCTTTCTGTCTTTCTTGAATGTAGTTTTTTTAGTTGGTTTTTTTTCTCCTCTCCACATCATTTACCCTTCCAGCCAAATATAACATTTTACCTAAGACTTATTAAAATAGTCCTGTCTCTTTCCTGACTTTGCCTGTTGTTATAACCAATGGCTAAAAAATCCACTGGGAAGTCAGCACTTTCTCTCTATTTTCTCCCATCTCCCTCCACCAGTCTAACCCAGATGTTCACTTCAGGATTTAAACTAGTCTTGCATAGTGTCTTCAGAAATCACTAGCCTAAGGGGATCCAAATGCCCAGTTTCTGACAGCCTGCTCCAGATGGGCAAACATATCTGGAACAGGCTCAGGCAAACCCCTCTGTACTTGCAATACATTCAAGTCACCAGATTCAGGTGAACAATAACCCAGAGTCCTAAAAGAATCAACAGTTGTTATTTGCTGACTCCCTGCCAGAGCTTTTGGAAGATCATGGAGAAGGGAGGAAGTGCTACAGGGATGGAGAAAGGCAAATATCCCCATTTCAATATACTAGAGTGAATGAATGAAACATTTGTTAAGTGTTTACTAATTGCAAAGCACTGTGCTAAGTATTGGGGATACAAATAGAAGGATAGTCCCTTCTCTCAAGAAAATCATAATCTAGGACTGGAAGAGAGTAAAGTCAACACAATCTAAGCCACAGACCTTCACTCTGATTCCTGATAAGATGGAGAATGTATTATTCTAGATGATTTGAGGACCTAACAGTGGTCACTGAGAGCCAGCCTGGCTGTAACCAGAACAAGTCATGCCTGACTGACTGAGTTGACGGGTAGATAAAAGAAATGCAATAGATGGCATTTTCCTGGATTTCAGATAAGCATTTGACCAAATATCTCAGGCTTTTCTTGTAAGTAATATCAAGAGATCAGGACCTGATGATAATACGGTTAAGTAGAATGGGAATTAGTCAAAAGACTATGGCCCAAAAGAGCTCTTCATGGGTCCATGTCAACTCCAGAGGAGTTCTTTAGTCCAGGGCTCCAGGAATCTGTCTTCAGTTGTGCTGGTCAATATTTTTTACTAGTAAATGAAGGTCTAACAAAGCAACCCAAGAAAATGTCCTCAGTTCTATGTTGTTAAATAATTTTCTCAATGAGTTGGATGGAAACATAGAAGGCATGCTTGTAAAATTATAGATGACATAAAGTAGGGAAGGAGAGATAACACATTAGATGGCAGAACCAAAACCTTAAAAGTTTGTAACAGGCTAGGACAAAAGGCTGAATCTAAGGAGGTGAAATTTAATAGAAATAAGTGCAAGAGCCTTCACTTGGGCCCCAAAAGCAACTTCAGAAGTCTACAGTGGGAGAGACTTGCCTAGACAAGAATTTGTCCAGGAGTTTCAATGAATTGTAAGCTCAACACTGTGGCATAACGATCAAAATATCAACTCTAATCTTTGACTAATTTAAAGAAAGCATAGTTTTTCAAAGGAAGTGCTAATTCCATTGTTCTAAACCTTGATTAGACTACATCTATAGTGACCATTCAGTTCCAGGAGCAAAGATTTAGGAGGGACAGTGATAAGTTAGAGGCTATCCAGAGAACAGTAACCAGAATTTGAAGAGAGAATTGGATTGTAAAGAATTGTAAAGAGCCTTGACAGAGTGCATAAGAGGATCAATTGAACTAGGCCTGTTTGGCTGGGGAAAGCAGACCCATAATCCCTGACTTTTACTATTTAAAAGGCTGTTCTGAAGGGGAGGGATTTGATTGTTACTTCCAGAGGGCAGAAATGGGAGACACTGGTGAAAGTTGCTGAGAAAGAAATAGAGGCTCAACATAGGGCATTCCCTGAGGTACCTTCCAACTCTTAGATTGCATGGTATGACTCTATTGGCCCCATAACTACAGACAAACTGGGATTTGCTGAGTTAATGATATAATCTTTCCCAGAGTCATAGATGGATCTTAACAGTTTGCCAACAACTTAGAACCTGAAGGAAAAATGACTTCTGCCTCTAGGTACTCCAAGTTGCATTTCAATGAGCAGCACAAAATTTAAGTGTTACATCATGACTGTGTTATAACAAATAATAAATACAGAAAAGCATGGGAAGGCATATGAACTTAGCAAAATGAAGCTAACAAAAACAGTAACAATATACACCAACAAAACCAGGGAAACAATATACACAACAACCACAACAATGCAAATGAGGGAGAAAAACCACCACCAACAACAAAACCAAATGTTGAAAAATTATAATGGCCAAACATGGCCCGAAAGAAAGGATGTGAGAAGACACAACCTCCTGCTTCTTCACAGAAGGTGGGGGGAGGGCCTATGGCTGCTGAACACTGCATACAACATTAGACTTTTTCGATGTGTTGATTAGTTTTGTGGAATTTTTACTTGCTCTATTTTGTTCAAATTGATTATAAGGGATGGCTCTAGGGGAAGGAAATGGGGGAAGGATACATTGGTAAATGTAGATAATATAAAGACAAAATATATACAAACAAAATTTATTTTTAAGAAGAATTAAGGGGTGCCTCTATTTCCTCCCCTGAAACTATACCCCAAGGCTGTAGAACTGGTTTCTTCTTCATCATCTATGCCAAAATCCTTCTCCCACTATCCTAATATGTGACCAGCCTCCTTTTCACCTGGTCTGAAATTCTCACTGCATTGAGCTTGGCAATACATGTAATGTCATTGACTCCAGAATGTCTTTGTCAAAATACATATACAGTACCTTGGAGAACAAGGAGAACAAAGAGAATCATAGCATTTAGTGCTAGAAAAGATCCAAAGAATCCTCTAAACCAAGGGTTCCTAACCTGAGGTCCAGGGCCACGGACAGTTGTCAGGGCATCTGTGAACTTGAATAGAGAAAAAAAAGATCCAGTTTTATTATCTCCAGTCTTAGATTTTCTTTGTAATCCTATGTATTTGATGTTATGCATTTAAACACATTATTCTGAGAAAGTCCATAGGCCCCAACAGACTGCCAGAAAGGTCTGGTGCACACACAAAAAGGGTAAAAGGCCTAGCCTTGACCAGTCTTCTCGTTTTACAGATCAGGAAACTAAGGCCCAGAGAGGTTAGGTTATTTTTTTCAAAGTCGACCAGAGTAAAGAGCAAGAACAGCACAAGGATTCAAACCCAGATCCTTTAACTGAGAATTCACCACACTGGGTTTCTTCCAGCCATTTCCCTTCAGCATGGATTGGTCTCTAAAATAACCACTTATTTCCTATAGGATGAAACACTCATTTCTCAAGTTTAGGACTTAGAGGCCTTTGTAGTCTGACTCCAATCTGTCTTTCCAGACATATCACATTAACCCCTTTCACACACTTCTTACCTCTTGGCTGGGGAAGTCTCCAGGCCCAGCTCAAGTGCCACCTCCTAAGAGGAATTTTTCTGGGTCTCTCTCTCCGTCTCTCTCTCTCTTTCCCTCTCTCTCTTTTTCTGTTTTTCCATCTCTCTCTCTCCCTCTCCCTCTCTCTGTCTCTGTCTCTATATCTCTGTCTGTGTGTGTGTCTCTCTCTTTCTTTCTACCTCTCCCTCTTTCTCTCTACCTCCCTCAAATTGCATTGTATTTATTTATCTGTTTCAGTGTTGAATCCCCTCAGGAGAATAACAATTCCTTGAGGGGAAGAATTATTATTCATTTTTGTCTTTATTTCACCTCCACCTAGCACACTGTTTTGAAAATAGGAAGCACTTAATCAATGCATGTTGAATTGAATTGTCAAGTTGAATTATTTTCCATCTGGGCAAGTTTCATTGGAATTGGGGGGTGAGGGGAACCACAAGTGACTGGGGACAGCAGACAGTGCAGCCTAGGGAGGCAAATCTTAGACAATAAATAACTCTGGCCAAATTCCTTATTCTCACACTCCCATGCCTAGGTAGTGGCTGTCCCCCATTTCTAGAAGGCACTCCCTCATCCCTTCAGCTTCAGAGAGGCTTTCTTCTAGTCAACTTTAGCACTGCCTTCAGAAAGCCTGCCCTGTTCCTCCCAAATGTTAGTGCCCTCCCTCCCTCACAAACTCTTTTGTATCTCATTGTCTTGGATTTATTCGCAATATATTTATTACACAAATAGTTACGTATATATGCTTATACTTAGATGTTTGTACTCCTCAATTGAATACAAACTCCTAGAGAGCAAGGACCAGCATTGGTTTTTCGTTGTCTTTGTACCCGCAGAGAATAACAGAGCACCTGGCACATAGTGGCTACTTAATAAAGATGTATTCGTTGATTAATTAATTGAAGGAGGTCTCTGGAATGGCCATGGTTACTAATGAGCAAATCATCATGAAAACAAATTTGATGACACCCCAGTTTTGCCCTAGGCCAGCTAATCCCAAGGTTAATTAGTAGAAAGGTGGCCAGAGAAGACTGCAGTGAGTTCCCTGCCAATGGAATTGTTTTTTGTTTTGTTTTGTTCTTTGCTTTTTGGAGGGGGTGGGGTGGAGACAGGGCAATTGGGGTTAAGTGACTTGCCCAAGGTCACACGACTAGTAAGTGTTAAGTGTCTGAGGCCACATTTGAACTCTGGTCCTCCTGACTCCAGAACTGGTGTTCTATTCACTGCACCACCTAGCCACCCCAATGGAATTATTTAAACCTAGTTTGGTTGCCCTGTCAGGGTTGCTATATAGGGGATTCCTTTACCATTTGGGTAAGAGAGCGGCCTGGTTAGAAGATATGTTCAGTTGCAAGTGTGCCAAGATCAGAAAACTGCTGTCTGTGCCCTTGCTCAGTCATGAGAGATGCACCAGCCTCCTCAGGACCCAAAGCATAAATTGTCCCTGGAGACAGTAGGGAGAGTCAATCCTGAAGCCTGGAAATGACTGTCACATAAAAGTCAGCTTAATCCCTCTGATAGCCTGCATAGTTTGGGACAACTCTGATATATTCTTTAACTAATGGCAAGAGAGATTTGCTGGGAAGATAGGGGAAGAATGTCTTCGTCCAACAAGGAACTTCCTCAGACTCAACTTCCAACTTGGCCCATAAATCTTCCCCCAGATGCCATCCTTCATTTACCATCCCACTGCCCACAATGTGTTTTATGGTTTCTTCATAATAAAACCCTGTGCAATGCAATTTGTTTGGAAACAGTGTCATTCACTGCAGAAGAGGAAGAAAACTGGCTACAATTTATGATGCCCTCCTTAGCTGAATGATTCATAACCAATGAAGAGCTCCAGAAATGGTTGCACCTGCTTATTAAGCATTCTGTTTAATGAGGAGCAGGGGCTGCTAAAAGCTAAAAGTGCACATTGCTGGAGGTCATTTCCTCCTAAGAACACTGGATAGGGGGTCAGGAGGTCTTGGTTTAGTTATGGTTCTATAAGTAAATGTCCAGGTCACTCTGTGTTTTGTGTGTGTGTGTGTCACATAGAGACAGAGACAGAAAGACAGTGAGAGAGAGAGACAATCAGAAACAGAGATGGGAGGGTGGGAGAGGGGGAAGGAGAGAAGGAGACAAAAAGAGAAAGACAAGGAAGAGGGAGGCAAAGAAAGGTAAAATGGAAGGGGGGGAGACAGACAGCTAGTTGGACCACATATCTGGACTTCAGTTTTCCCTTTCCATTAAATGAGGGACCTGGACTAGATAAGAGATTCTTAAGCTCTTTCATTTCCCAGACCCCATCACCAATCTGGTGAAGTCTGTGGAATCTTCATCACAATAACAACTTTAAGTGCAAATTTTTAAAATGGGATTACAATAGAAACCAATTCTATTGCAACACAATTATCACAATCTTAAAAAAAAAAAACAGTCACAGAAACCAGGTTTAAAAACCCCTTGGGCTAGTGGATCATGAAAGTCCCTAAGGTGCTCCATGTTCTGTGTTCTATCTCCCTGCATTCTAACTCAATCCAACAAGTATTTGGCAAATGCTTGCTGTGTGCCACACACTGCACTACACGAAGATAAAATGAAAAGCAGGTGCTGCCCTCAAGGAGCTTATATTCTAATAAGAGATACAACATGTAGAGAGAGAAGTCCATACCAATCAGCGAGCATTTACTGAGGGCTTGCTACATCCCAAGCATTGTGCCACATGCTGGGGACACAAATGCAAAAAGTAACAAAGCCCCTACTCTCATGAAGCATATATTTCACGGAGAGGATACAATATGTAGATAGATAATGGTATACATTATAATTTGAGTCCAGAGAGAACCAGTACTGCAGGGGTCAGGAATGATTTTTCCTTGTGAGGCAGCACATGCCTTGAAGCAGTGGTTCTCAACCTTCCTAATGCCGTGACCCTTTAATACAGTTCCTCATGTTGTGGTGACCCCCAACCATAAAATTATTTTCTTTGCTACTTCATAACTGTAATTTTGCTGCTGTTATGAATCATAATGTAAATATCTGATATGCAAGATGTATTTTCATGTTACAAATTGAACATAACCCACAGATTGAGAACCACTCCCTTGAAGGAAGCAGGGATTCTAAGGGATGAAGGTGAGTGAAATGACATTCCATTCCAGGCTTGGGGTACAGCCTGTGCAAAGGTACACAGGAGAGGTAGAATGCTCAAGTACAGAGCACATCAAGTTTGGCTAGAACATGAAGTGTGTGAAGGATAGTAAAGTGAAATAAGCCTGGAAAGGTCTGCTTTCTTTGTTTTTACACAAATAGAAAGTATCATGAGATGCTGAAAAAAGCAGCTGTTTTCCTTTAAGCTACTGACTTATGCTCTGAAAACTGACATAATGTCACTAGTTACCCCAAGCCTGTTTTCATGATGCTATCTTTGAGTGGACCAAAAATCTGGGTTTTGGCAAATAGAGGAAGGAACAAGTAGGTGTTCTACTGGCCATTCTGTCCAAGGAGAAGCCGGGCTGCCATAGAGCAGGGGTAGGTAATTCTGGGTCTAGAGTCAAGGGAGCCTGAGCTATCCCAGCTCTGCCACTGACTCCCCGTATGATGTTGGGCATCACTTCTTCTTTCTGGACTTCTTTTTCTCATCTGTAAAACAAGCAGATTGGACAAGATGACCTATGAGGCCTCTTCTAGTTCTGGATCTCAGATCCTATGCAAACCACAAGGCAGGCAAGTACAGCCAGCACAACTTCTAATTGCCCTTCAATAGGCTTTGAATCTTATTTAGCTGGTGACCTAAAAAGGACCCCAGAGAGAGAAAAAGAAGCACCACCTTTTGAGTATGTTGATATATAGTCATTTTTGAGTTGTGTCCAGCTCTTTGTGACCCCATTTGGGGTTTTCTTGGTAAAGATACTGGAGTGGTTTGCCATTTCCTTCTCCAGCTCATTTTACAGATGAGGAAACTGAGGTAAACAGGATAAAGTAACTTGCCTAGCATCACACTGTTAATAAGCATCTGAGGTCAGATTTGAACTTAGGAAGATGTGCCTTCCTCACTCCAGGCCTGGCACTTTCTCCAGTGTGCCACCTACCTGTCCATTTTTCAATACACATACACATAAAACATTTCTTTGGACATCGGCTCTAATACCCTAACCCCAGAGAAGCTACTGAGAAAAGTAAGTTGTGTCCAAGGTAATAGAGCTAGGCTAACCCAAGGGTCTAAATGCAACTGCATACAATATTCATCATTTAGTCCATCATCTATTAAGTATCTACTCTATGCTCAACCCAAGAGGGAGAAGACATGGCCTCAGTCCTATAGGGATTTTAATCTACTTTAGGAGCTAAGATACATACATGGAGCATTCAATAACAGTGCAAGGCAGTATTTATTCTTTAGAAGAGTTTCCTCATTCTTCAAATTCAACAAATGCTTTTAAAGTATTACTGTACACAGAACATTCTGCTAAGTCATGAAGGATTGAGCATGATTCCTAGCTTTACGGAGTTTACTGTCTAGGAATCCATTTGGAAGGTGGGAAGATGGGTTGCATTCCACCTTCTCCTAGATAGCTTATCTCCAAAACAACCAAACCTATCCTTATCTCTCATTTTTTTCCTTTCTTCCACTTCCATTTTGTGAGCTTTCAATCCCATCCTATCCTCCATCATGTACACACACACACACACACACACACACACACACACACACACATACACACACATACACACACACACACCCCAGTGTTGGCAGTTATTATCTAACCACTACAGAACACTCACAGATGCAGCTGTGCCAGTGCATTGGGAAAATCCCCCTTCCCCACAATGGCCACCTTCTGTTCCTCAGGATGCTTGATAACAGTGGCCGGTGCCCCTTGAAGACTGGCTCTGCATTATGGAGCAGTGACCAGTGAATAAGAGATCTGCTTCTCCCATTCCTTTTCATTTTGGGTGGGGCAGAATGATTTGCAGAGAGTGAGCCCATATGGATGAGTTGTGATATTCATCAAAGGTTCCATTACATTTTCTTTCCCTAAAATCTCACCTTTCTTCCAAACTTTCCTACTGCTGTTGAGGACACCATCATCCTTCCACTTACCTCAGTTCACAATCTTGGTGTAACCCTGGACACCTAGCTCTCCTCTGCACATATCCCATCAGCTGCTCTCTACAACATCTCTGTCATCCAACTCCCTCCCTCTCCATTCACACAGACTTCACCATGGTTCATATCCTTTATTTCCTCTTACTAAGGTCTCCTGGATTGGTCTCCCTGTGTCACGTTTCTCCCCATCCCAATTCATCCACCACTTAGTAGCCAGTGATATTCCTAAAGCAGATCTGATCATGTCATTCTTCTACTCAGTAAATACCAGTAGCTCCCTATTATATTATTTGATTTTTCTTAACCTTCTTAATGTCTTTTTTTATGAATTCTATAGCAAACATAGTGATTAGTACATGCATATGGAAAGGGGCAAACAGGAGACCACACACACACACACACACACACACACACACACACACACACACAACCTTAGAAGTGGCCCATATCTTACAGATGAGCAGAAGCAGACTCACTTATTTGCTCACCTTACATATATAATTTTTTTTTCGCTTTTTTTTGGAGGGCAATTGGGGTTAAGTGACTTGCCCAAAGTCACATGGCTAGTAAGTGTGTCAAGTGTCTGAGGCCAGATTTGAACTCAGGTCCTCCTGACTCCAGGGCCAGTGCTCTATTCACTGTGCCACCTAGCCGCCCATATAATTTATATATAAGGAAATATACATTGGGATTCATACTCAAAAAATTTATTGCTTAATTATATAATAAAATATGTGTTATTGTTATTCCTGTTATTGCTTTTATTATATAAAATAATTTACAATTATGTAATGTCATAATATCCCCCATAGGAGTAGCTGTTGGGAGCCACTCATTAGGGCAATAACTTGGGTGGTGGGATACACAGTCATCTGCCCTACCAACACCCCCCCCCCACACACACACACGCATACACAGAGTTATCCCATCTCTTTGGGAAAACTGGGTAGGATCCAATTCTAGAGCTAAGGAAAGTGTAAACCCAATCCTAGACCAGGTCTGAAACCAGGGTTTCTCTAGAAATTTCAGATCCAAATTGCCAAGAGAGAAACAGAAAGTCAGAAATTAGAAAGAAGATTTCAAGGCAGGTTCAAGAGACACACTATTAGGAGTATTGGTAAAATAACTACATGTCTAACACAATCGGCCTCTGCAAATATCTTCAGTCTTCTATGTCAGCAGAGTACATTTCCATACCTGCACAGACATGTCCATGTGGTCACGGACTGGATCCTCCTGGCTCAGCCAGATCAGGTCATGGCCCAAAGCTCACCCTATCTGTTTAGTAGGCAGATGCATTTCAGAACAGCATACATCCTTGAGTACCTACAATTGGAATCAGCTCTAACATCGTTGAATGGTTCTCCCTGTGTGAGGACAGCTGCAGATGGATAATAGGTTCTTAATATGTCTCTCAAGATGCTGAGGGCATCTATTGTCCAACAGTAGATGGAATTGCCTATGTAGAGTTATCTCAGTAATTAAGCAGTGTGGCCAAGTGCTCTGATAACCATTAACCCACATCCAATTCAATAAGCATTTATTGGTTACCAATGTGGTTGAGCACCTAGGGGAGAAGAAAACATGGCCTGGCAGGAAAAATGTTGGACTAGGAACCGGGACACTTGGATATCAGTCCAAAGTGCCAGCGCTATACAGTGGAACCTGAGTTAGATTTGGGGTCAGAGGACCAGGGTTGAAGGTGACTAACTGCATGGCCTTACATGTGCCTTTCTTCCTTTCTCTCTGTGAAGGTTGGACCTCTAAGATCCCTTAAACTTTAAATCTATAATCCTTTCATTGGCTTGCTGTATGGTTTTAGGCAAGTTACGCATCTTTTTAGGCATCAGTTTCCCCATCTATAAAGTGAACAATTTTAACTAAAAGTAGAATAAGTTGGATAATCTTTTGTTTAACATGTTGGTCAGTTGTTTTTCAGTTGTGTCTGACTGTGACCTCATTTTCTTGGCAAAAACACTGGAGTGGTTTACCATTTCCTTCTCCATCTCATTTTGTAGATGAAGAACTGAGATAGAGTTCAGTGACTTGCCCAGGGTCACATAGCTAGTAAGTGTCTGAGGCTGGATTTGAACTCATGAAGCTGAGTCTCCCTGATTCCAAGCCCCACACTCTATCCACGGTACCACCTAGCTGCCTATAGGTGTCATAGAAAGGAGAACTATTCAGGTATAGCATGGATTGAGTCCTGGCCCTGTCCTAGAATCACAAGATTTAGAGCTGAAAAGATAATTAAAGATCATCCTACCCCCACCCCCTCGTTTTACAAATGTGGAAAATAAGAACCAAAGAAATTAAACAGTTCTCCTAAGGGCACACAGATGCATCAGCATTTGAACTCAGGACTCTAACTCTGAAATTTACTAAGTAAACTTTCCTCTAAGGCAACTGCGACATTTCATAGCCTAGTCCATCCATCTCCAACATTATAGAATTCTGGGATTAGAATAGATTGGACCAAAGTCACTGACAAGTAATTTAATTCCTGCCCTCAAACAAGGCCGTAGTCCTAGCCAATGAAGAAAGTCCTCACCCCAAGAGCTTCTCCTGGAGGGACTATGGAGGAATTGATGAGGTTAATGAATTCCTAGCCTTGAATGAAAATCCTCTTTGACAGTAACCAGTCACCAGGGAACCCCCACTGAGAAGGATGTGTTCTGACAGACAGGGATGGAAAAAGCAAGCCAAAGCCCACAGCTCCAGAGGTGTTTTTGTGAAAGACGAAATGGACTTGATTTCCATTGCGAAGAGCACGCAGGAGAACTTAGAAAGGGTGAAAAGTTCAGGAAGTCTAAGGATTCATTGCTAATACAGTACAGGGTCTGGGGCTCTTGTACAGACAAAGAAACAGCTTGCCCTGCAGAGACTAGTCACTATTCCTTGCTTATTTATTTTAAGCAGAAAGACTATTTTTTTTTTAGTTCTAAATTCTCTCCCTTGCCCTACCTCAGCTCCTACCAAATTAGAAGACAATAAAAACAAAACTTTTTACATAAATGTATAGTCAGAAAGGGAAGGAAGGAAGGAAGGAAGGAAGGAAGGAAGGAAGGAAGGAAAGGAGGGGGGAAGGAGGGAGGGGAAGGAGGGAAGAGGGGAGGAGAGCAGAGGGAAAGACAGGGGAAAAGAAGGAAGGAGAGGGGAGGGGAGGAGAAAAACAAGAAGAAAAATAAGAAAAGAAAGTCAACCAACTAGAAAAGGAGATCAGAATCTTTTTTTTTCAGCCAAAGTAAAACAAAGTTTATTAAAAATTTGCCATAATGGGTAGACTCTGAAGGAGCCTAAGTATTTGTGATGTCTGTTGGTTGACAAGTGGGTCAGATTGAATCTCTTCTAGATTGAATCTGCGCCAATCCAGAATCTTAAGGAAGAAAATGATTCCTTGAAAATTAGAACTGGGAAAAAAATTAAAGAAAATTGTCCTAAAGTGTTAGAATAAAAGGGCAAAGTAGAAATAGAAAACAGACACTGATCACCACCTAAAAGAGATCCTACAAGGAAAACCTACAGGAATATCATATCTAGATTCTGAAACCCCTGGCTCAAGGAGAAAATGTTATGAGCAATAAGAACAAAACAATTTATACATGGTAGAGCCATAACTAGAATCACACAAGACCTAGTAGCAGCTACACGAAAAGATCACAGCTCTCAGAACACTATGTATTGAAGAGAAAAAGAATTGAGGTTGTAGCTGAAAACATCACACCTTACAAAGTTAAGCATGATCCCAAATGAAAAAAATGGACATTTGATGAATTGTCAAATTTTCAGAATTTTGAGGGGCTGTTAGGTGGTGTAGTGAATAGGCCCTGGAGTCAGGAGGACCTGAGTTCAATTCCGGCCTCAGACACTTAACACTTACTAGCCATGTGACCTTGGGCAACTCACTTAACTCCAATTGCCCTGCCCTCCACCCTCCAAAAAAAAAAGCAAAAAAATAATAATAAATTTCATAATTTTGTTGCAAAAAGACCCGATATCAATAGAAAATTTGACACACAAGACTCAAGGGAACTATAAAGTAAACATCAAAGAATAATTACAAGGGACTCAATAAGGACAGACTGTTCACTTTTTGTTCAAGGAAATGTAAATCTTATGTCTAAAGCTGTTATTAGTAGTTGGGTAGTTCAAAAGAAAGATTAGGATAGAATTGAATATAATGTGATACTAAAAAGTAAGCCATCTAAGATAAAAAGAGTAATTATCTTATATAAATTATGTATGAGAGGAAGAATTGACACAGAAGAATTAGATGGGGGAAGGGGACTGGTGATTCTGGAACCCTACTCATCCAGAATGGGTTAAAGAAGGAACAATACATACACATATACATATACACATACACATACACACACACACACATACACACATACATACACACACATACACACACACATACACATATGCATATACCTAGGCATAAAAGTCTTCTAAATTCAGAGAGCAATAAAAGACTTAGGGGATAGGGAAGGGGAAGAGGATAAGAGAGGGATCTTTAGTGAAGGGGTAGGTTAAGTAACAGGAGAGCATGTGGGTAGAAGTAAAGTAGAGGAGTCAGAAGGGATAAGAGACACACAAACATAAAATAAAGATCAGTATTAGAATTTATTAGGGAAAAAACTAGAGGTAGCAATCGTGATCTCAGACAAAGTTAAAGCTAAAATAGATTTAATCAGAGGAGAAAAATAGGGAAACTACACTATATGTCAGTTGTATTAATCAATATTGTTTTAGAATACTTGAAATAACTAGATAATATAAGGTTGGAATATTGCTCTAGTATAGGAAACAATGAGTTGGTGGACTTAGAAAAATAGGGAAAGTCTTGGACCTATGAAGGAAGATGTTATCTACCCTCAGAGGCACAGAGGACAAATTAATACAGTCTTACATAAATGTAAATGAATGTATATATCTATATATGTGTATGATTATAGATATCTAAGCATATGTATATGGATGTAAGTGAATGCATATATGTGTATATATATTGTGCATATATATGTGTATATATATGTGTGCGAATATCTGCGTGTGTATACAAATATATCCGTGCTTAATTGCAGCCTTCTTGGGGGAGAGGAAGAAGAAGAAAAAGAACAAAGTAAAAAGTGCACAGTAGAAAACAAAAGAAAAGTTACAAGGAAGCAAAGAAAAGATAGACCACTTAGAACACAATGTGTAGGATTTACTAAATAGGATTTCTCAAAATGGAAATTTATTGCTATACATTTTGAATCCTTTCTTACATTCTGCTGTGCACACGGCAATGCTTTTTTTCAATTCTTATTTTGAATTTAAGTTTATAATATGTTTCTTTTTGTTTTCTTATGTATTTGTTTTAATATTTAAGTTTAAAAAAACACAACAGCATTCCATCACATTCATATTTGTTCAGCTATTTCCCAATTCATGGGCATCCCCTTAGTTTCCAATTCTTTGTCACCACAATAAGTTACCATAAATAGTTTAGTACATATGGGTCCTTTTTCTCTTTCTTTGATCTTGGAGTATATCCCTCATAGTGATATTGCTGGGTAATAGAGTATGCATAGTTTAATAGCCTTTTGTATGTAGTTCCAATTGCTTTCCAGAATGCTTGGACCAGTTCACGGCTCTGCCAAAAATGCATTACTGTACCCATTTTCCCATAACCCCTTTAGCATTTGTCATTTTCTCTTTTTGTTATCATAAACAATCTGATGGGTGTGAGGTAGAACCTCAGAGTTATTTTAAGTTGTATTTCTCCAATTATTGGTCATTTAGAGAATTTTTCCCCATGGCTATTGATAACTTAAGTGTCTTCCTCTGAAAACTGTCCATTCATATCTTTTGACCATTTTTCATTTGGGGAATGGCTCTTAACATTTCTTCCCGGACTCTATACCTTTTCCTGGATTTTCCTGGAAGCATGGAAAAATCTTCAGAAACCCCAACTAATGGACATAATGTCCTGGGATTCATCATGTCTCCTACTATGTTAGGGGTCTGGGACAGATGCTGGTATTTGACAAATATTGCTCCTTGTACTCCTGCTGGAAAAGGCAAGTAGCAAATGCCATACCTTCCATCCCCAAGCAAGAGGTGAGTCCACGCTAAAATTAGAGCTTGGGACTCAATGAATGAACACACAAACTATTAAGAAGCTACTATTTTCCAGGTACTGTGTTAGGAGGCAGAAATACAAAGACAGAAGTTAAATAACATCTCCTTAAAGATCTTACATTCTAAGGAGAGATAAAGCACATATGATGCAGCAGAGGACACCAAAATTGTGAGCAGAGTCATAAGGCAGTAGATAGTCACAGCTTATCCAATAGCAATATGGGTGTTGGTTGGATTATTATTTGTACACTGAGATTAAGGGGATGGGGAAAGAGGGTGCAAACAAGACTCATGGCAAGATGCCCAAAGTGAGTGAGCCCTGGTTTCCAGATGGATGAATAGATACATAGCTAGGATCTGAAGCATGGTCTGCAGCCGTCTAGTAGATAGTGGATTGCTGAGATTCCTTTAGTGGATTGGAGGAACTAGAAAGAGTGTTGGGCCTGGAGTCAAGAAGATTACCTTCCCGAATTCAAATCTGACTTTAGACACTAGCTTGTGACCTTGGACAAGTCACTTAAAGCTGTTTGCCTCAGTTTCCTCATCTGTAAAATGAACTAGAAAAGAAAATGGCAAACCATTTTAGTATGTTTGCCAATAAAACTTCAAATGGGGTCATGAAGAGCTGGACATGACTGAACAACAAGAGTGGATTAGGGGTATATTCACCTGACTTTAACCACTGCCGTGTCTAAAGAACAAGGACAAACTCTTTGCTTAGGGTGACTCTTCTGGGTCCACTTGCTTTCTCTGCTAGAGGCTTTTCAACAACTGAAGCAATTGTGGTGTAGGAAAAATAGCTCTGGCCTGGAAGTCAGAAGATCCAAGTCTTAATCTGGGCTTAGTCAATAACTCTGTATGACCTTCGACAAGTCACTTTCCCTCTGGGGACATGAATTTCCCCAGAACTGTAAGATTATTTCTTAAACTCTGTATCCAAGACAAATAGGCTAGAATTTAGTCCGTCTACTCAGACTTTGGTGAAGGTCAGGTGATTCACCTTGGAGCCATAGGGCCCCAGCTGCTGAAGGCGCCCATGCCCAAAACTCAGCTCCCCAATACCAGTTGCACAGCCTTCCCTCCTGCCTAGAACAGTGCTACATGCATTTACCATGTGTTCTCCCATCTGACAAAGCAATCAGACAAAAGATCAGATTGTGCCCTTACTACCTGGCATTTCAAGGGGCACACTCAACTTACAAGTGTAAGAGAATCTGAGCTAATGCATAGGCAGGCACTTTGTAAACTCTCAACCAATATGTGCATGTGAGAGATTGTTATTATTTTTTTTTCTCTAAGACAGGCCACATGGGAGCAATAGAGCCCATTGAGTTGTGAGCCAGCCTTGGGGTGGGAAGTTGCACATTTCTAAGATGCTTGCCAATTAAAAGCAATGATTTGATTTCCCAGGGCTAAGAAGGGTGGGGGCTCTTCCCAGGGCCTGGGTTGTTTAAACATTGCTCAGATCAATAAGACACTGGGACAGGGAATATTTCTGGCTCTTCTGGAAAAAATCTCCAGCCAAAGCCAAGGGCTTTAGCCTGTTCTGTTGGCATTGTTACTCCATTCTCTTTGTGACCAAAGGCAAGAAAGGGTGTCCAGGCCATCATCCCAGAGGTGTTACTTGTGCCCTCAGGCAGGGAGCAGGAGAGCAAGGAGAATCCTGTATGTGGACATAGCACAAAATTGGTGGGAATCCCTCTTGGATGGGGTAGTTTTTCTGGATGTGCTAGTCCCTTGAGAGTCTCTGCCAGGAACTAGAAGTGGAAGTCTACAGAGTGAAAGGATACCAATTGCACAAGCTTTTGCCCATTTCATTCTCCTACCTGGAATACTTTGCTCTTTACCCATTATCTTCCCACCGTGCCCAACAAATCCTCCTAGGTCTTGGTTTAAATATCTTCAATATACTGGTGAGATGGGCTTTCTACTTCTACATTCCATAAACTGTCTGAGCCCTCCTATAATATTTTATATTTCTAGATCATATCCCACTCACCCCCACCTTAGTCTACAACACACAATATTCCCAAGAAGTCTTCCATCTAATTCTCAACCAGGCCCAACCAAGATTAACTTCCCATATCAAAACAGAGCAGGCCTGGGCAGACTGATAATGACTCTAGTGTTCAGACTGCTTTCAAATATGCAAAGTTCTCTATTCATGACAACCTTGCAAAGTAGGTAGTGCATATATTTTTATCCCCATTTTACAGATGAGGAAACCGATGTTCTGATTGGTGATGTGCCTCACACAGTCATCTGGCCTCACTTAGTGGCACCTGGCTACTAGGTTTAGAGGCAGGATGTGAACCTAGATCACCAAACTCTAGGCATGCTTTCCATGATGCTTTCAATTATACCACATTATATTTGTAATGTGGTAGGCACTCTGGTACCCCAATACAATCCTACTCTGAAGCTTCATTATCACTAAATTAGGATCTTCCAAATTTCCCTATTACTTTAAAGATACTACCATTCCCCCCGATCATGCAGGTTCACAACCAAGCCATCGTCACCTCCTCCTCTCTCACCTCCCATATCCATAGGCCTATAGATCCTACCTTCCTAACACCCCTCATATAGTCCTCTTTCTGTCCTCTGACACGCTACCACCATGGTGCAAATCCTCATTACCTCATACCTTGCTATTTCAATAGCCTTATCCATCACACCTAGATTATTGCAACAGGGGTGGGCTTCCTTCCCTGTGTCTCTCCCCACTCTGGTTCTTCTATCAAAGTGATCTTCCTCATGCATATTTCTGCCCATGTCACTCCCCTCTACTCAAACTGCAATGGCTCCCTATTGCCTCCAGGATCAAATATAATTAAAGCCCTTCATAACCTGGCAATTTCCTACCTTTCCAGTCTCATACCCTTCTCTTTTCCACATTCTCTTCAGTACAGTGGCACGCCATCTCCCAACTTCCTGCATTTTCACTGGCTAGCCCCCTCCGTGCCTGCACTTCTCTCCATCATCATCTATGCCTCCAGGTTTCCCTGGCTTTTCAAGTCTTCAGCTGAAATTCCACCTTCTGCAAAAAGCCTTTCTTGGTCCTCCTTAACATTAGTTCCTTCACTCTGAGATTACCTCCAATGCATTCTTTATCTATCTCATTTGTACATAGTTGTTTGTGTGTTGTCTCTCCATTAGAATTCTAGCTCCCTGAGGACAGGAATTGCTTTTGCCTTTCTAGGTATTCCCAGCACTTAACAGAATGCATCCATTTCACACCTGCTTACACTCTTTGGACTTCTCTGTTATCTCCCCCCTGCCTCACTTTTCCTTCTGTATGTAGACTTCCATCATTCAATTTTAAGTTCCTTGAGGCCAGGGACTGTCTTTCTTTCTTTTTTCATATTTGTATCTCCATCACTTAGCACACTGCCTGGCACATAGCAGATATCTAATAAATGTTTGTCAAATAACACACGGTGCTTAATAAATATTTACTGACTTGATCTGGGAGTTAATCTAGGTTCTCAAAGGCTATATCTGGGAAGTACAGGTTGTGGTAAGCAAAAGTCATTTAGAAAAGCCTTACATGTGAGTTGACTTTCGGTCATCCAAAGATCATCCCATCAACCCAGCAATACCACTTCTAGGGCTGGATCCCAAAGATCATAAAAATGGGGAAAGGACCCACATGTACATAAATATTTATAGCAGCTCTTTTTGTCATGGCCAAGAACAGAAATTGAGAGGATGCCCATTAATTGGGGAATGGTAGAACAAGTTGTGATATATGAATGTGATGGAATACTATTGTGCTATAAGAAATGACGAGCAGGCAGATTTCAGAAAAACCTGGAAAGACTTATACGAACTGATGCAAAGTGAAGTGAGCAGAACAAGGAGAACATTGTATACAGTTACAGCCATATTTTGTGATGACTACTTTGATAGACTGGCTCTTCTCAGCAATGCAAGGATGTAAGACAACTCCAAAAGGCTCATGATGGGAAATGCTATCCACATCCAGAGAAAGAATTAAAGAGTCTCAATGTAGATCAAAGCATACTATTTGCTCTCTCTCACTCTTTTTTTTTTGTTTCCTCTTTCTCATGGTTCATTCTATTGGTTATAATTCTTCTTTACAACATGACTCATGCAAATGTTTAATATGAATGTATATATAGAGCCTATATCAGATTGCCTGCCATCTTAGGAAGGGGGGAAAGAGAGGGAGAGAGAGAAAATTTTAAACTCAAAAGCTTGTGGAACTGAATGTTGTAAACTAAAAATAAATAAAGTTAAATTTTTTTAAAAAGATCATCCCAGCTAAATTCAGAGAAGTCCATCACCAGAGACTGATAAGGTTTTTGGCCATAGCAACACTCAGAAAGCTATAAAAAAAAATGTGATCTGTATTGTAGAGATTGTTGTTGTTGTCCTTGTTGTTTCAACTACTCAAACCACAGTTGCTTGAAACACCTCCCCTGGTGAATTTTAATTTCCTGAAGGGCAGAAATCATGTCCTTGTTCATCCTTGTATTCCTGCAACAGTGTACTATGCTTCACACTTCGTGGTTACCTGTTATGTTTGTTGAATTTAAATGAATTCATAAAAATGAGACTGAAATCATACCTCCTATATATAAGCAGGTACTCAATAATGTCTTTTTAATTGATTGATTGAATGTGGCATTTTATTTAAGCTAGTGCCTCTATCCATCTGGTCCCTTTCAGTGTGACATCTGACCACTGTGGGTTTGGAGCCCTAAGAAACAGTCAAGATGCTGTTTCCATCATAGACCCAGTAGACTAAATTGCCCAAGACAGATTCCTTGGGAATCCAATGAGTCCTAGAGCAGAACTCTGGATTTGATCTGTTTCCTCATAATAGATAATGGTATCTCCCATGTCACCTCAACCTCTTATTCCTCATTCCGAAGCAATGAACTCAAGTATGAGGCCAGAGTAGTTAACCTCTGACACCCCAGTCATGAGATTCAGGGCTGAAGGATGGAAAGGGTCAGCCCTATCCAATGTATCTCTCTCCCCCACACCTAACCACCTAAAATTTCTCCATTAAAGATCAGTTCCCTTTATTTTTTGTTATTTTTATAAGTCACAACTCTCTAGATGGGACAAGAGAGGTATATGTTAGGAATTTGTGGTCATGTATAAACAGAATGTTTAAACAAAAATTTTAAAAGATGCTTCTTTGGGTTAAGGTATGACCTCTTCAAAATAATTTCTTTCAAAATTCTTAGAGGAGGTAAAATATCCAGGTATTATCACTCCCTAGTACCCTAGCTTATATTAGTTTCTTTGATAGGTACCTATAGGAGAGTTAGTTGAGGAGAGGAGGGAGCTGAGGGAATAGGAACATTATGATGAAGGTGGAAGGAAGAGGCTGGGAGCTAAGTATAGGGATGTTCATTCTGGGCATGATTTTATAGCATCTAAAGAATATAGCCCACAGAATTAGTGATGGAAGCTCACCCTGCAGCCCCTGCATAAGGGAAGAGAGAGCTAAGATGTTAAATGAGACAACCAGAGTCTATTTTCCAATGGGAAAAAAATGTCTCCAAGCAACTCCAGAGGTCAAAAGAGTCACCTTCCTATGACTCAAAGAGCTATGTCTATGGAAATAGCTCCAGACAGACAGCCACCCCCACAGTTTCAAGGACTTGATGGAAAAGAGTTTCTCTCCACCAAAACGTTCTCCTTCCTCTCCCACCCCTAACAGAAGAGACAAAGGCCTCCAAAGCTCTGAGTCATGGTTCTTCCAAAGGTTGATGCATAGGCACTCTTCCAAGTCCTAATATACCAGGGTCCCTGACCAAGAGTAAGGACTTTGGAGAGGGCCTCCACAGAGTAAGGGCAGTCTTCAGGCCCTGGTCTTCTGACTGAAGGACTAGTAACAGTACCCTATCTACTACATCACATCAAGGGAACCTGTCTCTGCCACTGACCCTAAGTGACCAAGGATAAATCTCTTAACCCCTCTTGGCCTCTATTTCCCCATCTGTAAAATTAAGAGACTTGGACTAGATAGCTCTAAAGTCTCTCTATAGGTCTAACATTCTATGCTATGCTCCTTTAAATTCAGGGACTAGGCCTCACCATCTGGATATAACAATGGAAAGATCACTCAGTTAAGAATCAATAGACCTGAGTTTGAGACCCACCCATGCGTGTATGTGTGTCCCGCCCATAGGGCCATCCTGTATTACAAAGAACATGAAAGGAAATTTATCTTTATTATGTTATAGTCACATACTATGTACTTTCAGAGTCTCACTGAAATGAAAGAAATGCTTATGTGAAAGATAATATAAATAGATAAATGTAATACAAAGCATAAAGTGTTAAGTTCAAGGTCACAATTCTGATCCCTTACATGCAAAATCCCAATAGTGTGAGGAACTGCCAGGCCCCGCTCCGAACCTATTGAGTGTGTGACCTTGGAAAAGCTATACTCCTCCTTGGGCCTCGGTTTCCTTGGGAATGAGTTGAACTAGGTAATCTTTTGGGTTCCTGGCAACTCTAAATGTCTAGATTCTATAATTTCTCAGTCAAGCCAGCTGCCCCCTCTTTGCAGAAGCCCAACCCTGCTCACCCCAAAGTCAAAGAAGCAATGTTTTTCCCTCCCTATTTTTCTTCATATGAAAAAAGTCTATCGGGTCTCATCCCCTTTCCTGCTCCTCAGGCCAGAAGCTGAGACTGGAACTTATTTTATTTTTTGTGCAATGAGACTACCCGCCGCACAGTTTCATATTTTCCCACTGACATCATCCAGCATGGTTTGAATCTGGATTCCCTGGTAAACCCTCAAAGGCATAATTGCAGTTGCCTTTGCAAAGTGAATTCAGATGGTTTTCCCCAACCCTCCCCCAACCCCCTCCTTTTTATGATGTTCTTTGGGTCACTTCCAGATGTTTCCTGCAACAACAACGCTCTGATTTTTTTTTAAAGCCAGAGTTTCCTGCCTGCCTGAGTGGAAGCAGCAACGTGGCAGGGGATGGGTCTCCAGGGCTGGGGAGGGGCTGACCACATCTGGGAAAAGAGGAGAAGGCACTTGCAAGAGCCCAGGGGAAGATGGAACTCCAGATTCCCCAGGCTACCTTCCTTTACCCCTTCAATAGGCTGATGACAGTCTGGTCACGTCTTCTACTCCAATCTTAAGAAGAACCTCTGAATAAATTAAGGGGAAAAGCATAAAATGGAAAGATCATTAGTTCTGAAATCTGAAGATCTAGGGTTGAATTTCCCCTCTGCTATATACTACCTAAGTCAACTTAAGCAAGTCACCTAACTTCCTTGGGCCTTAGTTTCCTTATCTGTAAAAACAAGGAAATAAGAGAATTGCACTAGATGGCTTCTGAGATTCCTTCCAGCTCTAGTTCTTTAATCTTAAAGAAGTCAGGGCTCCCAGAGGTTCAGGGTTGTGTAGACTAGAGGGTGTGACTACACCCGCAGGCAAAGTACATTGGGTGTAGGAGGCAAGGTTAAGTGCTCAGAATTTGTGTGGGGCTGGGGAGGGTAAATCTAGTCACACGAATCCTCACATCTAGTTTTACCAAAGTGATGCCCTTCCCAGGGTCCTTGTTGCCTACATAACCTCTCTTCAGGAGGCTTCCCCCATCCCTAATCTGATTCCTTGAGTTGTACTTCTGGGTGCCACCTCTGGTTTATTGTGGTTTGGAAGGCAGGAAAACATTGTCTCTAGAAGGTCCCTGTGAATATGCACATGTCTCTCTCCATCTCTCATTACAGTGGGTGAGTTAATCAATTCAGCAGAGTGGTCCCAAAGATGAAATCACACAGAGGAGATCTGAGGAAATACCAGGATGTTTCCACAGAAGTAGGGAATATGTGGACAAGTCTTAGGTAGAAGAATGTACCAGGCTAAGGAATGCTGGTCTGGACCCTTGAGATGCATGAAGGAGTCTCCAAAGTAGAAGGGCTTAGAAATGGGAGCATGCAAGGTAAAGACTGAGAGAAAGGGTACCAAATGCAAACCTCCCAGATTCCCATTTTATTTTCTGTTTTCTGCTTTTACATAACATAATACTCACTCAATTAATTAGCAAGTCATCAGCTTTTCTCCTAGTGCTCCTGGCTGGCAATTCTCTACCAAATTGGTGGCTTCCCAGGGTGGAGAGACAATGAGGTCACACAGCAGCCTATGCTGTCCCCACATATTTGGCTCTCCTAGCCCACCATCTGCCACTTTCTCCAACGACATGAGTGGTGCCAGGTTGGGAGGCATCATATCAGGCAACAAACTGTGTTAGAGATCTAAGTAGGCATGTGCAGTGATGGGAGTCGGGGGAATGGGGAAGATGCTGAGAAAGCAAGGTTCTGAGCTATCTCAGCCCTAGGTCAAGATAGGAAGTTAATTAAATTTCTTTCTGGGGCGCTGAAATTCGCCTTAGTGGCCTTTCTCTTTCATCTCTTAATGCTTCTTTCTCTTCTTGGTTCCCTGTGACTTCCAGTAGAAGAGTGATTTGATAAATTCATTCACCTTGAGGTGTTAGAAACAGTATATGCCAGAATTTTATTTTAAATTGGAAAATCGTGGAAGGGCAATGTGTAACTCAAAGGAATGAAGGTCTAATAATCAAATTTCAGGCATCATTAGGGGAGGTATAGCTGGTTGCAATATTTTCTAGGTACCCCTAAAATCAAACCGTGTGGGCAACATTAACTAGTCATATGACCTTAGGAAAAACTATTCTCTGAACATATTTCATTATCTTAAAGTCACATGACTTCTCTGGGCCTCTGTTTCCCTCTCTGTAAAAGGAGGAGGTTAGATCAAATGACCTCTAAGAGCCCTCCAAGCCCAAGACCTATGATCTATGATCCCTAATCCCAGATGATCTCAAAAATCTTTTTCGATGCTTACATTTGATAAGTATATGATTCAGTAATCATGATAATCTATAATTTTAAGGCCTCCCTTCTCTGCCCAAGGCTATCCCTGTTAGCAGAGACATCAGTTAAGTGGTGCTCAGCCAACCCTCCCCTCCTTTGCCCTGGCCTCCTCTCTCCCCCCTTCTCAATGAATGGTCCTAAAATTGAACCCAATAGTTGGTCAATGTTTTTCTGGAGGAGATAGTCAAGTCAACAAGAATTTATCAAATGCATATGCAGTACTATACACCAGGCACTGTGCTAGGGGTACAAAGAAAGGCAAAAGCAGTCTCTGCCCTAAAGGGGCTCAAAATCTAATGGGGAAGACAGCCTGCAAATGACGGCATACAAACAAGCAACACACAGAATGGATCAGAGGTGATCTCAGAGGGAAGACGTTAAGGAGGACAGGGACAGGATTCTTACAGAAAGCATTGGACTAGATCTGGGCCTCTGCAATAAATGTATGTGGCAGGGAAGGGGGGAGGCAATGGCTGGGGAGGGAGGGGCTGTCAACAACATTTTGGTGCAAAATAGTGGAAACAAGGCCAATTTCCATATTTCAAAATGGCTGCAACTGACAAATATCTTTTGGTACATTATTTAACGCGTCAAAGGGTCTATGATTCATCCATTGCTGCGGGTTCTCCCTCTACCAATTCCACCATGACTTCTAGACCATCCTAAAGAGACACTGTGGTTAAAAAAAACAACTCTCATTATCCTGAAGCCAATCTGATGATGAGGCTCTCTCAACTTAGCAAGGCTGATCTTTAGATAACAGACATTCAGCCTGGCAGGGACCCCATACCTAAAGCCTTTCCAGATGCATAGGACTTGTTCTTCACAGCCTCCCAGAGCCCCAGGTCTTCCTCACACCATAATGAAGCAGTGGAGAAACGCCTTAAGGATATTAGTATAATTTTGTATTTGAAAAGGAAATTTTCACTAGCAATGAAATTCCCTACAGACCCCCTTACTCATTTCACATAGAATGCTAGGGTTTCATAGAACAATTTTGGATATGCTAGACTAGATCATATCTAAAGAAAGTCTCCTAAAAGGCAGCTAGGTGTTTCAGTGGATAGATCCTTGCACCTGGAGTCAGGAGGACCTGAGTTCAAATCCAGCCTCAGCTGCTGCTGTGGGCAAGTCATTTCACTGCCATCTGCCTCAGTTTCCTCAGCTGTAAAATGGGGATATGAATATCACCCACTTCCCAAGGTTGTTGTGAGGATCAGATGAGATAATACTTGTAAAGGGCTTAGCACAGTGCCCAGCACTTAGTAGGCACTTAATGAATACTAATTTTCTTCTTTTCTTCAGTCTCTATCATTCAATGGTTCTTTGAGAGCTATATAATTCCTTCCTTTGAGAAGCATCATGGTATAGTGGAAAGGACATGGGATTTGGAGTCAGAGAATCTGGATTAGAAACAAAGTTCTGCACTTACCGCTTGTGTAGCAGGCTACTTAACCTCTCTGGGCCTCAGTTTCCTCATCTACAAAAAGAAGGGGCTGTACTTGATGATCATCAAGGTTCCTTACAGTTTCAAGCCTATAGGCCTATGAGCCTAATGAGTCTATGAGTCAGTAACCTATGAGTCTAATAACTACATTAGCCTTTTCTTACAAAGGTGATGGCCCTGATCCACAATTAGTTGAATACAGACTCAGTAGCGGTGCTGAATTGCTCCAATTCATTCACATTCTCTTACTCAGTTCTCCTTTACAACCAGCATTATACACTAACAAAACCTCTGGCTGAGGTTTGAGGTGTGGTCTACAACCATGGCATATATCAAAAGCAACAGATTCCTATGGGGGTCAAATCCGTTCCCTACACTTCATTAGCACCAAAAGTTAAGCAGCCACCAGATTAGAAATATCTGGCAAATTCATTCATAGAGAAGTAGTCAAAGGATATACACTATTCTTAAAAGAAGGATTGCAAACTATTAACAACCATATGAAACTATATTCCAGATCATTAACAATATAGGAGAGATCCGGATCAAAACCGAGGTTTTATAACACTCAGCAAATTGTCAAAGATGATAAAAGACGGGAATAATCAAAATCGGAAACACTGCGGAGGGAACAGTAATTCTAATATGTTGTTGGTGAAGTTGAATATTGATACAACCAGTCTGGAAAGCATTTTGAAATTATGGAAATGTACTAAAATACCTTTTGGCCTAGAGATTCCACTGTTAGGCATTATCCCAGGCAGGTCACTAACAAAAAAAGGAAAGCTTCATATGTACCAAAATATTTATAGCAGCACTATTTGTGGTAGCAAAAACCTGGAAACAAAGTAAATGCTCAATTGCCAAATGAGCTAAACAGTGGTTAAACATCGGCTAAACAAATTGTGGTGAAGGAACATAACTGAATATTACTGTGCTAAGTAAGATATGATAATACATGACCATCAATTGGGGAATGGTTGAAGTTGTTGTATATAATTGTGATGGAATGCTATTGGACTTTAAGAAATGATGAGCACGATGCTGTCAGAAAGACACAGAAATATTTACACGAACTGATGCAAAGTGAAATAAGCAGAACCAGGAGAACATTGTACACAGTAACAGCAATATTGTGTGATGATCTACTAAGAAAACAGCTATTCTCAGCGATACAGTGGTCCGAGACTTATGATGAGAAGTGCCATCTATCTCCAGAGGAAGAACTAACCTGAATGCAGATCAAAGATACTTTTTCTTTACTTCCTTTATTTTTCTTGGGGCTTTTTGCCCATGTTTTCTTTCCCAGAATGACTTACATGGAAATGTGTTTTGTATACACATGTACAGCCTATGTCAAATTGCTAGCCTTTTCAATGAGGGGGAAGAGGGAAAGAATTTGGAACTCAAAATTTGAAAAAAATGTTTTTACATGTAATTGGGAAAAAATAAAATACTAAATAAGAAAAGATGACACAATCAAATGATAAATACAAAGAAGCACTGAAAGATTTACATGAATTGATACAAAGTGAAATAAATCAGAACCAGGAAAACAACATACATAATGACTACAATAAAATAAATGGGAAAAACAACAACCAAGAAACAACAAAAATTGAAACTGAACATTATGAAATTCTAGCAAAATGCCTTGACCTCAAGGAAGAGCTACGAAAAGATACCTTTCCCTCTCCTTTCGAGAGGCTGGGGTCCATGGATTTGGAACACTGTACCTAGTATCAGATTTTTTTGAGTCTTGATCGATTTTGCTGATTTTTTTCTTTTAAAAAATGCTTTGTTTATAAGAGATGGCTCTGGAAGGGGGAGAAAGGGATTACAGGACATAGGAGAGAATGTAATCAATGTTGAAATAAAAGATATAAGTAAAAAAATGTTTTTGAAGAAATGTCTAGCAACATCACGGAACATTGGTCCATTCATACCCTGAGCAGCTAGAAACATACCAGAACACCCTCCTCAGATATGGTGAGTAACTCATTTCAGGAACTGTCCTGAAAGAGCAATGTCCTTACTACCTCCCACAAAGTACAGGAAGAAGTTAATCACATTTTCTTAGCGTTATGGTCATCCTTCCAGACAGCTCTCTCCTGAGGATACAAGAGAGGGCAGACTCAGACAAAGGTAGAGTGGAGCAGGGGGAAGAACACTGAACTTGGAATCAAACAATCTGGGTTTGAATTCCAGACCTCCTCACTACCTTAAGCAAGTCATTTCACTCCCTTTGGAATGCAGTTTCCTCATCTATAAAATAAGGGCATTGGAACAGAACATTCCTTCTAGTTTTAAATCATATGAGCGAAAGGAAGATTTGGGCTAGATCTAAGTAAATCATTCTGGGAGTATCACTACAGCCCAAAAGAAGCTATAAGTGTGATACTTTCGGTGAGTTTACTTCCCAACTCCCACTTGAACTGGTAGACAGGACCCCAGAAGACAGCTGACTACTTCTCCCTTTTAATTTTTAGGGGTAACCTGAAAGAAGGGGCTGGATTGGAGATGGAAGTGGCTCTAGTACTGTAATTCACAAGTCCCCATTCCCTATTAATTGCCAGCCAGATGTAATCAGCATTTAGAAAGACACCATTTGCTAATGTGGTATAGTAAGGACACAGTATAAAAACATCTCAAAAATCTGAGGCATACTCTTCTACAAATACACCCAAAGTCTTGGGTAAAGGAGTCTCAGACATTCAAAAGTCCTCATGGCCAAAGCTGATATCCATAGTTCCTCTGGGATGAGAGTCCTTTTCTCCCTCCCTGGAGTCTCCATGAATTTCTTCTGAGGTGTGTGAGCTTCAGGCTTCTCTACACCATGAAGAGCTCACACTCCTTCAAGTAGCCTTTTCTCTAGTCTACTATGGCCTCCTGCTTGGACATATTGTTTGTTGCTGGTCTAGGCTCTCCATGGACACGGTCAATGGTGGTGGTGGGGGATACAACAAAGTGGGGTGGAAGGTACCTTGCTGACCTCTAGTTACAAGAACAGGGGCCTAGCACCTCACAATGCTCCCAAACCTTAACTGCTTTCTTGCTTGAATCTCTTCACTGATACACTTAGGCCCAGAAGTGGGTTTATTTCTTTCAACCAGTCCCAATATATTTCATAATCTGATTTCATCCAATAACCCAGAACATCCTACTCATCACACCTAGTTCATACCTTTGATTTATTCATTGTTCTACAACTCAACCAAAGGGACATTCTCACTTGATAAAGGTGCCAGGGGAATCTGTTGGTCACATTATTTTGGGTTAATGGATTAAGAGATCCCTTTTACATAACTAAATAAGGCAAGAGGTTGGGAGATCAGGAAATCTACTCAGAAATGTTTAAGTGATACTGTTTAACCTAATGGCTCAGTGGATAGAGTGCATGAGTTGGAGTCAGGAAAATCTGAATTCAAATCCAAACTTAGACACTGGCTATGTGATTCTGGGCAAGTCATGAAACCCTGTTTGCCTCAGTTTCCTCATCTGTAAAATGAGCTGGAGAAGGAAATGGCAGACCGCTCCAGTATCTTTGCCTAGGAACAGTATGGTCAGACATCCAATGATGATGGATGGAGGATGGAGGAGGATGGAGGAAGATGGAGGAGAGTGGAGGAGGATGATATACTATTTATGTAGCACTTTAAGGTTTGTGAAGTATGTTAATCTCATCTGATCTTCATAACTCTGTGAAATAGGTATTACTATCCCCATTTTACAGGTAAGAAACCTGGGACTCAGAGAGGTTAAATTACCTGTCCAGGCTCACTGGGACACAGCAAATAAAGGTTTGAATCCAGGTCTTCCTAACTCCACTCATCA
Organism: Pseudochirops cupreus; assembly: GCA_028627135.1. Taxonomy (NCBI): domain Eukaryota; kingdom Metazoa; phylum Chordata; class Mammalia; order Diprotodontia; family Pseudocheiridae; genus Pseudochirops; species Pseudochirops cupreus. The sequence goes on from CM053581.1 coordinate 220,707,349, forward strand.
GATGAGATAATATTTATAAAGGCTTAGTATGGTTCCTGACAAACAGTCAGGAATAATAATACAACCTTAATAAATGCTTATTCCTTTCCATCTCTCCCCCTTCTATCCATTGTGCTGCTTTAACATGTCTAGGAAGGCATCGGCACAATTAGATGTTGTAGGACATACTACAGCAACCTTTCTTCCACTGGAAAGAGTCATTAATTTGAGCACTTGATTATTTAGCCAAAAAGAAGACAGAGCATTGGATTCACAGGTACAGGACTTGGGATTGTAGTTGATTCTGTTACTTATTTTTTGTGTAACCTTGGACACATCACTTGAATATCTCTTGGCCTCAGTTTCCCCATTTGTAAAAAGGAGCCCGGACTCAATGATTTCTAAGGTCTCTTTCAGGTCTGACTCTATGAGCCCAGAGATCCTCTGGTTTCTCTCCCTCCCACCCTAACTCCCAAAATTTAAAAAAAGGAAAAAAAAAAAATCAAGTTTGGATTAAAGCCGTAACACATTTGCCATCTTGTGGTGAATGTGGTCAACTGCAGGATAATCGCTTTTTCCCTGAATTAGGATGGAATTTGGCACATTTGCTTTGAATTCACGAGCTCACCAACAAATTTAGGAGCTGAACAGATTTTTCTGTTTTCAAGGAGATAAAACTGAAACAGGGAAAATTTATGTTGCAATAGAATGAGCCCTAGCAAATTCACCTCGAAAATATTTCTGCCACTTGAGAGAATGTGAACTCCTTCAGGACAAGGCCCGTCTGTTTCATTTTTGTCTCTGTATTCTCAGAGTGCTTGGATCTTAGATGTAGGGATGTGATTTCATTGGTATGGAAGTCTCTTGTGAGTCAGCTCCCTCTACTGATGCAAGACATCATTCTCTCTGCAACTTATAGACTAGAGAAATTGTCTGGAGCACTAAGAGGGGACAATGATCGCCCTAAGGTCTCACAGCCATTATGTGTTGGGAAGTCTGAATCCAGATCTTCCTAACTTCCAGTCCAGCTTTCTCCACTGTACGCCATGTGAATAATAGGTACATAATGGTTTTCATTGATTGGTCCATCTTCTCTGTGTTGCAATAGTGAAGATAGGAAGGTCTATAGTATAACAGTATATTCTGGAGGTGGTAGCAGTAGAAAGTCTCCTAAGAGGTCTTCCTTCCTGGATTCTCTCTAATCTACTTTTCAAGTAATTCCAGAACATTCTTATGAATAAATCTAGTCATGTCCCTCCCCTGCTCAAAAATCTTCAGTGCCTCTCTGTTTCCTAGTGTATGAAATTTAAACTCTTTTGTCTGCCTGCCTAAGCTGGTTCTACCTCACCTTTCCACACTTATCTTGTACAACTGCCCTTCACACATTCTGCATTTCAGCTAAATTGTGCCACTCCATCCAATCTCTTATTTTCCCCACACTCTCAAAATACGCTCTGCATTCCTATATCCTTATGCCCTTTGCACCCACTGTTCCCTAGGTCTGTCCTCTTTCCCTGTCTTTACCTATTAAATCCTATTAAACCCATGCTATAAAATTCCACACAAATGTCACTTCTTTTGGAAAGCCTTCTCTGCTCCCCAATGTTCCCCATGGCCTTCACATGGCAGATTGTTTACACCTCTCATTCATTTATATATTATTACTATCTTTATGAGTTGACTTTTTTTTTTGGTGGAAGGAACCAAAGCTGTGACAAATTCCCTTCACCAAAGTAGACTAGCAAGTCATCCATAATTTATAGTCTGAGAGAGTTGCCTAGAGCCCTAAGAGGTTAAGTGAGTTGCTCCAGGTCACATGCCCAAATAAGTGTCAAAGGCAGAATTTGATCCCAGACTTGCCTAATTCTAAGCATCTTTACCCCGACACACACACACACACACACACACACACACACACACACCACCACCACCACCACCACCACCACCACCACCACCACCACCACATGGTCTGTCAGTCTTTGGTGTATGACTGTCTTGGGTTACTGAGCTCCTCTAGTGTGCTGAACCCTGTGGCAGTTACAGTGGGTAAGATGAGAAAAGAACAAACCACTCCTGTCCTCAAGAATCTTGTAAACTATCCAGGGAGATATATGCATGAAACCATTAGAGAACAGTTTGGTGCCAAACAACATGTAGTACCAACTCTGAAAGTAAGAGCTGATTTATGTTCTATCCATTTATTGGGTAGGCGGAGCTTGCTTTTCTTTTTCTTCCCAGAATGAGGCCAAAGGCAAAAGAAAAGTATCTGTACTAGCTAAGGGGGGAGGGGAGAGGCCATCCAAACACCCCTGGGGGGACCAGATACTTGCAGAAAATAGGTAGTGGGGAAGGACAGAGAGACTTGGAATTACAGCTCCGTAGAAGCAAAGGATATGAACTTTTTTGTCTAGACCCTGTCTGAAATGGGAGCTAGAGTCCCCTGGCATGAATTCTGTTTCCAGGCAGGTAGGTTAGCACTTGGACCAAATGTATTAGTTATTTCAGGACCCTCGGCAGTAAGGGGTTGGCATTTAGGGGGTGACCACTGAAGTATGGGAGGAAATTCATTTCAAGTGTATCCTCTCTGGTACCCTCACTCAACTATGTTCTTTGGCTTGTTCTTATCAGGCACCTGACCCCAGGGGATTTGCCTTGGCCACTGAGCTCTTGGTGCCTAGCTGCTGGTCACTAGAATTTACTGCTGGGGTCTAAAGCAAAAGAAAGGCTCAGTCACTGCCATACCAACCATTTTGAAAGGTAATTTACAATTACATAAATAAAGTAACTAAAATACCCATATCCCTTTGACCCAGAGCTTTCACTGCTAAACACATATCCCAAGGAGGTCATTGATAAAAAGGAAGGCCCCATATAGAGCAAAATATTTGTAGTAGCATTTTTATGATAGCAAAGACCTGGGAACAAGGTCAATGCTCAGTGATTGAGAATGTGGGTGAATATAATGGAATATACTGTGCCATAAAAAAGGACAAATATGACAAATACAGAGAGTCATGGAAACATGAACAGATGCAGAGTGAAGTAAGCAGAGCCAAGAAAATGGTATACACAATGATTATAACAACAGAAATGAAAGGAACACCAACTCCAAAACAACAGAAAGGGAATACTGCAAAATTACAAAGAAGTTTGGCCCCAAAGAAGAGATAGGAGAGACACCTCCCCTTCCTTTGCAAAGGTGGGAAATCAAGTCAAGTGAACAAGCATTTATTGGTCATCTGCTATACCCTAGGCATTCTGCTGTGTGCTCCAGATATAAAGAAAAGCAAAAGCAACAACAAAGACAGTCCTTGCCTTCAAGGAGCCTACAGTTTAAGGGAGGAGACAACATGCAAATAACTATTTAGGAACAAGAAATATGTGTGTGTATGTATGTATATATGCACATACATATATGTACACTATATATATTTATACACACAAATAAATATATATAAATATATACATAAATATGGTGTGTGTGCATATATGTGTGTGCATATATATATGCATGTGTGTGTGTATAGATATAGATATAGATATATATGCACACCAGATAAATTGAAGATAACGTGAGAAGGAAGGCTCTAGCATTGCATGGAGCTGGGGAAAGGTTTCTGCCAAAGGTGGGATTTTATTTGAGTCTTTCTTGAAGCCAGGGAAGCCAAGAAGGGAAAATGAGGGCCAAGAGAATTCCAGGCATGGAGGAGAGCAAGTGAAAATGGCCATCGTTGGGAGGTAGAGTCCTGGTATTGAGGAAAATAGCAAGGAAACCACTGTCACTGGATCCAAGAGTACATAGTGGGAAAAGGACTTAACCACTGCCAGGTTCTGGAGGGTTTTAAAAGCCGAACATCACATTTTGTCTTTGATCCTAAAGGTAAGAGGGTGGTCTCTGCATAAATATCTCCAATGAGGGAACGCTTCCTGTCTCCTGAGGTTGTGAATTACACTTTTAGGCAGCTCTAACTGCTACTTGGGGATCCACACTAAATGTGCCTCTTGACATCTATTAACTGTCACTCCTTGTTCTGGCCTCTGGAACGATGCAAAACAAGAATAAACCCTTTTTCACAAAAGGGTCCTTCAGATCACCAAAGGCATCTATGATGCATTGCACCAAGTCTTCTTCATCGGTCTCTCAAGTGACTCATTTTAAGTGTACATAGTTTATTTCATTTTACTATTGTTTAAAGATAGATGCATAACAATTTTAAAGCGGCTCCTTGCTTTCAATACATAAACTACGCAATGACGATAGGTAGAATTTAGAAAATGCTTTAATGTTTGCAAAGCACTTCACAAATATTCTCTCATTTTTTCCTGACAACAGTCCAGAGAGCTAAGTTCTATTATCCCCATTTTGTGGATGGGTCTGCTGAGGGTCAAGAAGGTGGTAAGCGTCTGAGGCCAGATTTAACTTCAGATCTTCCTGACTCCAGGACTTTCCTCACGCAACCTCTGATACTGAGAAAAGGGGAGAAAATCATATTCAAGTACAGGAGAGGGGGCCTATGGCTAGGTAAATTGTTCCTGTAAACAATGCTTGCAGCCTAGTGAGAGGTCTGCAAGCCCCATGTGAGTCCAGACTGTGATAAAGCAGGTAAAAAAACACTTACTTGCAATAGTTATAAGGGCTGACGTTGAGACACTGCCTGGATCAGTATCAGTAGACATTTACTAAGCATTTATTATGTTCCAGAGAGTGCGCTAAATTCTGAGAAAGGAAATAAGAAAAAGACGATCGTTGCCCTCAAGGAGTTTACAACCTACGGAAGGAAAATAATACCCAAAAGGAAGCTACAAAGAGCAGGGAGGCCTCCCATCACGCAGGGATGAGGGCATGATGTGCCTGGGGTCAAAACGAGGTAGAACACGAATGCCAATTAAAAGTTTACCTGGAAGTTCTGAGTCCTCTGGAAAGGAAGGTTCTGGAAGCTTACTGAGCCACCCTCCAGGCCTCCAGTCATCCAGGAGAGGTGCCTGAGGATGCCAAGCAGCTGCTGAATACCACCAGCTGAGTCCGTCTGCACGGTGATCATAAAGAAAGGCAAAAATGACAATCACGTATCCACGCGATCTGCTTATGCTAGGGATGGCGTAACGTTCCTGGAGTTAAACCACGCAGAGCAGCTGATGGAAAGTGGAGAGCTAACTTCTACATAACACCTCAAGGGGAACAAAGTACTTTTTCATATCTTCTTTCCCTTGGTTCTTACAACAGCCCTGTGAGGTAGCGGTTATTATTATACCCATTTTCCAGATGAGGAAAGTGAGGCTCAGAACAGTTACTCATTGGTCTCAAAACCATTAAGTGTCTGAGACAGGGTTTGAATAGAGACATTTATGACTCCAAGTCCAGTACTTTAAGAACAGAAGAGGTTTCTGCCCTGGTCAGGCCACAATTGGAGTACTGTGTTCTGCTCTGTCCAGCATGTTTTAAGGAAGACATCAAACAGCTAAAGCAGTCACATTGGTGAGAGGCCACTGAAAAGTGGTCATCCAGTTTTTCTTGGGATACCTATAGTGATGGGAAGCTCACTAGTGGAGTCAGAAGACCCAGGTTCAAATCCTGACTTTAGTGCTCACTCTCTCTGTAATGACCTTGAACAAGTCAGCTTTCCTCTGTGGGTTCCAGTTTCCTTATCTGTAATAAGCAGGAATGTACTGAAGGAACATACATTGAGGTAGCTGCCAGTGACTACCCTGGAGAAAACAATATACAAAGAGACAGGTAGCCAGTCTTCTGGTATTTAAAGGGTTCTCATGGGGAAGACAGGTGCCACTCATTTTCCTCAGCCCCAGAGGGCAGAACTAGAAACAACTGGTGGCAGTTGGGAGGCTGATTTAGGCTATATGTAATTTATTTATTTTTTTTGCTTTTTGGAGGGGGGAAGGCAGGGCAATGGGGTTATGTGACTTGCCCAAGGTCACATGGCTAGCTTTTTGTGTTAAGTGTCTGAGGTCGGATTTGAACTCAGGTCCTCCTGACTCCAGGGCCGGTGCTCTATTCATTGCACCACCTAGCCACCCCCTAGATATAAATTTTTAAAAACTCCCAATTAGAACTGCTCAAAATTGGAATGAACTTTCCTGGAAGACTATAGATCTGAGCCAGGAAAGAATCTCCAAGGGAATCTAGTCCAACTGTTTATTAGAGGAGAGAGTGAGCATCAAAGGCAGAATTTGAACCCGGGCTTCTGTCTCCAGAGCAACTAGTGAGCTCCCTGTCACTATAGGTATCCCAACAACAGCCCACTTCTCAGAGAGGTCATTGAAAGAGACTGCTCAGTATGTCTGTTTACACAGCCTCTTATATCCTTTCCCAAATCTCAGATTCTGCTATTCAGTGAAGCACCTTCTCCAAGGAGAGCTGGACTTCAGGACCAGGTCTCTTGACTCTATAGGCTCAAAGATTTTAGAGCTGGGACCTCAGGGGTCATTGAGCCCAACCATGCCATTTTACAAATGAGGACACTGAAGATCAGAGAGGACCTCTCCATGGCCACACAACTAGGAAGTGCATAAAGCAGGATTTGAACCCACATTCATGATCAAGTCTTACACTCTATCCATAATACACACCTAGGACTTCTCATTTAACATTTTAAGGAGAAAAAATAATCACTAGCATCTAAATTTCCTTTGTTGTTGTTCATTCATTTCAGATTCCTCCTGAGTCCATTTGGAGTTTTCTTGGCAAAGATACTAGAGCGGTTTGCCATTTGCTTCATCCAACTCATTTTACAGATGAGAGAACTGAGGAAAGCAAAGTTAAGTGACTTGTCCAGGGTCTCGTAAATGTGTGAGGCCAGATTTGAGCTCATGAAGATGAGTCTTCCTGATTCTGGGCCCAGCTGTGTATCCATGGTGCCACCTGGCCGCCCCTAAATTTCTTTACAGACTATTCACATTTACATGAAACAGGCTGGCCAAATGGCAGTTTCATCTGAGCTCCTCATCTTTCAGATGAAGAACCTGAGTCCCAAGGAAAGTGGCTTGTCCAGAGTCTCACATCAGTGGTATAGCAAGGACTGCAAACCAGGTCTCCTAACTTCCAGTCCAATCCTCTTTCTCCAATATAACCACCACCTCAATGTATAGAGATAGATAGACATAGATATAGGTATGTATGCATGTGCATGTGTATATATGTATCTGCATATGCACATACATATGTGTGTATGTGTGTGTGTGTGCATGTGGCTGGCTGGCTGGCTGGCTGGACGGACAGATGGATGGATGGACGGACGTATGTATGTTTCCATGTAGGTTTCCCAGCAGTCCACTTTTACACGTGCACTGCACTAATGGAGCGGATGGGACTTCTCTGTTAGGAAAAAGGGCAGAGACAAATGGAGAAGAGGAGAATAAAAGGTCAGTAAATCAAATGGAGAAGCATTTTTATTGGAATCCAAGTGAGTATTCCGGGAGGAAAACCAGCGGATGTGAACCCCGGGATGGGGGGGTCGGAGGGGAATGAGAAGAGGAAGTTGGGAGGCTGTTTGCCAAAGTCCGCGTTACGAAGGAGAGGATGGGACTTAGCCAATCACCCCTGGCCATTATTGCCTCCCACGGCCTTGGTCAGTGCAGACTTCGCGGTACAACACTGCCATCTGGTGGTGCGTGGGGGCTGCGACTCAAAGGCCATAGCAAGGTTTGGGCCTCGCCGATTTTCTTTTGGATTGCAGCTGATTTTCCCTCTTAGATTTTTTGGCCTGGATAGTTAACCAAGTTAAGCTTCACTCTGTCCTCTGTGCCACCTACTTGCCATCATTATTATCTGGATTCCCAGTCAAGCAACAAGCATTTCGACAGGGGCTGCTTAGGACACTGGGCCTGGAGTCAGGAAGACCTAAATTCAAATCCAGCCTCAGACACTAACTTGGTATCACTGGACAAGTCACTCAACCACTATTTGCCTCAGTTTCCCCAACATAAAATGGGGGGGTAGAATAGCACCATCTCCCAGGGTTGTTATGAGGACCAAGCAAAATGATATTCATAAAATGCTTAGCACAGCGCTTGGCACACAACAGGCCCTACGTATAACTACTGGTTGTTTGTGCTGTAGTTATCATTAAACATTTGTTAAGCATCTACTCTGTGTAAGGTTCTGGCAACACAAACATCAAAGTGGAACCATCTCTGTCATCAAGGAGATTACCTTGAATATGGCGTGTTCACAGATAAATAAATAACTAAGGAAGATGGGGCAGGGGGGTTGGAAGTGTCACTGAAATAATCAGCAATGACCACAAAGAGACTCAAGATTCTTAAGGCGTTGAAGAAGAGGGAGAGAATTGCAGGGTTGGGGTTGTTGTTGTTCAGTAGTTTTCAATCATGTAAGACTCTTTGTGACCCTCATCTGGGGTTTTCTTAGCAAAGATCCTGGAGTGGTCTGCCATTTCTTTCTCCAACTCATCTGACAGATGAGGAAACTGAGGCCAGCAGTGTTAAGTGACTTGCCCAGGGTCACACAACTAGTAAGTGTCTGAAGCTGGATTTGAACTCATGAAGATAAGTCTTCCTGACTCCAGGCCTGGCACTCTACCCATAGTGCCACTTAGCATCCCTAAGGATCAGGGTACAGTAGGTTCAAAGGAAGAGTTAGAAGATGTAGTGTCACATATGCGGTACCACAAATGGGTCAATTTGATTGGAGGATAAAGTACACAAGAAGAAGTACCATGTCATCAGTCTGGAAAGAGGCTGAAGTCATAGCATGAAAGGCTTTAAATGACAAACAGAAGAGTCTGTATCTTATCCTAAAAGTGACAAGGAATCACTGAAAGTCCTTGAGCAGAGAAGCTGTGTGGTCAGACCTGTGCACAGCAGCATAAGTTTGGCAGATTTGTGGAGGATGTTTTAGGAAGGGAAGAGAACAAAGGTTGACAAATCAAGAGGTTTTGCAATAATCCAAATGAGATATGATGAGGTCCTGGCCTAGAGAAGATGTGGCATGAGTAGAGAGGAGGGGACATATATGAGAAATGTTGAGAAGGTGAAATGTCAACTGATTCAATACTGGGGGAAGTCTGTGACCAAGGCTGAAGAGTATAGCATGACTTCTAGGCTACAAAACTGAAAAAAAAAATCAGTGATAATTGATAAATGATAATACCCTCTGGTGGTGTGAGGTGGTGTGAGTTTATGGACAAATAATAAGTTCAATTTGGAATGTGTTTAACTTAAGATGCCTATGCGCCATCCAGTTGGAAATATTGAATATGCAGTTGGGATTTCAGAACTGCAGTTCAGAAAAGAGAGGACAGTTGGATATAGAATCTAGGACTCATCTGCATAGAGATGGTAGCTGCATCAGTGGGAGCTAAAGAAATCACCAAAAGAGAGTAAAGAGAGAAAAGAAGCAGGGATACAAAACAGAGTGTTGGGTCCTACCCACACATGAAGAGTGGCACACGGAATCTAGATGAGGATTGGCCTAATATGTAGGAAGAAAGTTATGACAGAGCAATGTCCGCCAAACCCATGGACTCCAGAGTAGCAATGAACAGTGACAAACTCTATAGAGAGGAAAAGAAGGAAGAGGACTGAGAACAGGTCGCTGGATTTAACAATAAGGAGATCATAGGAGGCCTTGGAGAGAACAGTATCAGTCAAGTATGGGAGAAAGAAGCCAGAGCAAGTGAAGAGGAATCAAGAAAGAAAAGGTAACAGCTTTTCCTAGGAGTTGGTCTATGAAAGGGAGGAGAAATATAGGGTAACAGCTTGAGAGGATAAGGTCAAGTGAATGGTTTTGGTTTTGTGACTTTTTTTAAGGTTGGGAAGTATATTTAAAGGCAACAAAGAAGAAATCAGTGAATAAACAAATGCTGAAAATTAGGAGAAGAGGGAATGATCAAAAGGTCAAGCTTCTAGAAGTGAAAAAAGGGAACGGTATCAAAGGCACAAGCAGAATAATAATTCATATCTAGGATATTTTGAGGTTTATAAAGTTCTTTTCAACAGCCTATAATCCTTCATTCCTCTCCTGGCTGGGATTTTGGGGG
>CM053581.1:220717840-220763301 GCA_028627135.1 Pseudochirops cupreus
CTGCTTGCAGCTGCCGCTAATCCACTCACCAGAGAGCTTCCTCTGCTCCTCCTGTCCAGCCGCCCCCGGGGGCACAGCCGTGGCTTCAGGCCAGGCTGATTTCAGTTCACAGTGCTGATATGGTTCCTTATAGCTGAGCTGACTTTAGTGGGAAGTATCTTTGTGTGCATTTTGGAGTTCTAGGATTGGTTTAGAGTCCTATTTTATGGGTATTTTGGGGTGGCTATGTGAGAGCTATGATATGTTGCTGCTGCTATGCTGCCATCTTGGCTCCGCCCCCTCCTGGCTGGGATTTTGACTCTTCTGATTTCTGTTCTGTGTCCCAAAAGTCTTTTCTTTTTCTCCTTTAATTAATAATTTATTTTTCCCCCAATTACATGTAAAAAACAATTTTTAACATGAGGTTTTTAAATTTTGAGTTCAATAATTAAGGAAATGCAAATTAAAGCAACTCAAAAGTACCGACTCACACCTATCAGATTGCCTAAGTGGACAGAAAAGGGAAATGACAAATGCCGGAAAGGATGTGGAAAATTCAGACCCTAATGCACTGTTGGTGGAGCTGAGAACTGATGCAACCATTCTGGAGAGTCATTTGGAACTATGCCCAAAGGACTATAAAACTATAAAATTGACCCAGCAAAACAACTACTAGGTCTATACCCCAAGGAGATCAAAGAAGAAAGAAAAAAGCCCTATGTACAAAACTATTTCTAGCACCTCTTTTTGTGGTAACGACAAATTGGAAACTGAGGGGATGCTCATCAATTACATGATGACTGAACAAATTATGGTATTTGATTGTGGTGGAATACTATTGTGCTTTAAAAAATGATATGCAGAATGCTTTTAGAGAAACCTGGGGAGATGTATATGAACTGATGCAAAATGAAGTGATCAGAAAGAGGAAAACATTTTACACAGATGATGAACAACTGCAAATGACTTTAGCTATTCTGATTGATACAATGATTTGCCAAAACTCTGAAAGACTCATGATATAAAATGCTATCCACTTCCAGACAGAGAACAGATGTGCAGAATTAAGCACTTTTTCCTCTTTAAAAAATTAAAATAAAATTTTAAGTTCCAAATTTTCTCCTTCCCTCCCTTCCCCCTCATTGAGAAGGAAATCAATTTGATGTGCAGTCATACAAAATATATTTCCATGTTAGCCATGCTGTGAAAGAAAACACACACTCCCTCCCCCAAAAAGCATGTTTCAATCTGCACTGAGACTTCATCAGTTCATTTTTCTTCATAAGTCCTTTGGAATTGACTAGGATCATTGTATTGCTAAGAATAGCTAAGTCATTCATAATCGATCATCATATAATATTGCTGTTACTGTGTACAATGTTCTGGTTCTGCTCACTTCACTTTGTATCAGTTCATGTAAGTTTTTCCAGGTTTTTCTGAGAGCATCCTGCTCAATATTTCTTATAACACAATCACATAACACAACCTGTGCAGCCATTCCACAATTGAGAGGCATTCCCTCAATTCCCAGAAGGCTTTTCACCTTGAAAGATGCCTCCACTTCTGTGGTCATATCACCCTGTAAGATGCCTTCATTCTATAGCCTTGTTTTCTGATCAATGAGTTCCTCCCAGAATCTTTGAGCACCTTCCCTCTCCTTTTTTTTCAACTCCTTTTTATATATCATCTTTCCCCATTAGAAAGTAAGCTCCTCTGGGGAAGGTAACTAACTTTCCTTTTGTATTAGTATTCTCAGAGCCTGCCACATAACTGGCACTTAATAAATGTTTGTTGATTTCATTTCTCTTGAATAACTATGTGGTAGACAGCATACTTCAAGAAGAAACTGAGATTCAGAAAGATCATAGGATTATAGACCTGGAGTTCCAAAGGACATTATCTTTCCTCAAAAGATAGTTATCTCAAAACTCAAAAGAAATTATCTTTCCAACATCTTCATTTTAAAGATGAGGGAACTGAGGTCCACGGAGCATAAGTGACTTGTCCAAGGTTACACAGGTAGGAAGACATTAGAGACATGATTTGAACCCAGGTCCTCTGACTCCAGAAATAATGTTCTTTCCACTGTGCCATTACACCTATTCTAGGCAAATCAAATGCAGAGGGAAAAGTCCCATATACACAAATATTTCTAGCAGCCTTTTTTTAGTAGCAAAGAGTTGAAAAGAAAGTGAGTGTCCATTGATGGGAGAATGGCTGAACAGCTCGTGGTATCTGAATGCAATGGATGATGAGTGAATCATAAGAAAGTATATATAGATGAAGAATTCAGAGATACATAGACAGACATAGACCAAGGTTTCTTAACTTGGCGCCTGTGAATTTGTTTATTTAGTACTCTGATAATTACATTTCAATGTTGTTGGTTTTCTACATGTTTTATTTTATACATTAAAACACTTTCTCCTGAGAAGGGGTCTGTAGATTTCACCTGGCTGCCAAAGGAGTCTATGATACCAAAACGAAATAAAACCCAAGAATTCCTTATTTACATGATGAACTGATGCAAAGAAAAACCAAGAAAACGTTTTACAAAATGATCATCATAATGTAAAGGAAAACAATAGTCAAAATCTGCAGAATTCTAATCAATGCAGCCACCAGGGGTAATTTAAGATAGTAAATCCTATCAACAACCACTTTGGCAGAGATGATAGACTCAAAGCGGGCAATGTGGCATAGATTTTGTTGCTGTTGTTTTGTTTTGTTTTTTGCTTTTTTTGGAGGGGGGAAGGTAGGGCAATTGGGGTTAAGTGACTTGCCCAAGGTCACACGGCTAGTGTGTGTGTGTGTGTGTGTGTGTGTGTGTGTGTGTGTGTGTGTGTTAAGTGTCTGAGGCTGTATTTGAACTCAGGTCCTCCTGACTCCAGGGCTGGTATTCTATTCACTGTGCCACCTAGCTGCCCTGATTTTCTTTTTTTTTTTTTTTAATACAGTTTTAGCAATATCTTTTGTTTTTACCTAGCCTAATTTTCTCCCTATATCTTGTTCCTCCTTCCTCTCTGAGAGGGAGGAAGGGAGAATATTTTTTAAAATATTAAATTTAATATAAAAAGTTAAGACAAAAATAGTTTAAAAGAAGAAAAAGAGAAGGAATGATCAACAAAGCCAATCAATACATAGGAAGAAACATGAAAATATAGGCAATGTTCCATCCTCATGGACCTACAGTCTCTGCAAAGGAGTGGGTGCCTTCTCATGTCTCTCCTTTGGGGCCATCTTGTTCTTTGGAATGTTGTAGCATTCACTTTCCATTATTCTGTGTTTGTTATTCTTCCCGTTTACATTATTGTAGTCTTTAGGTACATTGTTTTCTCAGCTCTGTTTACTTCAATCTGCATCAGTCCTCGTCTTTCCATGATTCTCTGTCTTCATCACATTCATCATTTCTCATCTCACAGTAATATTTCATTTCATTCATGCACCATAACTTATTTAGAAATTCCCAATCATTTTCAAACATGCCCAGTGCTTCAAAGATGATGTTACAGGCTCATCGATTTTTAACTGGAAAGGACCTTTAGAGATCAAATCCAACACCCTCCTCTAACACATGAGGACACTGAGGTTAAATGTATCAGCTTTGCTTGAGAGTACTTATTTGTTACAAAGGAGCTTTCTACTAAGGCAAAGGGGTAACACTGGGAAGTGAGAATGAAGCTAAAATAAAAACTTGTCAATAAAACCTTTAAAAGAAAAAAAGTGAAAGAAATAAGTAATTTGCCCTCAATCAAACAGCTAGTGTTTCATGGTAGTCCTTGAAAATCTTGCGTGAGATGATGTCATGGCCAGAATTTCTATCTATGGATTATCTATGTATTTTATTATATAAATTATAGATTATATTATTTTTATTATATAAAATAAAATACATAGAAATTATCTATGGATAAATGCCCAGTGGTAAACAATGGATGCTGTTGGGTATTAGCATAAACCCACTGACTCCCAAAGATGCAACAGCTCTCAAGTAAAAGGACTTAACTAAGAGTCTTCAAATCTGTAACCAAAAGGAGCCGTGCAGGGGTGAAAAACAGGGCACGGAGCTCTCATGCTCCTGAGTATGGCAGAAGGAAACCTTGAGGAATTTGCCAGTGTTTATAGAGAGCAGTTTTTGAAAAGCAGTCCTCTCCTCTTAAATACTCCAGTTCTTGGGAGGCAGGGATTTCTTCTTCACTGTTTATTTATGTTGAGCTATTTGTATCGTTTTCAGGCCAATCTAGAAGCAATAATAGGGAAGGAATGCCCAGGGCTAATGAGGTAAGCTTGTCATCCACCAATACCTCTGCAGAGCATGCTGGACAGAGCCGCCACAATGTCCAAAGCGGCTAGATTTAGGGCAGCAGTTCTCAACCTGTGAGTCGCAACCCCTTTGGGGGTCAAATGACCCTTTCACAGGGGTCACAGGGGTCGTCTAAGACCATCGGAAAACACATATTTCCGATGGCCTTAGGAACCGAGACAGCACTCCTCTATCCATCTCTAGGCAGGTCTGCCCACATGCAGATACGCCCACATACGAGTATTAAAGGGTCGTGGCATTAGGAAGCTTGAGAACCGCTGGGGGATCCTGAATGACAACATCAAGCACTAAACTCTTTGTGTGGCTTTTGGTAAGTCACAAAACTTCTCACCTCACTTCCCTCATCTATAAAATAAGAAGACTGAATTAACTGACCTCTAAAGGGCATTTCAACTCTGCAATCCTGATTTTTCTGCTTTGTGAATCCTTGCCTGTCCTCAAAATTGTTGTTCAGTCATATCTGACTCTTCCTGACCCCATTTGGGGTTTTCTTGACACAGATACTAGAGTGCCTTTCCATTTCCTTCTCCAGCTCTTTTCACACATAAGGAAATTGAGGTAAACAGGTTTAATTGACTTGCCCAAGGTCACATGGCTCAGAAGTGTCTGAGGCTGGATTTGAACTCAGGAAGATGAATCTTCCTGACTCCAGACCTGGCACTCTATCCAATTCACCACCTACCTGCCCCCTGTCTTTGAAGGACTAGTTCAAATATCATGTTCTCCAGGAGGTTTTCTCTAATTCCCCATAGCCAGCACTTACTCTTTCTGCCCTGACCTCCCATAGCACATTTTCCCCACTAAAGTAACTGCTGTGAAAAAAAAACCTCACTCATTCAGATGATAAGCCTCGTCAAATTTGGTTCTGAGGCAAGACCTCAGAGAATAGATGCCCAGTCCATCACTGGACTGGTACCCATAGCCATCATCATCAACACTAACATTTTTATACACTTTAATGTTTGAAAAATGTTGCCTCATTTCATCCTCTCAACAATCCTGAGAAGTAGTGCTATTATTACCTCTATCTTACCAGTGAGGTAGCAGAGGCTGGCCCAGAGCCACATAGCTAGTAAGTGTTTGAAGTGGGATTTGAACTCAGATCTTCCTGATGGCTTGGTAGGGCCTGCTTGAACTTTTATCCTAATGGTACTGTTTTCAAGAACTTAGGGTCCTCTCCAACCCACAATGAAACATTTGAGTAAGGCTTTCATGGAGGGTTCTACCTCACACATTAGTTATTTCTGTACATGTCTTTCTGTCCCCACTATAAGCTACTTAAGGGTAGGGACTGAAAGTTTGTTCACCTCAGTTTCCATGTTCCTTCCAGACATACCCACAACCCAATCAATGCAGGGGTCTGCTTACAGTAGATGCCTAATTAATGTGCTGTTCAGCTTGTTTGATTCAGGACCACACATCTCTGTAAGCAAGAGGGAACTTAATACATATCTTTTAAGCCTGGCAAATGTAAGAATACACATTCTTAGCCAAGGTGAACACATGAAATGAGAGAACCAAGAGAGAGATTCCCATCTTACTGAGAAGCTGAGTTCTTTGCACTGCCTTCAGCATTGGCATTAAGCACTGGTTCCCATCGTGGTCTCTGCCTGGCATGCATGCTGATTGGATAAGCCCTCGACAGAATGATTTATAGACCACCATATGGGAAACATGTAGAAGAATTAGATTTGATTAAAAGGAGACAGGAATATTATACTGTAGAAGGCAGATTGCTTAGAGGATTTGCTCCTTAAAAGGGCCCCCCACCCCAACAGTCTAACCCATAATCCTATGCACAGAGCTGCTATGATCTCTACTTTGAATTGAAGTGGGGGTAGGCAGTGGGGGTAAGGAATCTTTCCTGTTTGAACAGCAAAGAGCAGGGCTTATGCTAGGCTGGAATTTCACAGACACTGAACTATTTCCTGCCAAGGAATTTGACCTTAGAACTTAATGTTTCTGGGAATTCCAGGCCCATCTTAGATTATTGAAACCCAGAATCCCTTGGTATGCAACAAGATACCAGGCTGCCAGGTCCCAATGGACATGGAAAGACTTTGCAGGAGACTAGTAGTCTCAGGTCGGGGGGCCCACCTTATGGAATGGGCAGCTGTTTAATTCCCAGGAGAGGCAAGCAACATAGAAGAGTGGAACTAGAGTGTCAGAACTAGAGGGAAAAGAGAGGAATGCCCAGTCAGATACTGCACGCTCTGCCTCCCTTCCTCCATCCCCCGCCCCAACACACACACACACACACACACACACACACACACACACACACACACACCCCAGCTATGTGACCATGGGCAAATCTCCAAACCTTTCTGAGTTTCCTCATCTGTAAAATAGGGATAATATTCAATGCAAGTCATGGCATCATCTACCTGATGTCATGGTCCTCTTCAAAAACAAAGGACAAACCACAATCTGTGAGTAGCTGGAGCTGCCCAAGTTGGGACCCAGCTGGCCAGTTCCAGTTGGGCAACTCGACTTATTCTCCTCTCTTCTCTCGAAATAGGGTATCATACCCTTCCCTGAGAGTGTTCTGCCCAAAGGATGGTAAGTTTTGATGGCTAGATATCTTGGGGTTTATTGGCTAGATTTCTTTCCCAAAGACCCAACCTTAAACCCAATTCACTCTGGATCCCTTTGATTGGACCACAATAGATCCCTGCCCAAGCACCACTTAATGGGTGGTTTAATTACTTTTTGGGCCCTCCTGGCTCAGAGTGAATATAAATAGTAATTGTTTCTCTTTTGTCCAGCAACCCTGAGGGTCTTCCCCTCCCAGTTTGATTTTTTTTTTTATTAAAGGGGTCATTCCTTGATTCACTTCTTCAACTGGCCTATTCACTGAATCAGCGTTGCCTCACTGAAAGGGAGAACTTAGCTTAAAAAGGCCAAGGTCTCCTTCTGCATCCCAGGCCATCCCCAGTCATCCTGATCTATATCTGGCCACTGGACCCAAATGGCTCAGGAAGAGAAAGTGAGGGTGGTGACTTTGCATAGCCCTCCCTCACTCAAATTCAAATCACCGTGATTCATGTCATCATCTTCCTGAAGTCATGGTCCTCTTTGAGAAGGACAAACCATATACAACAACCAGAACAACTTTGGTAAGAATGGCCTCACATGGTAGTCATGATGTTCAAAAGAGATCATGAATTTTGAGCTGCAAAAGATCTCAGATGTCTTCTAATCCAAAACCCTCATTTCATAGCTGAGGATCCTGAGCCCCCACAGAACTTAAGTGATTTGTCATACAGGTGAGTGGTACAGGTATATAGCTCACTTTCCCCTGTGCCAATTTGTCTCTCTCTGATCTATATAAAGTGTGTTACAAACATTACAGCCTGTATCAATATCAGCTATTAGCCCACCTCTAAGCCCCCCTTCCAAGTTATTGTGCTAAGCAGGCCTTTTACTTAAAAACAGGAAAGATAAATAAAGAAGTTCCTAGCTGTGTTCTGAGTTTTGCTTTTTCCTTAAAAACTGAGTTTTGCATTTCCTATTGATTTTTACTTAAAATTCAGTTCTGTGCTAGCCTTGGATCTGAAAAACAGTAAAGTGGGCTATATTTATTAATTGCCCTTATTCTATATGTCTTGCAGTTAGAGGCCCTTTAACTTGAAATGCAAATTCATGCAAAACAAGATGCAAAATGCCAAATGGATGCCAAGAACGCTAGCACTTTTTTTTTTTAACAGAAAGAACTGCATCACTAGATAGGAGATTGGGAAAGCATTTTGATGCATTTCAAAAAAAAACCAGTAGCTCGTGAAATATCTCCCTTAACTTTTCACACCCTAGGGTAGGAGACTCTGGCATAAGGAAACTAAGTTTTACACTTGATTCTAGGCTTCATTTCAAAAACTTTTTTCCCCTGAGAAAAATTCTTATTTCCCTTTTATCATCTTTGAATGAATATGATAATATCAATCCAAACCTGTGTTCCTGGAGAACTTATCATCCTTGTTATCCTCCAATATGAGCTAACTGGTTCCTGTGCGTCTGACAACTTACTAGGGAATAAAAAAAACTTACAAGGAATGGAGGATGCACAGGCTCTTCCCCAAGGGCTTCTTCAGATGTTTTTAACCTTTTTTTTGTGCCAAGGACTCCTTTGGCAGTCTGGACTCAGTCTGTAGACTCAGAATAATGTTTTTGTTTGTTTGTTTTCTTTTTGGAGGAAGGAAGGTAGGGCAATTGGGGTTAAGCGACTTGCCCAAGGTCACATGTCCAGTTTTTTATGTTAAGTGTCTGAGGTCACATTTGAACTCAGGTCCTCCTGACTCCAGGGCCGGTGCTCTATTCACTGCACCAGCTAGCCACCCTGAGAATAATGTTTTTAAATATTAAAAATGAAACATGCAAGATGCAGCTATCAACATTTTTTTATTATAATGTCAGGAAATCTTAAAGTTTTTTTCTCAAATTTAGACAAGTTTGACACAAAGATAAACAAAAGGGGAAAAGAGAACGATATTTTTTTTAATGAATTCACAGACCCTTGGTCCAGTGCTAGCTCATACTGACAAATGTGAAGCCAAGTTCATATACATCTGGAAAGATTCACAAATAATACTGCATCAGCTTTGTGTATGAAGGCACGTCAAGCGGCAGAAGATGATCAAGAGACCTGCCTCCACCTTGGGCAAGTCATCTGGTTAGGGGCATAGAAGGCACATTTGTCATATTTGAAGGTGTTATGTTCTAATACGGGAAGGCAACACATAAAAGAGAGCTGAGAAGAGGAATGGTGAATTTGGGGAACATGATAACTAAATCTAGAGAATGAAAAATCCTGGGCTGAACCTTTCCTCAAAATGGAGGCTCAGGGAATGATTCACCAGTGGGAGAAGGGAACTTCAAAGGTAGAAGGGAAAGGGTGGAGGGACTGCCCAAGAGTGTGGCATTAAAAAAACATAATGCTTCCCTAAGGCCACATTGAGAAAGGCAGAGACCAGGTATCTAGAATGAGGAAGTCAATAGTTGTATACTCTGCCCTGGTCAGGCCATATTGGGAATATATTCAGTTCTAGGTAACACATTTTAAGAAAGACATAGATACACTTGAGCACATGCTAAAAGGGCCACCAGGATAATGAAAAAAAACTGGAAAATGTGCCACTGGTTTAAGGAATGAGGGTGTTTAGCTGAGAGAAAGACTCAGAGGGCACATAATGGCAACAAAATATCTGAAGGATTACCATATGGAAGGAGGGTTAAAATTGTTCTTTTTGATCCCAGAGGGAAGAAGTAGGTGCATGGATGGTATTTGTCTACAACTTCTTAACAATTGTCATTTAGTCATTTTTCAGTCATGTCCTTTGTGACCCCCTTTGGGGTTTTTTTTTTTGGCAAAGATCCTGAAGTGGTTTGCCATTTCCTTCTCCAGCTCATTTTACAGATGAGGAAAGTAAGGCAAACAGGGCTAAGTGACTTGCCTACTTGCCAGCAAGTGTGTAAGGGAAGATTTGAATTCAGGAAAATGAGTCTACCTGACTTCAGGCCAGGCGCTCTCTTCACTGTATCATCTAGCTGCCTTCTAACAATTTGAGCTATTCAAAAGTAGAATGGAGTGCCTAGAGAAGCAAGGGGTTTCCCCCACTTTGGGAGTGTTCCAGCAGAAGCTGTATGACTCCTCCTTGAGGATGCTGTAGAAGTAATTCTTGGCTAGACAAGGTTGAATTCAATGATATTTGAAGTCCCTTCTAACTTTTAGATTCTGTAACTAGTAGGATGTCACAGCAATATGTAGCAGAGGTGGGATTCAACACCGTATCTTTGGAATCCAAATCTAGTGCTCTGGCCTGCGTCTATGTAACCAAAGGAAGCCTACTGGTCCATGTGGGAGCAGAAACTATGGTGTACCAAGAAGTGGAATCAATAGAACCTGTAGGGGTAGCTAGGTGGTGCAGTGAATAGAGCACCAGCCCTGGAGTCAGGAGAACCTGAGTTCAAGTCCAACCTCAGACACTTGACACACTTACTAGCTATTTGACCTTGGGCAAGTTACTTAACCCCAATTGCCTTGTCTTCCCCCCTCCAAAAAGAAATCAGAATTAAAAAAAAACACACAGAGAACCTGTATTCTAACCTTGGCTCTTCTACTCAGTAACTCTGTGCCATTATAATACAAAGCTTCCTGAGTATAATATATCAACTCAGGTGCCTTCCATTTCTAAATGTATGATCTTGTGACCTAGTGACCCAGGTCACAGGCTCATCTGCACAAAGATGGTGCATTTGGACTTACATGGAATCACTCAAGTTTGAGATCCTGGCAGCTTTCCATCAAAGAAGAAGGAGGAGCAGAGTTAAACCTTTGCTATAGGAAGTCCTCATTCCTCATTAAAAAAAAAAGTCACGGGGGGGGGGGCGGGGAGGGAAAGAAGGGGAAAGGAAATATGCATTTATATATACCTACTAAGCACCAGGTATGGTATTAATTATTTTACAAATATTTTCTCATTTGATCCTTACAAACAACCCTAGGTGGCAGGTACTCTTATTATCCCCATTTCACAGTTAGAGAAACTGAAGCAAACAGAGATTAAGTGATTTGCTCAAAGTCACATAGCCTAGTAGGTGTCTAAAAGCCAAATATGAACTCAGATCTTCCAGACTCTAGGCCTCCATCCACTACTCTAGGCCTCCATCCACCGCTCTATGTGGCTGGGGCCTAGCAGTGAGTGCTCAGGGGGTATGGCCAGTGATCCCAGGGGAAGAAGGGCTGGTCAGGCAGACACATCCGAAATCAAAATGAAAGGAGATTAGGAGTCAGATGAGCTGAGCTGCTGGGATTATCCTGGATCAAAATGAAACATTTGAGAGAGAAAGCAGCCAGGTTATCCCCAACTGAACAGGATCAGGCCTGCCCTGCTGCAGGCAAAATTTTCCAGCACTCATCAAGGATTCATTCCTAAAGGCTCCATCAGCTCAGGGCCCTGTCTCCATGTTCAGGAAAGTTTGGCTTCTCCCTGAAGGAGGAGAGGAGTGCAAGTCACTCCCGCTCTTTGAAACTTTTAGGATCATAGATTTAGAACTGGAAAAAGACCTCAGGGGCCATAGAGCCCAGCCCTCTCCATCCCCCATGTTAGAGATAAGAAAGATGTGGCATAGAAGGGTTATGTGACCTGCCTAAGGTCACACAGTCAGTGTCTGAGCTGAGATTTGAACCCAGATCTTCTTGACTCTAATCTAGTGTCCTAACCATTACACCCCATTGCCACACCAAGTCCTCATTTGCAGAATGAGAATGACAACAACAAGTTTGCAAGTGCTTAGTAAATGTTGATTGATTGACTGATTGTTCTTTAAAATTTTTCCCTCCTGGGTCCCTGCCTCCAAGGGGAAGCTGGTCTGTTCCTTGGGTTGTAGCTATAGCCAGCTCCAGTAATGTATCAGTCACATTCAAAGGTTAAATGACTGAGCTTATAGAACTTGGAGAGGTCTCCAGAGCTCTCGTGGTGCAACCTTTATATGGCTTTCCTCCCTCCAGCTAGTTGCAACCTGTACCTCATCAGTCACAGAAAGGAAATTGCACCAATTAACTCATCCAAACCTCCCAACTGGGATTCCCTCAGAGCATAGCCAGCTCTTTTCCAGATCTGATGTTCTGTGTTCTCAGCCCCCTGCTAACTCTGACATTCTGTGTTCCACAATTCCTTTCAAGGCTGATATTTAATGTTCTAAGCCTCCTCCCAGCTCTGTTCTATGATCCCTTCCAGCCCTGATATTCTATATTCTAACTAAGCCCCTTCCTGGCTCTGATATTCTATTCTAAGCTCCCTACCAGCTTTAACATTCTATGTTCTAAGTTCTCTTCCAGCTCTGATATTTTATGTTCTAAGCCCTCTCCATCTCTAATATTCTAAGGTCTAAGTTCCCTGACAGCTTTGACATTCTGTGTTCCCCTTCTCAGCTCTAACATTCTCTGTACTATGATCCCTCCCAGCTCTAATGTTCTATATTCTAAGGCCCCTCTCAGCTCTCACATTTTATGTTCTACACTCCTTCCCACTGTATCCAGGACCATCTCCAGTCATCCTGATCTATATCTTGCCACTGGACCCAGAAGGCTCCAGAGGAGAAAGTGAGGCTGGTGACTTCGCACAGCCCTCCCTCACTTAAATTCAATTCACTTGCATGTCATGGCATCACCTCCCTGATGTCATGGTCCTCTTTGAGAATGAAGGACCAACAGCAGCAGCAGCAACCCAGCCCTCATATTCAGTAAGCCAGTTTGTCAGTCAAAGCTAAACAGAGACTTAGGAATTTCACTAGCATAAGCATGAACACGGATCTGGTTAGACTGTGAGTCCTAAAATAGGTCTCAACATCTTTCTTATCTCCTTTCAAAGTTAAACTCTATATTCCCACAACTCCTACCTTGCTTTACTTCCTCTCTTGACTCCAGGCATGTGAGAACATGCAGTTAATGACTGCTTCCAGACTCTTCTCCCTTCAGCCTACCTTCCATATTACTGAACTTCCTCAGCCACCCCCGGCAAGCTTGCTCAAACATCTTCAGCCCAACGGTGCGCAGAGCTGGGACTCAAAGCCAGGGCTCCAAATTCCTGGGCGGGTGCTTGGTTTTGCATTGTTTCGTTTCAAGGAATTATTGTTACTCTCCTGCTCCAAACCTTGGAGCTATATTTTGTGCATGTTCTGACACCTTAATTAGACAATAAACTCCCTGAGGGCAAGATTCATGTCTTCTTTTCTGTAGACCTCTCAGCACCAAGCACAGAGCAGATATATGTTGAATATCTTGGAATGCTTGACTTACATAATGTCCTTTATAAGTTAGCATGCCAGAAAAGACATAAGAAAGGCTGAGAGGCCTGTTTGAAACTTCACCTTCTAACCAGATTTTTGTTCAAGCCTTTTCCTGCTCTTGTTGTTCATTCGTTTTCAGTCATGTCTGACTCTTTGTGACCCCATTTGGCATTTTAGTGGTAAAGATACTGGAGTGGTTTGCCATTTCTGTCTCCAGCTTATTTTACAGCTGAGGAAAATGAGGCAAAAGGGATTAAGTGACTTGCTTAAGGTTACATGGCTAGTGTCTGAGGTCAGATTTGAACTCAGGAAAATGAGTCTTCTTGACTCCAGGCCCAGCACTCTATCCACCATACCACCTAGCTTCCCTGTTTCTGCCACTTACTGCTTGTACCATCCTGAGTAAATCGCTTCACTTCTCAGCAATTTTACTAGAGCATAAATCTGACACTGTCACCCACCACCTACTCCATCCTGCCACCACCCCCACCCTCACTCAATAAACTCGAATGCATCCCTATTAACTCCTGGATCGAAAATAATGGCCTCTGGTTGGTATTTAAGGCCTTTCGCAGCCTGGCCCCTTCCTACCTTTCCAGTCTTTTCAAATTCCGCTTCCCTTCGCATACTCTACAACAAGCTACAGTGACCTCTTTGCTATTCTTCACACATAATGCTCCCCTTTCCAACGCCATGCTTTGGTACTGGCTGCTTCCCCAAACCTGGAGTGCTCCCTCTCACCTCTCGCTCTGATTTTCTCTGGCTTCCTTCAGTCCTCAGTCCAAATCCCACTTCTGCAGGAAGCCTTTCCCATCTGAAACAAGGGCCTCCCCTCTGAGAGTACCTCTCAGCTATCTGTGCAGACCTCGTCTTATTGAGCTTCACACATGCTGCGTATTTTACAAATGAAAGCTTTGTGGCAACCCTGCATCAAGTAAGTCAATCGGCACCATTTTTCCAACAGCATGTGCTCACATCACGTTTCTGTGTCACATTTTGGTCATTCTCACCATACTTCAGACTTTTTCATTACTATTTTATCTGTTGTCTGTGATCAGAGATCTTTGATGTTGCTGTTGTAATTGTTTTGGGGTGCCATGAACCACACTCACATAAGATGGTGAACTTAACTAATATTGTATGGTCAATCTCCCATCTTCCTCTCTCTCTCTCTCTGTCTCTGTCTCTCTGTCTCTTCTCCCTCTCCCTCTTCCTCTCTCTCTTCCCTCCTCCCTCTGTCTCTCTGATCTCCCTATTCCCTGAGACACAACAATATTGAAGAATATTATATTAAACTTAGTCAATAAAGCAGCAACAGTGTTGGAGAGAATTGACTCCAATTCTGAACAAAGTTCTACTGTGGGTAAAATGCTATTAAACAGCATTATATGCTACAGAGAAATCTTTCATGAAAGGAAGAGTCAATTGATGAGGCAAATTTCATTATTTTAAGTCTTATTTTAAGAAATGGCCACAGCCCCCCAGTCTTCAACAACCACTACCCTGATGATGGCAGCCATCAACATCAAGGCAAAACTCTCCACCAGCAAAAAGATTATGACTTGGGGCAGCTAGGTGGCACAGTGGATACAGCACCAGCCCAGGAGGAGCTGAGTTCAAATTCAGTCTCAGACACATGACACTTATTAGCTGTGTGACCCTGGGCAAATCACTTAACCTCAACTGCCTTGCCAAAAAGAAAAAAAGATTATGACTCACTGAAGACTCAGATGATAGCCAGCATTTCTTCTTAGCAATAAAGTATCTTTTAATTAAGGTATGTACATTATTTTTAAGATATAATTCTATTGCACACTGAATAGATTACAATACAATATAAATATAACTTTTATATGCACTGGGAAACAAAAATTTCATTTGGTTCAGTTTATTACAATGGTCTGGACCAAACCTACAATATTGCCAAAGTGTTCTGTTATCTTGCATGGACAGTTACGCTTCCCCATCATGACTTTCCCCATCATGATTTTGCTATATCATGGGTCAACATAAAAAATTAAATGGGAATTTGGGGGATTTTTGTGGATGCCATGTGAAGTCCAGCAGATGACACAGAAAAAGTTTAGAAACTCAGAAATGCATAAAATATATGTATAATATATAATATCAATATATTTTATCTTTTAATACCATAATAATCCAGACTTCTCTGGTATGAAGGTAGGGCCAAAAAATTTTACAGATTTTCCAGATTGTGGGGGCATTGTGCCCCTAAAACCCCTTCCATGTGGAAGGAATAACTGTACTGACATGTGGTTTTCCCCACTAGATTATGAGTTCCTTGAGGGCAGGAACTATTTTCACTTTTCTTTGTAACCTATTGAAATGAAAATAGGTTTCCTGATCTGTAAAATGAAAGTGGAGAGGAAGGTCTTGGATTCAGTGGATTCTCAGTCTATGGTCTGTGCAGAGAGCCCTGGACTGTCAGTCGGATGACTTAGATTCTTGTCTCACCTCACTAATTAGCTATACGGTTTAAAAGGACTAGATTTATCTAGTTCTGGGCTTTACTTCAAACCTTGCTCCCAATCCCTGAATACTAGTCCAAACTAACGCTGCTGGTTAACTTACTGTCATCTTCAAATCTTAACTAAATGTCCCTTGTTCATCTGACACCACTGTAGGGGATGAGAGAGGATTACAGAACATAGTTAGAACACATTCTCCTTTCCCAAAGAACTTAGTATCCAATGAAAAAAGCTACACTTTAGGATAGGACAGGCATATAAATATGGCCCTTTGAATATGAAGACAGTATCGCACAGTAAAACTATCAAGAGGTTGCCATACTGGAGCCTCAGAATTCAATTCAATGCATATGCATTAATTATGCTCAAAGCCTTAGGCAGGAGAGGGGTGGTGACAGTGGTTACAAAGATCAATAAACACTATCCCTACCCTCAAGGAACTACCAATATTATATGAAGACTTGGGCTCAAGTTTTGCCCCAGACAGTAGCTAGTTATGTGGTCTTGAACATTCTAATGTTCTAATGTGGTCTTGAACATTCTAAGGCTCCCCTGGGAGCCTCAGGTTTGTTTTATCTAAAAGATGGCATCAAAAATCCCTACCCAGACCTCCCTAAGTTGTAATTGGAGAGAATCATATAATAGTTATTGGGGGAAGGGGGAGTAGAGGGAGGGAGGGGGAGAGAGAGAAAGAGAAAGAGAGGGAGGGAGGGAGTGAGGAAAGGAGGGAGAGGAGGAGGAGAGAGAGGAATAGAAGGTGGGAGGAGAGGGAGAGGGAGAGGGAGAGAGAGCTTTGTGAACTGTGAAGAGGGTTACACTTCAGTTATTATCAGTCTCTGGCACCTTTGTGTGAATTCATTTATCAGGTCCTTTGTCAACAGCTGAGAGCTGGTTTTGTCACAAAGGAGCAGAAAGGTCCAACATCAGATACTGTCCAAGAGGGGGCATCTTTTTAAGGCTCCCAGACTTCTAGATGATGGGAATCCTACAGTCAAGAATATTTCAGAGCAGCCTTTCAGTAAGGCATTTTTACAAAGTCTCCCATGATACTCTTGTGAACAAGACAGAGGGATGGGGGCTAGATTACAGAACAGTGAAATAAATTTGAAACTGGCTCTACAACCAGGTCCAGAGAGTGGTGATTAATGGACATGTCAGGCTGGAGGGAGGCCTCAAATGCATTACCTCAGGGCTCTGGTTTTTTGCCCTGTGCTGTTCAATGGAGGCTCACAGAATCCTAGCTTTAAAACAAGAATGGATCCTAGAATCCACCTCATTGGACTCCTTCATTTTCCAGATAAAGAAATTTGTCCAAAGTCACATGGTTAGCAGATGTAGCAGGGATGGGCCTCTAACTTAAAATCCCACTTTCTATTGCGTCATGCTGACTCCATTTTTTTTTCCAATGATTTGGTTGAAGTGTTATAAAATTTAAAGATGAAAGAAGAGCTGGGAAAAATAGCTAACGTCTTAGACGAAAGATTTGGGATTTATTAAAAGACTTCAATAGGCTAGAATGATTAGTGAATCAATTAGGATGAAATTTAAGGGATAGAGACAGTGATTTCATTGATATGGCGATTTCCCATATGTAGAAACTCCCTCTTCCAGTACAAGGCAACAGCTTCTCTGATACTAACACCGTTAGAAAGCGTTGCCTAGAGTAGTGAAAAGCTAAAGGTCAAACAGTCAGTGTTTGTCAGGGGCAGCTCCGAACCCAGATTTCCTGGCACCAAGGCCAGCTCTGTATCCACTATCCCACATTGACTCTAACAATGAAATTTGATAGGGTTAAATGTAAAGTTCTATACTTGGGTTCAAAAGATCAAAGGAACAAAAACAGTACGACAACATGTATAGCAATTATGGGGGAAAACCTGGAGGTTTTAGTGGTTTGTAAGCTCAACGTGAGTCAGCGGTATGACATGGCGGCTGGAGAAGTTAGCTCAGTCTCGGCCTGTGTTAAAGGAGGTGTGTGTAGCTTCCACACAGGTCAGTTCAAACGACATCTTGAATACTGTGTTCTGTTCTGCACCAGAAGGATGTGTATAAGCTGGACAAAGGAAGGGATGAAGACGGAAGGACTAGAAACTTTGCCATGTGCAGATTAAAGTAGCTGGGGACACCTGACCTGGGACAAAAAGATGGGAGGGGGGCAGGATGAGGAAGCTCAGAGGCTATCTGGTCATTTTGAGAGGAAGAAACTGAGGCCCTTGGGTGAAGGTCAAGTGACTTGTCCAAGGACACACAGGTAATAAGCATGATAGGTGGGGTTTGAACCCAGGTCCTCTGACTCCAGAGACAGTACTTGTTCTGCTGGTGGTTGCAGAGGGAGCTTCTTGCTCAGGCAAGGGAAGAACTCTACTCCCAATTCTGAGACTGGTTTTCTGAATGCAGGAGGTTAAGTAAACTTCAGAAAATAAAGACATTGGAATGGATGGTTCTTGGAGATCCTCAGTAGCTCTATGCCACATGAGATTCCCATGTCTTGATGGGCCTTCACCTCCTTACACAAGTTTCTCCAAACGGATGCCTCCCACTTTGGGGGCTCACTGTCTCTCTCTTACCAGCAGGTGGCAGTATGACTTTGTTCTTGGAAGTTCCAACTTTTCTGAGTTGCTGAAACCAACTTCCCCAGATCCAGAAGAGGCAAGGCTAACTATCTGTTCCCACCCTGGACAGCCCCACTCCCACTCCCTGCAAATCTAAAACTTTGATGGAAATAGAGGCCTGCCTAAGGGAGGAGGGGGGAGTCAGCTGCTTGGAGTCCCAACTGGAACTCAGACAATGCCCACTGAAAGCCTCCAGTTTCTCTAAAATTGGCACATCTCAGCTGCAGGGATTTCAGAGCCAATTCCCATTTAAATGAGGCAGTGTGGGTTTGGGAGAATAAGAGCTGGACAGAAGTCAGAAGCCTGAAGTTTAGCCTGGTGTAGTGGGAAAAGCAATAAACTAGGAATTAGAAGACTTGAATTCAGATGCTGCCAACTCTCTGTACAAACTTGGGCAAGGTGCCCAGATGTGCCTCAGTTTCCCAATCTGTAAATCAGAGGCTTGAACTTGTTAGCTGAGGTTTTCCCCTAGCTCAGTTCAAACACCTCTGAAACTGTGAGTTCTAGGGTCTTGCTAAGGGAGAAAGATTTTGTTTAAACACCTCTCAGTGGGACAGAGAGAGAGAAGGGAGGTTAGAGAGAAAACCATCTATCACCAGTGCTTAATAACCATAACTTTGTCACCCAAAAAGAAACTCGAAGGAGACATCAAAGGCAAGAGTCTTTTTTTGCCTTTGTCCCCTAGCGACTAGCATAGTATCTACCACATGGCTAAGCAATTAATGCCTCTTGACTGACTGGTTGTGATGTAGTACAAAGTACATTGGGCCTGGAGTCCAAAGGAAATAATCATTTATTAAGCACCTACTTACTATATGCCAACCACTGTGCTGAGTGTTTTACAAATATCTCATTGTATCCTTCTAACAACACTGGGAAGTAGGTATTATTATCCCCATCTTACAATTGAGAAAACTGAAGCAGAGGTCAAGTGATCTGCCAAGGGTCACACACCTAGTATCTGTGGTTGGATTTGAATTTAGGACTTCCTGACTCCAGACCCAATGATTTATCCACTGTGCCACCTAGCTCTAGAGTCTAGTCCCAGCTGTAATACTAGCTCACTGTGCAACCTTGGGCATGTAATTTTCTCTCTGAAGCTGTTTTTCCCTTTGTTAATTGAAAAATATGAACTAGATAATATCTAGGGTTCCTTTTATGAATGGGATTTGGTTCTTGTCATCATTAATGAATGAGAGGAGTAGCAGGAATAATTTTTAAAGCAGATGATCCAAAACCAATAAATATTACTTAGTAATGCAATACATATATATGTAGTATATGTGCATATATATATAGATATGTATATGCACTATATGTATGTGTGTGTGTATAAATAAAATCAGCAGCTTAATCTTTTTGATAATCACATTTGACTGAGGTTAACAGTCAATATACCTAGCACTGGGCTAAGCTCTGGGGATACAAAAGCCAAAATCAGTCCCTTTTCCCAAGAAGCTCTTAGTTTAATGGGGGGAGAGAGACGACATTATACAAACTGTTGATCCTTCATTCTCGAAGAGGACCAGGACATCAGGAAGGCGACGCCATGGCTTGCAAGTGAATTAGATTTAAGTGAGGGAGGGCTGTGCAAAGTTTCCAAGCCTTAACTTTTTCCTCCAGGGCCATCTGGGTCCAGTGGCCAAATATTGATCAGGATAACTGGAGATGACCCTGGATGCAGTGGGAAACCTTGGCCTTTTTAAGCTAAGGTCTTTCTCAGGTCTCAATTTGACTGAAGCTAGGCCCACTCAGTGATTAAGCCTAGGGAAAAATGAGGCCTTTTACCTAGTCAAAAAAAAATCTGTGAGTGGAAGATCCTCAGTGTTTCTGGCCAAAACAACTGCTATTTACACTCACTTCTGAGCCATCAGGGTCCAAACAATGACCAAGTGAGGCTTGGGCTGGGACCTACCACTGATCAATCAATGAGAGTCAGAGTGATCTGGGTTTAAGGAATGGTCCTTAAGAAAGAAATCTAGCTCTTAAACCCCAAGATATCTTTCAAGGTTTCAGTAATCAAAACTTGTATGATTCTCTTTGAGAACTAAGGACAAGCAACCACTTCTGAGTAATAGTAGGTGCCCCACTGGGGACCCTGATAGCCAATGAAGCTCCTTTCTTCCTTCCTTCCCTCCCTTCCCCTCTCCCTCTGTCCACATAGGGTGTTGTACTCTTACCTGGGGGTGCTCCACCCAAAGGAACAAACTACGTACAAATAAGATAAATACAGGATAAACTGTGGGTACCATTACTGTGTCCTTTGTACTCAAAAAGGAGCAAAAAGACATCACAATGTCAGGGTCAACGTGACTGATCAAGCCAAAATGAGCTCAGAAGGTTCTACCACAGGTTGGGGACAAATTGTGGGTAATCTTAGAGGTAATGTACTAAAATGAAGGAGGAGTGGGAAGGACTTCTTGCAGAGGAAGAGACTTGAAGAATGATAGGAAAGTTAGGAGATAGAAAATGAGGGACTATTTCAAGCATGGGAGATAGTCAGATGGAGCATCTTATTGGAGGAAGAGCAAGAAGGTCAAAACACTCATTAAGCACTTAATTTTTTTCCAGGTCTGGATCACAGAGTACAGAGCGGGGGGAAATAAAAGTATAAGAAGGCTGGAAGGGTGGGAAAAGGCCAGGTTATTTGGTCTTAAAAACCAAATGGCATTTTTAATTTAATAACAGGGAGCCATTGGAGTTAATCCAATGGATGGTATGGTTTAGACCTGTATTTTAGGGAGATTAATTTGACAGCTGAATGAAGGATGAATTGGAATTGGAAAAAACAAGTTAGGGAGACCAATCAGCAGGCAATTATAATAGTCCAGGTGTGCCAGTATTAAAGGGAAGAGGGAATATACTAGGGATGTTATATAGGTAGAAATGACAAAATCTGACCATTGATTGGATTTGGAGGCAGTGAATTAGAGTGGAGAGTCACAGAAGGCACGTAGGTTGTGCATCCGTGTGACTGGGAGGATGGTGGTACCCTGGACAATAGTAGGGACATGAGGAAGAGGGGAGGTTTTAAGGAGAAAGTTGAGTTCAGTAGGGACATGCTGAATGTAAGATATCTATGAGACATCCAGTCTGAGATGTTCAATATGCAGCTGGAGAGGCGAGCCTGGAGGTCATCGACTGGGGAGATGAGCCCCAGAGCCTGCTGGTGTCCAGTGAGAGTCTGGCTCAAGATAAAAAATGTCTCATAATAAAAGCAGTTAATCCACTTGTACACATCAGAAAAATCAGGAACTCCTCTATTCCCCTTCAGAGTGGGCAGAACCCCTGGTTGCTAGATCATTTCCAGGGGATGATAGGATTTCCTGGAGCTAGTGACTTCTTATTAATTCAGTGTTACTCTTAAAGGTGTCATCCAGGGATTCAGTACTTCTTCCTTTCCCCCAAATGCTCTCTGACATGGTCCTGCCTCCCTTAGAAATAACTGTGGACACATCTCAAGGCCATTTGTAATAACTACTCCCGTTTTTATGGCGCTTGAAAGTTCACAAAGAACTTTCTTCATAGCACTTCTGTGAGGTAAGTCCTGCAAGAATGTTTATTCCCATTTAATAGATGAAGAAATCAAGGTTCAAAGAAGTGATGAGACCTGACCAATTACACAGCTACTGAGTCCTGGTGCCGGGATCGAGTCTGTCTGCACCCCAAAGCTGGGGCTCTTTCTACTCTGCTTGTCTTGGAAAGGTACTGATAAAAGAAAAGTCAGTTCTGAACTTTTGTCTGCCATCTGCATCTCTATGCAAAGTGGGGGCACCGCCTGGTCTTCTGAGGGTCTGGTTTTCAGGTACATAAACACTGCATCCATCGCACTTACCCATCACCCTCAAGTGACTTCCACCTCAGAATAACCTGGGTCCTCAGTGTCTTTACTCGATTAGCTCCCCCTGCCCACCTCGTACACCCAGGAAGCCCTTTCCTAAGAAACCTTGCCCCAAGGATCAGCAGCACCCCTAATTTGTAATATGTTATTACCTGGCCCTTCATAATATAACCTCTTCAAGATCCTTAACAAGAGTAGCTCTGGATTCATATGCTATCTCTGCCATCGATGTGACCGTAGACAAATCACAAATCTCTTTGGGCTTTCATTTACTCACCTCTAAAATGACTATTGATCTAAAAAGATCAATAAAGTTGATCTTTATGGTCCCCTCCTAACTTGAAATCTACGTTCTGGTGCTAAATAATACAAATATTACCCCCCCCTTAGAAACAATGAAAATAAGAATCATAAAAGTGAAGTGATTTGTCCAAGGCCACATGGAATTTGAACCCAGACCTTCTGGCCCTAAGTCCAGTGTTCTTTCTACTACTAGACTCAGACCCTTTAATTTAAGTTCTTTCCCAGGAGTATGCCCCATTCTCAAACCACATGCTAAGTTCTTTGAGGTTAAGGACTCTATGTCTGAATCCTCCTCCAGGCACAGAAAGCCAGCTGTGGGCTATGACTTTCCCAAATATGAGTGTGGGCCAGAATTCCCTTGGGTGATCACCCGCTTAAGTGCGTCTCTGCTCCACAGGGTCTACCCTGGGCAGGTATCGCTATGGAAACCAGCTGTAGTAGACAGGCCACCTGACAGGTTGCTGAGCAGCACCAGGCAGGAGGATGAGGTTTCTATTGGGTGACGGGAACCAGACAGGCATTTACTTTACCTTTGGGGCTTGATGGTGAGTGTGCCCTTGGGAGCACGTGAAGTAGAGGACTTCTTCACTGTCCACAGTAATAAATTCGAACCCCCTTGCCTCAAACAGAAGGCCCCCAACCTACCTTTTCTGCTTTCTCCCTCTGCCACCCCCTGGAAGGTTGCCCATCGTTGGCCAAGTCTTGGGGCCAGGAAGATGGAGAAGAAACAACCACAGGCAGGGTGTATACGTAACAGATTTTATTACATTAAGCAATAATAAGTTGATAGCGACAAGTTCAAGAAAAGTTCAGCATCGGAGCTCTGATCCCTGCAGAAGCACGAACAACACCTAACTGGGGGTTGGGGGTTCTCAGCCTCCCTGGGGGCTGGTCACCAGAGAGCCCCCAATCCCACTGCCTTCTGGGTGGGTGGAACAAAAAAGGACCCAATTCATAATCCATGTGGCATCTGCCTCAATGACAAGAGAAGGGGGGAAAAGGGGAAGTGAAAAGAAGGGGTGATAAAGGCCATTTGGAATCAACAGTTGTGTTGTGTTTTGTTTTGTTAAGTATACAAACAGATTTATTCATTCGTGGGAGTCAATGGAGACCAAAGTATCAGACCTCAGCCACCCTCATCTCTGAGAGGTGGGGTGGAGGGTTCATTCACAAGCCCTTTCCTGACCCTGCGGTAAGCCCCTTCCTCATTGGTGGGGAAACACGACCCAAAGCTTTGTGAAGTGCTGTCTTTCTCTTTTCCTGCTCATTTCTGGCCTTAGGACAGAGAGCAAGGGTTCAGCCCCACAAAACTGCTCCAAGGCCTGTCTTTGGCTGTCAACTAGCCCTCTGCAAATTTCCCTGTACCCCTTTCACCTTCCTCTTAAGCAGGGCAGACAACACTGGGTTCAAGTTTCCTGAATGACTGACTAGCAGCGTGCCCTTCTTCTCTGGTTATCTGTCCTAGGTCTTCAATATTGCTTCAGCCAACAGGAAGCCACTGGTCTGAGGTTCGTATCTCTCTTCTCCACTCACTCCCCACACCCTAAGCTCTCTAGCCATGAGAACAGAAGAATGCCCTTCTCTTCTCACAACCAAGAAGCTTAAAAGTCTATTCTATGAACTAGGCCCAGGTTAGTTACATTCAAGGCCACTCCTTTCAGCTCCTCTTCCCCATTTCACAGAGGGGATGATTTGAGGCATTATCCAGTTCAGGCTAGAGCTAGGGTGGGGTGGGGTCGGGGTGAGGGTTTGGGCAGTTAGGGACTGGAGAGTCTGTGTTCTCTCCCATTCTCTCAGAACTTGTAGTACCTGCCACTTGGGATCAGGCATCCCCCAGGGGATCCTGGGGCAGTCCCCGGCTCTCAGACAGCTTGGAGACAAAAAGCATTTATCACATGAGATGGAGCCAGATGGTGGCTATTATTAACCTGTTATTAACCGGGCAGTTATATTACATCATTTATTTTGAGGTTCTACAGAGGAAACCAAATGCTACTACATATTTAGCCTGGGCTAAAGTGACTCACCAGCTTGTGAGCTGCTGAGCACCATGGATGTAGCAAGACACCAATCCACAAGTGTCTTCCAGCTCCATGTCAAGCTGGTTGAGACAGAGGTGTTACATACAGGATGCTCTCTTCCCATTTCCTTTGAACATCCACTAACATTTGGCCCTAGACCCACTCAAGTTTATGAAGAGCTTTCTGGAATTGAACCAATTTAGGGAGAAGAAAAAAAAATATGGAAATAAAAGGAGAAAAGAATAAGAGGAAGCAGAGATAGGTTCCAGCTTAATGAAAAGTTCACCCCTATAATGCTTTGGATATGAATATCACAAGGTCCTTAGTGATCCAGAAGGCAAAAATCAAACAAACAAGTGGGAAAAAACACTGCTAAATGCTGCATGGGTCCATGGGGAAACCAGAAGTCAGTGTATGTCAGTTTCATGGCTCACTGCCCCCCACTGCCCAACTGGGTAAGCAAAACTGATGTCAATGCTTTTTGTATTCTCCTGGGAAATGTTTGATGACAGCATGAGACTCCAGCTCAAGTGGGTACTGGATGTACCCACTGGCTCCAACACACTAACTCATTCTCTCTCTCTCTCTCTCTCTCTCTCTCTCTCTCTCTCTCTCTCTCTCTCTCTCTCTCTCTCTCTCTCTCTCTCTCTCTCTCTCTCTCTCTCTCTCTCTTTCCCTCTCTCTCAATTTCCCCACAGGCCCTGTGGGTTGGGGCAAGGGGAGGAAGCCATCGACCATTAGAGCCCATAATCACAACATTTGGACTCAAGCAAGCCACGAGATGGAACTTGGTTGGCAGGCAGCCTTGCTTGGGAACAGTGGAGAGCTTCAGAAAGCTCTACAAATAGGATTCATCAAAGTACTGTTTTAACCTCCAACTAAAGTATGCCCATACAGAACAAAAGAGAATTTGAACTGTATGATAGTTTTGAATATTTTCTTTGTTTCTGCTTTTTCTCCCCTTAATATTATTATTATTCTTTTGGACAATTCTAATCCCTCTGTTCAACAAATTCTATCCCACTGTTCATAAAAATCCTAGCATTTGCAGCAGTGATTTTTGAGTGACTAATGACAGATGGACGGGATTTCACAGTAAAACAGAGCTGCAGGACTGCCAGGCTATTCACCGAAAATGGGACAGGACTTTAAAAAAAAGTCAGAAGGAGGGGGGAGAAAAACCTTGGAAGTTTCATTCCAGAAACAAAAATTACAATAATAAAATAAAATAAAAATATTTCTGAAGAGATTGCATATAAAGCCTTTAAACACTTTTGGAAGATTTCCCTCCCTCTTTTCCATTCTCCATCTCCAAGTCGGAACGTTTTACCAAGAAAGTGTATACAATAATCTCGAGAAGCAAAACAAAACAACTCCCTCCCCCCTCCCCAAACACATTATCCAAGTATACATGAGGGATAAAATTACATTTGTACAAAAATAGATTTTTTTTAACCTAGTGATGCTTTAGACATTTTTCTTATCTCTTTGTTTACTCATCTTTCTTTCTAGACATTTAGCTATGTATTTGTCATAGCTAAGGCATTGCCAAAGAGCAGGGACTGCTAAAGCTGTTACCCGACAGCATCTTAAAATAGATGCATCTCCTCATCTTGAGATAGTCATTCGAACCCGGATTTCACCAAAGGAGGGGTCCTTATGTACTTGCTTACATGAAGCAAATTTACAGGAAAACAGAAAAAAGAAACTGATTAAAAATAAACACAAAACATTTGTAATTGCTACAGGCATAATATATGTATATGTGAGTGGGGATATATATACAGTGTATATATCTACAGTACATACATGTATACACGCACACACACATATGTATCAACTTAAAATAGATCATGCACCTTATTCATTCAGTGATGGGGACAACATCAGCTGATTATCCACTGCTTTGCAAGTTCTGCCCAGGCATTTTTGGAGGCCACTGAGAAGATGGTTTCACCAAGAGCTTCCCTATCACCTGTGGACCCAAGATTGTGGTGGAAAACACCAGGGCAGGGTTCCCCCAACACCATGGGATAATAGGCCATAGGTCAACTGCAGGGGCTCTTTTGAAATGCCCTGCCTTGGATAATGGTATGTGTGAGCCAACTGTTGAGAGGATGTCTTCTTTACCTCTGGGCAGGCCTTTACAGGCCCACTCAACTGGGCTAATGGGATGGTGAGAGCGTCATGGACCATGGGGTGAATATTTAAAGCACCTACCAGGTAAGCCAGATTTCAAGGAAAAGTCTGACTTAGTGGGGAAGTTATTAACCAGCAGGGCAGAAGCAAATAGGGAATTCTGCTTTTCTGCCCCAGTGAGGACCCAAAGAACCCCCAGTGGTTTTAGCAAGTGACATTTCCTCAGTGCTCTATAAGCATGACAAGAATATAGAGACACTGCCCAGAGGTCAAAGTGCAAAACGATATAAGGCCCACTCCTGGGGCAACTGCAGCCTATATCAGGATTACAAACAGTTCACGTGTTGCTCCAAGCCACGGATCTTCTCCTGGCTTTGTTGAGGATGGAACCCCACTAGGGGCCAGAGGGGGAGAAAAAGAGGAGGCTACGGGACTGGACAGCCAAGGCTGCTGGGAATAATTACCAGCTGTTAACTGCTCAAATCTCCATTTTAGCCTTAGTTTTTTGTTTCTTCCCCTAAGCCAGAAGAAAAGGGACAGAATAGGGATGTAGGGGCAAAGGGTGGCTAACGAGCTGATGTTAGTGCTATCTTTAGAAAATTAAAGATTGTCCCACCAAAAAATAATAATAATAATTACAAAAAAAATCACCTCAATTGAACCAGATTTTCGTGAGGATACTAAACGTCTGGTTAAATAAAAGTCCTAACTCTCTATTGAATAATGTGCCATTTTACCCACATATCACCTCTCCAAACAAGCAGTATATTTATAATAATAACAACAATAATAATGATAAGAGGAAAAAAAGCCAGAGTTTAAGGAAATACAAATTAATGAGTCAAAAAAACCCCTATTATGGATTCATGCAAATGGGGCGGTGCATTTAAGGCTACAGCGGCATCATCAGACGTCCTGGGGAAGAGACGGGGGCTTTCTTGCTTTGGAACATGCAGGAGAAAACAAAGGATGCTGTGATATGCTTGGGTGCCCACTCCAGACGCCCAACACCCCTTCTCAGGAGGGCAAGTTCTCCGAGATAAGTTATATCCATGGCTCTTCCCAAATGTATCTGAGTCTACATTTATCCCAGACTTTTCATAGCAAGCACCAGCAAGGCAGGATCTGTATGATTTAAGATAAATTACAAAGTCCCCAGGAAAGCTGGAGATGAGGTCCAGAAATTCCAGCTTTTTTCTTCTTACTGGCAAAGAGCAGTGTCACCTTCTCCCACCAGATTTTTCCAGGAGGGGCCATAAGTGGGAAGGAAAGGAGGATTACCTAGAAACACTTGGGGTTATCTTTCATAACTTGATAAGCTGATGACTACCTCTTGTCCTTTGCCTGACAGGTTTTTGTTCAAGATGGCAAGATATGCTGGTTGTGGACTCAATTCTTCACACTCCTGTGGGTACAAGTATACCAGAAACCCTCTCTACCTACCAGACGAGAAAGAGGTCCCAAACCTATAGCCTCATATAGTTGAGATATTAGAGTCTTGGAATTCATCCAGCCCAACTCCCTCATTTTATAGATGAGGAATTCAAGGCTCCAAGAAGGGAAAGAACTTGTTCCATGATCACATTGTCACAAAAATGGCAGAGCCCAGACCACTGTGCTGGTCGTCCTGTTCCAAGTAAGGAGCTCATGTCACGGTCACAACCAACTTTCATTCACTCATTCAAAAATGGCCATTTGGGGGAAGATTTTAGCTAAAGAACAAAGATGCCATCCTTTCCCTCCAGGCTGGACTACCTGAACCATAACTTCATCTAACATTCAGGACTGATACACCTGAGGAGCAGAGAGCAGCGATGTTGAGGTGTTCCTCTCTCTAAGCCAGGTATAACTGATACCATCTCACTTCGGACAGGACAAATTTGATGTTCAAGTGGAACTACTAGCTGAACACAGGGACTGGGGGTAAGAGAATATTTTTTAAAAAATATATATATATATAACCTATTATGTCAAACTTAAAATCAATTAAGCCTTGAAGAAACCCTCTTTTGTTGGGAAAAAATACAGGGACCTCATCCTTGGCTTTGAGTGAATATTCTGAAAGAATGGTCATGTCCTTCTCCTACTTCAACCAGAGTCCCAGCCTGGCTTTTCTCTAGCTCTTCTCTCATCATTTCTCACTGAGGAAGCACTTGTTGACAGGAAATACTCCAGTCCCAGTGTGAAACATGGGAAGGGTGAGCATGGAAAAAGAAAGTGCTGAAGTCAGCAGAAACAGGGCAAATTCAAGCTTAGTTGCATCTGTCTAGAGAGACAGAAAGATACTCTATAGTATGAGCTGGAACATCAAGTCACCTGTTGATAATAAAAGCACTGGGTTTTTGGAGTCTGAGAAGTGTTGAGTAATTAGCATCATTAGGCAACAATCATAAGAAGGAAGATTTGTGGGTCCAAGACAGAACATCTTCACAATCAGCTATCTGACAATGGAATGGGCTACCCCAGGAAGCAGCAAGCCCCTATTATTCAGGGCAGTATTTAAGATGAGGTTGGACGGCTGTCTCATCAGGGATTTTGTAGAAGGGATGCCTATGTTAAATGGAACCAGACAACATTAGTTAGAACTAGCTACAAGAGTCATAGAGTCTTCCAAGAGAATTAAAAAAAAAAAAAGGCTTGCTAAGTCTGAGAAGATGTTATCTGAGAAATCTAATGGAATATTGCCATAGAGAAACCTGGTACTTTTCAGACTGCCTCCAGGGCAACCAGTAATATTCCTTAAGCATAAAACCTGGAGGAGGAAAAGATAACAAAACTTTTAAGTATCACCAAAGACACTCACTTTTCAGTGTGGACAAACAGTGGCCCAGGGGACTCCTCTCTTTTCTTGGGTGGTAATTTACTGCCCTGATTGTGGGGTAGACTCAGAAGTCTACTTGTAATTTAACTCCGTTTTTTGCCTCAAATCTCAATGCCCTCTGAATAACGGAAAATTGAATAAGGAAGTCTTAGAGATGGAAATGACTCAAGGAACAGATGATTGGTTGACACCCCTCAATTAGAGCCACCCAGATGCCCAAGTAGAAAATCTTTTTAGCTGACCTGTGTTAATGGTACATAAAGCAATCCACCAAAGTGTGTGTATAAGTGTTTTGTGTGTGGGCTGCAGAGCTCACAGCTGTCTACAATACATCTGGAATGGACAGCTTTCTTCCAAGATGCTACTTGAAGAGCTAAATGATGACCCTAAGACAGCCAAACCTAGAAAGTCCAAGTCCTCAAGACACTCTAGTGGCTAGTCTCAGCCAACTTCAAGAGCCCTTGATGGTTGAAAAAAAGAAATTTAGCAAATGAGAAGAAAAGGCCAACGCCCAGGAGTAAGATTGACCTTGGTCAAATGTGAGTACATGTGTGGGTGTCAAGGGTTTGGAACCCAGGATGAGTAGAAGAAATTGGGAAGCTAAGAGGAGGGAAGAAGAGGGTGAGGGAAAAAGGATATCTGAGTCACTGTAGCCTTAAAGAAACACTCCCCCCCTCCCCAAAACCAAAAAAAAATCTGTACATTGAAGTTGGCTCATGTTTTGATTGGCTCTGGTGCTGAGATAATAGCTTGTTATCTTTGGAAAAATGGTGCACGCACCCTCTCACTGAGTGAAGGATAATTGTGGGGTCAAGTGGCAGTTGCCAAAATCACCTCCTCTAGTCTTCCCAGGGATGGATGGAGAGGGCTGCCAGCAGGGGCCATTTACTATAAAAGCCTGGCCCCCATCTCCTTTGTTTCCCTCCCTCCTCTTTTCCAAGGATGACAATGCTCTGTGCAAGTCATGAGCTAGCTGGGTACTGACACTGTCAAGGTCACCAATACTGAGAGAAGATGTCCTCTTTTTGAAGAAGGCAATAATGGATAATTAAAAATAAAAGTACAAAAAAAAAAAAAACAACCAAGGAACAGGTGATTTGAAAAAAACAAACAGCAAGAATAAGACAATCCCCCTGCCTCCCCATTAAATACTCCCAAAAGCCACTGTGACCAGAGAAGCCCAATGGATTTAGCTCCTTCTCTCCTTTGTCCTCCAACTCCATTTCCAGAGAATCCTCCCATTTCCCCACAAGAGCAAAACCCAATGGAGAAAAGGGTGGCAGGTGAAGGGGGCATGACTGAACCAAGCAGGAGGAAGATGCAAAGGGTTAGAGTTTGGTTGGATTTTAAACCATTTCTCTCCCTTTTGTTGTCTTGATTCCACTGCCTTTCATCCCAAGAAAAGTAATTAAACAGAAGTAATAATAACAATAAATTTCTTAGGTGTGGCAGTGAGCAAACCAGCCCCAAAGGGCAAAAGGCGACATGGAGATGGGGACCAAGGCGAGGATACGGGACGTCATCCAGGCTGAGAAGAACAAAACAAAAGATGTTTCTGGCATCGGCAGAGAGGTTGGGAGAGGGGGCTTGTGGTGGGGGCTGCCTCCCACTGGACAGAAAAGGACTGACCCGATAGGGTGAGGTTTGGTCTATGTCATTTGGTGGGGGGCCTCCAACATCTCCATCAGGAAGGTATCAATGGGTGTATCTCCTATTAGCTTGAAGAAGAAGAGGTGCTCCAAGCATTTCAGGCCAATGGACCGAAGAGCAGGGAGACGGAGCAAGAGCTTGGCGAACCTGTAGACAGGGAGGACATTGGGAGTTATGATGAGACACAAAGGGTAGAGTTGAAAAAAGTATAAAACCTTTTCAACATAAAATAAGATTAAGATGTGGAAGGAGTCCTAAAGATCCAAGATGAACCCCTAATTTCACAACTGTGGAAACTGAGACCCATAAAAAGTAAGGGACTCGCCCAAAGTGATACCAGTAGTTGTCAAACCCAGGTCCTTCCCCTCCAAATCCAACGTCACGTCCACTACAGCATTTACTAGCGGTGCACCTTCAGAACCTGGAAGGTTGGTGACTTTTATACATAAGGCCTAGAGACCCCCTGAGTCACCCTGTACATTACATGGAGCTGGTTCTAATACCCACCCTGTTTTTAACTGAATCAGGAAAATGGCTCCCCCAAAATGAAAGCAGTTTAACCAATCCAGAACCTCCCAGAGGAATGCCTCTCAAAGTAGCCTAAGAGTGACCAGATGAAGTCACACATCCTTATAAGAGACAGAACTTTAGGAGTTGTGTAGGGACAGGTTTAGAACTTCAGGAGTTGTAGCTAAGAGGAAATGGCCTGCAGGAAGCAGTCCCTACCTACCGTGGCCCCCAGTGAGCCCACCTTTCTCTGAACTCTTCAAGTACCTTATATTCAAACGTAACACTTAGGTTAGTACTAGTTTTTATATCGTCTTGTTTTGGGAGGTCTGACCATGTCATTCTTCCACTCAATAAATTCTCTAATGGCTCCCCTCCCTATCGCTTCCAGGAACAAATATAGAGTTCCTCCTCATTTTTATTTTTTTAATTGATTGATTTATTTACTTTTAGTTTACAAGATTCAGTTCCACAGTCCCTTGAGTTTTAAATTTTCTCCCCTCCCTCTTCCACCGCCCCATGGAGACATGCAATCAAGTATAGGATTCCTCCTCATTTTTAAAGGCACTTCACAAACTGGCCCCAACCTATCTTTCCAGCTTTAGTACACAGACATTACTCTCCTTCCCACCCTTCCAGCCAAACTGACCTTCCCACTGTTCCTCAGATGTCCACCCCACCCCATTCATGGAACACACTCCCACT
Source organism: Pseudochirops cupreus (assembly GCA_028627135.1). NCBI lineage: Eukaryota > Metazoa > Chordata > Mammalia > Diprotodontia > Pseudocheiridae > Pseudochirops > Pseudochirops cupreus. The sequence continues at coordinate 220,750,019 of CM053581.1, forward strand.
TCAACTTTTCTTCAATCAACCAATATTCACTGGGCACTTACTAGGTACTTTTCAAAACTGTACTAAGCTATATATGAACTTTTTAAATACCTACCCTCCCACTCTCGTGCATCTATCTCAGCTGTTAGCACCTTCCCCTCAAATAATATACCTTGTATATATGCTGTACACATTCATATATGTGCATGCTGTCTCCCAGATAGAATTTATCAATATTTTGTTTCATTTTTGTTTTTGTAACCCTTGGGCCCAGTGAGAACAGTCCCTGGCACATAGTAAACCGATTTGTTTTTACATCTTCCCTGTATTAAAATGTTGTCTTTCTAGCTAGATTGTAAATTCCTTGAGAGTAGGTCCTTGTAGGGGAAAGAGGAAGAGGTGGGGTGGGGAGATAGAGAAAGACCCAAGCCCTATCCTTCTGTTTCCCCCACAGGCAGGCAATGAATTATTAAAAAAAAAACAAAACCTGTTGAATAATGGATTTCTATTTCTATGCTCTTCCTTGGGATAACTTCTGCTTGCTCTGATTTCACTCCTCAGATATCACTGTTATGATTCCGAAAGGAGATAGGTCCCAGCCACTCCTAGTGAACTTGAACCCAAGGCAACCCCCCTTAAATTCTGCAGGGAGCCCAACCTCAGGGCAGTTAAGCACGTGCCCTTCCTGCCAAGCCTAGAATGAGTCAAATGACTCCAGGAGGCTGGGGTTTCTCTTCCGGACCCTGCCTGCTTCCCTCGCCCTGCTCCCTTCACCAGAGACCTAATGTGGACTTGGGGACAGAAGGCATTCACTTCCCTGCTCAGCTTCCCGGCTTTGAGCTTGGGAGTGGGGGTGGAGGCTGGGGAAGGGGAGGCAGGAAAGCAAAATATTAGAGGAACATTTTAAAAAGGAGAACTCTTCAAAGAGTAAGCTGGTGACATGATCATACTCAGCTGCCAATGGGGATGTGAAAAAATGTATGGCAAACAGAGCCAGGAGGGGAGACTCAGACATTTCTTTAAGCTGTTTGCAAGCCTTGACTCTGCCTGGCTGCTGCATACAGGGGCCCTCGGTAGAGGCGATGAACGAGGGGTGGGGGATGGGTGGGGGTTAACCTTATTAATAATTAACAATGTCTTTAAGGAAAAAAAAATCCTTGTGGTTTGTTGCCATACAATCAGCATTTTAGAGCCGAAAATGCAGTTTAAAGGTTGGAGGAGGGCCAGGGATCGGCCTGTTTTCTGCTGAGCTGGCGAGAATGTTAGGCAGAAATCCAGGAAAAACAAATCAGTCCTGCCATCCCCCCACCCCCACCCTGTCCAGGAAGTTTCACTTTAAACCGAACCAGATGATGGCTGAACAGAGCTCGGACAGTTAACCGTGAGCTTGCCAGCCCAAAGTCTGTGGGTAAGTGTTCCCAAGGAAGGGGCAAGAGAGAGTGAGAGACCAACAAATGCCCCAGGGAGACCCTGGCCCAATTTCTTCTGTAAAGATGGCAATTATGAAGGGACATAAAAACAGCCAAGGAGGGTAGGCAGGCACATGGGGCCATAGAGGAGACTGTCAACTTCTTGTGTCTCCTCAACTCATTCCTCCAGCCAGAGGAAAAGGTATAAAACTGTCTCTGTGTTTAGAGTGTGATCATAGAGGATTACGGCTTTAGATGCTATTGATCTGTCAACCAAGGATTTACCCAAACCCTTCTGAAACCTACTTTTATTACCTCGGCCTGAAAGTGAATAAAGTGAACAGGCTTGCCCCTCTTGGAAGTCGGGAGACTCCTTCTAAATGGGCCTTGGCTGGGCCTTTCCAACCTGGGCAGGAAGCTGTCAAGGAAAAAGCCCCTGAAAATTCAGACAAAGGGTGGCTGTGGATACAGGGGTGAGAGGGTTGAAGGGATGGGAAACACAGGGACAGAACTGATTTTCATTCAGGGAGCTAGCCTCAGAAAATAGGATGGCCTGGTTCTACCTGAAAACACCAGATGTCAGTTACCAACCAGACCTAGCTCACTGGATATAACCTTCTTCCTCCATCCAAGGTATCTTTTGGGAGTTGGGGGGAGAGAGAGAGGTGGAAAGGACAATAATGGTGGTCTAAAGAAAACCAAGGTCACTCTCCATTGACCAAATCTTAGAATCTAGGGAGGGCTCCAAAGACACCCAGTGTCCCTCAATGACCTGCCATAGATCTGTTTTCTGTGGATATCCTCAAACTTCAAATCCACCTGGAACACGACCATATTCTAAGCTTCTATCTGGGGGGGGGGGGGGAGAGGAATTCTTAAGTTCACCCTCTGATGGCTAACATTTGAGGATTCCTAACCTTAATGAACCCTAAGAATTCCTGAGCTGGATGGGCCCTAAGAAATCTAGTCCAACCATGAATTTACAATATCTTCAAAAAGTAGTCATCCAGTTTCTCCTTCAAGACCTCCAAAGACAGCTCCATTTCACCTTCAGAGAGATCTAACTGTTAAGATGGGGGGGGGGGGCGCGGTTCTTCACCCCTTATACCAAGTAGAAATCTGTCTCTTTATAACTTCTACCCACTGCTTCCCCAAGCATCTTTTCAAGCATGGCATAGGTGGGCTCCCCCTAGTTCCAGGACTTTAGAATTTGAAAGTCTCTGCTCCTTATTCGCCATTTTCTTTATGGCTTCATAAAAAGTAGATAATTACAGAGAGCCATTGTCTCCCAGTCTTCCATAGCCAAGGTGAGGGAGAAACCAGAAAGAATGCTTACCTTCCAGGCTGGTCCGGATACTTGTGTTTGCAGTAGGCTTCAAGGGAAGCGTAAACTTTCTCTCGTAGGGCTTCTACTTCTGCAGGGTTGGAAAGTCCCTTAGAGTCTGAAAGGGAAGAAGAAATTCCAAAGGTAAGGCTCAGCTCTGGTTGTGGGAACTGGCAAATTTGAGTCCTTTCCTCAAAAATGTAGAGTGAGGGACCAACCATAAATGCCCTCCAAGACTCCCACTATTAGAGTGGGAGTCAGTCCAGGGCTACACAGGCACTCTTTCCTTTTGAAGTCATTGAAGGATGAACTATTGCTAGACTGATGAATCTATACAATACTGACCCCCACCAACCTATCCAACCTTATTTTCCCATTGTTCACTACCGTTCACCTTCTATAAACTACTTCTTCTGGCCCTGCTCCTCTCACTGTTCATATCTTGGATGTATCTGCCCCTGGTTCAACTCCTATATAAAACCTTTACTTCCTTCAGAATTTAGTTCAAATGCCACCTCCTTCATGACGCCTACCCTAACTGCTCTATGCATCTCTCTCTTCTCTGGGCATCTATTGCATAAACAATGGAAGCTAGAAACTTGGATGTCTCACTGTTTTATTTCCTGTGTGTCAATGTTGTCTCTCTGGCTAGACTATGCACTCACTGCAGGCAGGGACTGGGTCATTTTTAATCTGGGTCCCCCACATCAACCACCAAGAGGTGTTGCTCGTAGACAACACTCAGCAAATGCTTGGCGACTGATGAGTCATTCTTCAGGCTGATGCTAGTTCATCCCTTTATACTCTACTCCCCAAGGCTTCTCATCTTTTCTCTAATAGCTTCTAAATAGCAGTTCAGTGTGGAAATAAGGAGGGTTTTTAAACTAATTGGACTGCAGACTTGATGTGATGGGCTAAGTAGGGGATCTGGCATCAGAGAGCCAGGTCTCAGGTTCTAGCTCTGCTACTTATCCCTGTGACCTTGGGGAAATCACTGGAAATCACCTTTGTTTTCTCAATTATAAAATGATGGGGCTGGACCAAATGGGCTCTTAAGGTTTCTTCTAGTTCTAAGTCTTTCAGGATTACAGAAGCTAGGGGAAGAAATTCAATTCTCTCCTTAAATGGTATCTCACCAGGACACCATGGTGATGAGCAAAGAGGGGAGAGAAACTGCTTGGCTCTCTCCCCTGTGTGAAAAGAGAGGCCACGAGGGAGATGGTCTAAGCCTTAGAGCCAAAGAGCATCAGCTGCTTCAGAATAAGACCTCATGGATAAGCAGAAGTAGGGTTAAGTGAAACTGCACAGATACCAATGGAGCATAAAGATACTGCCCAAGGATCAGCCCAAGTGTGGAGAGGTTCATTACCAGAAAGTTGGTTGCTAAAGGATGAGTTTTTATTTATTTTTGCTACAGCAACTAATAAGATTATTTCCTTTTTTTTTTAAAGGCCTTCTGTTTCTAAGACAAGACACAAGGCCACTATCAGTGACTCTTGGGGGCAGCTAGCTCCTAAGACCTTTTAGTCCTGAATTGTGCTTCCAATGGGGCTACTGACCAAAGAGTACTTTGATGGAAGAAGCAGGGGAGGGAAAATTTATTAAGCATCTACTACGTGCCAAGGCACAGTGCTAATCACTTTACAAATATACTATCTCATTAGGTCCTCACAACAACTCTGGGCAGTAGGTGTTATTATGATCCCAATTTTATAGGTGCCCCACTTGCTATCATATTTATGGTCAAAGGCATCCAAAAACACTCCCACCTTCCCTCAGTGACAAGCTCTAACCTGGTCATGCAGGCCTTCACTGAAAATGATTTGGAGCTTCTTTGTGCTCTCCACCTCTACCTCCTCTTGAAGCAATGAGTTTTACAACTTTAATAACCACTAGGAAATGTGGGATGACCTGCGGTTGGTCCTGTAACTACCTCACCTTTCATGGTATCATAGAAAAAGAGTTTAACTTGATGTGAAGAAAACTTGGGTTCACATCGTCCTTTTGCTACGACTTATATGACTACAGACAAGAGAATCTAGGTTTGAATCCAAGACCTAAAAAGCTCAGGGCAAAGTAAACAGAGATGGATTTGGAATCAGGGAACATAGGGTTTGATTTCAGACAAATCACTTAACTGTTCTGAGTGTCAGTTTCTTTTCTCTAAAATAAGGGAGATTAATGAGATATCTCTAAAGTCCTACACCAGTCTAAATCTCTGATTCTGGCCGGGCATGGTGACTCCCACCTGTAATCCTGGCTACTTGGGAGACTGAGGCTGGCAGATCCCTCAAGCTTGGGAGGTCTACATTGCCGTGAGCTGGGCTGATCAAATGTCTGCACTAAGGTCAACATTAATAAGGTGAGCATCTAAGAGCTGAGGGTCATCAGGTAACCTAAGGAGGGGTGAATCTGCCTAGGTCAGAAGTGGAGTAAGTTTATTCCCATTAGAGCGGGAAGAGACCTTTGAATAGTCCCTGACTTCCAGACTGAATGAAAGAGGGAGACCCAATTCTTTAAAAAAGAATAACTCTAATTCTGTCACATTTACCGTCTAGGTAATTAGGTCATCCATTCATCCATCACTTACTACACGTAACCTTGAACAAGTCATTATAGAGTCCTCACTTTCTTCCTCCGTAAAATAAAAGGGTTGCACTAGTCAGTGGTTCTCAACCTGTGGGTTGCGACCCCTCTGGGGGTTGAATGACCCTTTCACAGGGGTCACCTAAGACCATGGGAAAACATGGTCTTAGGAAGCGAGACGCCGCTCCTCTATCCGTCTCCAGGCGGGTCCACCCACATGCAGATATGCCCACATATGAGTATTAAAGGGTTGTGGCATTAGAAAGGTTGAGAACCACTGCACTTGATGGTTTCTGAGGTCTCCTCAGAATCTAAACTGATGATGATGACAACGATGACGACAATGACACAAGTATCCTAGATTTGGCCAACAATTTCTCATCCCTCTACCCAAATTTATAGATTTTTGTTTCTGTACCCTTCCAGCCTTCAAAATCTAGTATATGAGAGTCACTCAGGAAATATATACAGATGATGAGGATTATTTAAAAAAACAGCACAGAATAACACAGCTGGAAAGGACTTTAACAAACATCTATCCAACTTCTTCATTTTACAGATGCAGACATTTTAGCATAGAGAAGAAAATGCTCTTTCCAAAGTAATAAGTAGCAGAGCAAGGATTTGAACCCAGGATTTCTGACCTTTTCTACTAATCCACTTCCTCATTAATCTACATCAGGGTCTCAACTTAGTCATACCTAAAGTATGGATTTAAATTCCCCTAAGTTCTCCCAAACCAGTGCCCCATTCTTACCAGGTCTGTGCTTCCCAGGTTAGGGCTAGCTTCTCCAGCTGGATAAGATCCAGAGCTTGAGGAGCAGGGGTAACATTTATGAAGCTGTCATAGTTAAACTGTGAGGTAAAGACTATGGAGGGATAAATGGCCCTGTATCCTAGAGTGGACATTTTTAACTGGTTTGGCAAAGCAAAGTCCTCTCTCAATGTGGTAATACTTAAGAACTAACTGTATGATCTCATCACACCAGCCTCCCTCCCTCATTTCCCATTTGGACCTGTCCCCTCCAATCTGTCTATTACTTTTTCTCCTTTCGTCTCCACAACAGACATTCTTGACCCTCATTGCTGAGGTTATGGGTTTGCCAAGTTTTCTTTCTTGCTCTCTTTTTATGGCTTCCAAAGATCTCTGGAGATCAAATTTGCCATAATCTGTCCCTAATTCCTCCCTCTTCTTTTTCCCCCCTTCTCCACCTTCACTTGACATCTCTGCTCAAATGGGTTTCTTCCGTCTGATTCCAAGCCTTTACCAAACACATTCTGCAGGAGCCATTCAAAGACAATTTCATGAGATTACAGACTGAGAATAGGAAGAGACCTTAAAATGTTCAACATCTTTCATTTTTATATAGCTAGAGAAAATGAGGCCCAGAGTGGTCAAGTGACTTATCTAAGGTCACCTAAGTAGTACAGGACAGATCCTCTCTAATCTTAGACTCAATGTTACCTCCTTTTAAAAGCTTTTCAGGCAGGCCTTGCAGCTCACTCTATATTTTACATAAATGTTTGCTGAATCCCACACCATCCCATTCCCTGGGTAGTGAATGGACTTGCTTTCTAACCTATCTCCAAATCTAAGAACAAGAGCATGGCCAACTGAGCCAGTCATGGTGGATTAGGCCATTAAGGCTTTTTTTTAATGGGAAGGTGACCATCAATCATTGGTGAGAGCTGAGCATGTCAGTGCAGTATATGGTAAAACTGCAGCAGACTAAAGAGAACACAGGTATTTTGGCAAGTAGACAACTTTGAATCACATCTCTGTTTTTCTGCTTCTCAACTCTATATTATCTGAGGGTCTCTAACTGCTTCTTCCTTGAAGAGTGACCTGACCAACTTGAGATGTACCAACTCTGCAAACTTAGCTGCTATGAAGATCTTGACTGAGTAATTGATATGTGGAAGTCAGAGGACGTGGCTGACTCAAGTGACTCAGACACATTTAGATGAAGGATTATGGGCTATTAACACAAAATTATATTGAGTAATTTCCCCAGGAAGGGAAACTCTGTAATGGCTATCAATGAAAAAAAGGACAATTAATATGGCTTTCATCTTACAGACTGTCACGGATGACATAATAGTCTTGATTGCCCTGAATAAAACGATAGACTACATCCTATAATGTTAGTGCAGAAAAGACTGGAAATTTTGCAGCCCAATGACCTCCTTTTACAAATGTGGATGCCGAGGCCCAGAGAAGGGAAGTGATTGGTCACATGGCTATTAACTAATCAACCAGCAAGCATTTATTAAAAGCCTGCTCTGTGGCAGGCACACTAAGTGATGACAAATAGGAACCAATCGCTGCCTTCAAGGAGCTAGAGTCCATCTTTAATAAGTGGAAGAAATCAGGACTGAGAGCCCAGGTCTCTTGGCTCTCAGGTTGATGTGTTTTCCACAGCTGTTACAAAGTCTATTTCTAAAGGGCCCAGCATAGAAACTTCAAGAATAAAAACTGCCGAGACCTGCCTCTTACCGCAACCTTGCAATTTAGCCTGGGGCCCCAGCCTCAGAGAAGTCAGGCTAGTCACTGCTAAGACGGAATCAATAGTTTTCTCTCATGAGCCTTGCCCATCTCAACTAGAACGTTAATGGTAGAACTTCTGAATTCTGGTGCTGAATGTGAGGATTCTACAGGAGCTGCAAGATTCTACTAGGAAGACGACTGGGAGCAGGGGCAGCACAGAAAGAGTGGGGCTGGGGCTGGGGAGAAGTCTGCATGTGGGGGAAGGAAAAATAATAAAACCAGAAAGAGATACTCTAAAGATAAAGAAACACTGTGAACCATAAAGGCTAAGCATGGCTATTTCGATATGGGGTTCTCAAATGATAGTCAGATGCCTAGAGGGTCCTTAACCAAAAACATCTGGGAATTGCTGTTCACCAAGGCTGAGAACATCCAAAGAATCTGGAGTTGGTCTCTGGCCCCTCATCCTTGAGTCCTGCATTATATGCAATCTAATCTTTCAGTTCCATAAGGAAGAATCAAGCAAACGATGCGTTGTTACTGCAGATGTCATTGACTCTGGAGACTGGATTTGCTTTTCTTTTTTTCAAGCCAGAAGGGAAGAAAGGACATACCCGGGTTGAAGAGGACAATGGCTCTCAGGCAGCCCAACTCTGTCTTGTCCATCTGCATGTCTCGCATTTTTGACACAAGTTCTGTCAGGACTCTGCAGGGGGAAAGAAACATAGAACACAAGATGCCCCATCAGACAAGGGTCCCTCCTTCTCAGAGATCACGCTGACAAAGTGTCAGGACATTTTGTCATTTTTGAGTGATAAAGCAGGACTGAAACTGGGAACAACTTCTGAAGAAACTTTAAAGAGGGAATGTCACAACAAGGAAAATCTCCCAAAAGCAGAGAAAGAGAGAGAGAGAGAGAGAGAGAAAGTGAGAGAATATAAAATGTAACTCTACTGCCAACTCTTTTTTGTATTCATTTTTGTGTGTTATTGCAAGTGTTTGTGTTTAAACGAGCTCTTTCCCCTTCACACACCAATGTCTGTTTAGATTTGGCTCAAAGACACAGGGAGCAGGGTCAATAATTATTAAACTGGAGACTGGAGATCAAGGAGAGGGTGATGTTAACAGTTAGGCAGAAGTGAGTTATCAGAGTGGTAGCCAAATCCTACCACTTTTGAGTTGATCAGCAGTTGACACTGGGTGGTAGGTACTGACCCGCTCCATGCCAGCGTACGCATTTGTTTCATGGGCACAAGGATTCCCATTTCACATAGCAGTAGCTAGTTTAATAGTATAGTAGCAGTCTGTCAAACCCTGGCACTCAGGGAACTCCCAAAGGGCAAAGCTGTTTATGGGTCTATGCCCATGGGTTCCACCTATCAAGGAGAGCTGTTTTCCCGAGATGGGGATGACAGGAATGAGGAAGACAGAGAACTCCAGCTTCTCTGCAAGGGCTCTTTTGTTCCTCGGAAAACAGAGAAAGTCAAGTCAGCATCAAAAGGATGGGGAGGGGGGAGGAGGAGGTTCTCCAAATGAAATAAGGTGCCATTTGCCATCTCAAACTCCACCCCTTCAAAAACAGAGACCCCGGCCATTACGGGTCATAAAATCAAGTGACTTAAAGGTCACTTAACCTTTCTAGGCCTCAGTTTCCCCAACCCTACAATGACTAGGTAGGACTAGGTATCCTCTATGGACCCTTCTAGGTGATAATCTGATGATTCTATTTCCCATGGAGGTGGATCTGGATAAGGCCTGGTATCTTCATTTGGTCCAAACATGACATTCTCTTCATAATATGTTACAGATCTTTCCTCTAGAAATTTATTCATCTAAGATCTTTTGGAGGCTACTTCTGCTACCAGGCTGTATCACTTCTCAGAGGAACATTTCCATAAATTTATTCCTCAGTGTATCAAGTTTCTTAAAATCTCTTCTTTCAAGGTTCAAGTGGGAAACTCCTAATTCTTTTTATCCAGACTTTAAGGGTAATCTCTTACACTGCATGATCCCTCCATGCCTTTACAGACTGAGGCCCTGTTTCCCTTCCATTTCCTTTTCTTCCTAGACTATGCAGCCTTCATTTCTTTAGCTTCTCCTCACTTAGCAGCCCCTATATTGTACTTAACTGTTTGAGCTTCCCATCTCTGGGTCTCCTCCAGCAACGTCTACTTTTTTATAAGCTGTGGTACCTAGACATACAGTTTTCTAAATGCAAGCTCACTGGAGATTTATGTCTAGATTGTCTAGAGATTATCTAGACTAATAACAGAGAATATAGAATTACAGAGAACTAGATCTTAGAGAGTATTCCCTCCAACTCTCTTGTTTTACAGCAGAGAAACTGAGACTAAAGGAAGGGAAAGTGACTCACCTATGGTCACATGGGTCAGTTTATGGAAGAGCTGGGACAAGAAACCAGGTCTTCTGTCTCTTTACTCCATCTCCTCAAAAGCACACTCAGATGGATCAAAGGGGAAAGACTCTAACCCTACCCTCTCCAGTAGACTCCCCCTTCCACCCCACAAAGTTCAATCCCCACCTGTCAAAGATGGCGCCCACCCCTGCACTGTGAGCGCTGTTCCTATGGACGTGAAGGCCGGTGGCAAGAAGGATCCCATCTTTCACTGCTATCGAGCGGTGAGAGAACGAGGCGATGAGCAGCTCATTCCAGCCTGTAGGGAAGGGGGGAAGAGGACACACATTGATCTCCAGCCCCTAATGAGCTCTTCCTTTCTCCAATGCCTTTCCCACTTGTCTGTCCCCATTAATTAGCACATTATATAGAAACACGGTCCTGTTCCCTAATTGTATGTACTGCACAATTTAGTTCATTATGCTATCAGGGCATAATGCTGATTTACACAGTCTGAATAAAATGTATAGGTAATCTGAAAGTTCTTAAGAAATGGACAAATGCAGCCTTCCTTACTGTTGCATGCCAAGACCACTAGTTGGTGTTAGAAGTGTGTCTAATAATTGAACCAGTCACAATTTGGGTAAAAAAAGAAAGCAGCCATATAAAGTGAAGACTTCTTTTCTGACATTCAAACAAAGTAAATAGATCTTAGAGTTTTATTAGAAATGGAAAATTACAGAATCATAGAATGTTTGATAATAGACAGGAGACTATACTGGAATGGAAAGTACTGAATAAAAAGCCAAGAAACCTGTGTGATCTTGGACAAGTCTTTGTATATACTTACACACAAGTTGGATCCTCCACCTTCCCCTCACCCCAACCCCCAGTAGAATGTAAGCTCCTAGAAAGAAGGGATTTTTAATTTTTGTCTTTGTATCCATCCCCAGCACTGAGCACAGTGCCTAGCACACATGAGGAGATGAGTGGATGGAATTGAAGTCACTTGATTTCTAGCTTAAATATCCATTTTTAAAAAGGAGGGGGGAAGGGCAGCATGTGAGTGATCCTTTCCAATGTTAACCTTCTGAGATTTTTAGCCCAACTCCTTTATTTTACAGAAAATGAAATTAAGGACCAGAAAAGGGAAATGACTTCCCCAATTCACAGAGTAAGTTAGGCATGGCGTTGGCTCTAGAATCTAGGCCTCCTGATTCCCAGAATGGTGCCCGTGTCACCAGAGGCAGCTCCAACTGTCTCAGCTACATTCATCCGGTCTCCCTAGAAAGAGCCATGAGCAATGGTGGAGGGCAAGGATGTAGCTCCGTACTTGTCCTAAACTCTCCACAACATCAATCACATGGCAGGCACCAATGGGCCAACATGGAAGATGAGAGGTTAGTGGGGAGGGTGCCTGCAGGGGGAGTGTGGAGGAATGGCATCCCCCCACCCCAGCGCCAGCTCGGCTCTCAAGGCCAGCTGTGCAAAGGCCAAGGAGAAGTGAACTTCCCAAGGGGAAGATCTAGGGTGGGGCTGCATGCTTAGCAAGTTCATACAGGAGGCACAAGACTTGTTACAAACAATCTTCTCCCTTCCCAAAGCACAGACCAAATTGGACTAATGGTGCCAGGGATGGCGGGATCTGGAAAAGGATCTGAAGGTCCTAAAGAAATGGATATGTGGACATGTGTGTCTATGTATGTGTATGTTCAGGAGTGCAGCATCACTTTAAGCAAAACCAAAAGATAAAAATTCCATTTTCCCAGAAGCAGAGTATGTTTGGTAACTAGATACACCAAAAGAATCCACCACAGAATTTTCTTAAATTTTGAGTCTACCTAGAACATTGAAAATATGATTAGATTTGTGAAAACCTATTCATGTGTAATACTTCTTAGGCTCATGGTAGTCATTTAACAAATGCTTGCTTACTTTGTTAATTAGTGCAAAATTCATTGTATAAAGTAAGGGCCACCTTGATAAAGAGAGAACTCTAGATAACTCCCTGTATCAGTAATCCCTTGAGCTTATAAACCAGTGATTCTACTGAGCAAGCCCTCTTCCTTATACTCAGTCATACGGGGAAGAATTGCATCAGGAGGTCATCTGGTCCATTCTTGTGCCTCTGGAATGTACCTGATGCAAGCCCTTCTACAGCAAGAGAGTACCTACATTTCCATCGCCTCTGCACAGCCCAACTGCCTTTGCAAAGGAAAGCTGAGCATCTGATAGGTTTATAGCCCTTAAATGAGACCAAATGCCATCATGAACTATAATCTCTCATAGAAAGGAAGACCTCTGAGACACCGGATTGTTTTGTTATTCATTTATATTCTCATTCCTAGCACAAGCAGCATGGGACAAGGAAAAGAACACTGGATTTTGAATCTAAGAATTTGGGTTGGAATCCTGACTTTGCTGTGTGGCCATGAGTAAGACTCTTACTTCTCTGGCCTCTCACTTCCTCATCTATAAAATGACAGTGCATCACAGAGTAGGTGCTTAATAAGTGTATGTTTGATGGATTAAGTGCTTAATTAATGTCTGTCGGAAAAAAACAAAACAAAACAAAAAACCGTCTGTTGAATCATGGCAGAAAGCACACTAGAAATCCTGCCAGAAAAGATGTTGGTATATTAGAGAGCTCCTGAGGAGCCGCCATTTTACCTCTCCATCCCCTACCCAACCAGGGCAGGCACTCTAACCACTAACCTTCCACCAGAGGCAGCTAGGTGGCAAGGCGGACAGAGAACTGGGTCTTGGAGTCAGGATCACTTAAGTTTAAATGCAGCCTCAGACACTTACTAGCTGTGTGGGCAAGTCATTTAACCTCAGTTTCCTCAACTGCAAAAGAGATAATAATAGAACCTACCTCCTAGGTAGGAACACACACCCTCAGCTGGAATCTATATTTCACTAAGTCCTTTACATTTTAAGGTTTTTGTTGTTAGGATCAAAAGAGAGGATATTAGTATAACTTTTAGCACAGTGTTCAATACATAATAGGTGCTTAGTAAATCCATCCTTCCATCCTTTTCCCTTCCTCCCTTCTTTCCTTATATATCGACCATTCAGTTCCTACAAGCTCCTGTGGGTTTTGCTCTAGTTTTGTATTGACTTGTTCCATAATCCTGGGAA